>OX235279.1:164047901-164157616 GCA_944472155.2 Trichobilharzia szidati
GGTATATTGGGCGCTTTACGCGTATCCTATCTAGAGGGGTCGAAGAAAATTATCCCGAATGGCTTCAGAGAAGTTGTAATGGCTGTATGAGGAGTACTATAATTGGCAGTGGCCACTCTATCTCAACTAATTCCTACATAAGCGGAATCAACAAGGTAAATAGCAGCTTGCTGCCGTTCCGTTTGCACTGCTGAAGCTCTAGTCGTCCAGACAGAGGAACTTCAGCCATATAAGAATAAAACTTGTGCACTGAGGTGGAGTATAATTCTATTATAAGTAAAATTTATTTTGATAAAGTCTCACAGTGTTATACAGTAATATTTACTGATGACCACGTTTTGAGCACAATTTATTATTGCTCATAATCACCTCACATTAAGGCACTACTCACACAACTCTCTAACTTGGTTTATATAATTCCCCCATTTTTCATCGCTTGATTCGATCGGTAGTAGTATTTTCCATATTTCCGGTATGAGTGATGAGTCATTCTTATTGCATGTGTTGGGTGTGGACTCGATGAACCAGACAGGATTCAGTAACCAACCTCTCTCTCTACCTACCTATATTACTTCTTAGAATTTTAATCCTCTCCCACCCTTTTTTGTGTGATTGTTTGTTGATGCATTCAGTGCGATTGCTGAGTACTTTTTTTTCTAAATTACTTATCTTCGCAGGTGAGATCAATCATTCTAACCTTCGCTAATTTCTTATGTTCTGATAATCTGACCACCCCTGGACTGCTAGTTTGACTGACCTATGTAGCTGACCTTACTCGCAGTCATTGCAAGGTATTTTTCTAAATTATATTATTTCGTCTAGTCAGGCCAACTGGATCAACAAGTCAGGCTTAGTTAAGCACCTAACAAGCCAAACAGGAGCAGTAAGTAGTACAAAAAAGACCTAAACGATGAAATGAAACAGATGGAAGAAGAAGCTTTGGTGTTAAATAATTATTCTATAAAATTCCTCAAGAAGACCAGAAAATGTCAAAACCAAAACAAAAATTATGATAACATGAATAAGAGAGAATATAAGGCATCTAAAATTTTGTACATGTAAGGGACATGTGAAACCCTACGAAGGATTCTTAATAAAAAAGTAATAAGAGTGGCATTAAAACCTAAAAATTCACTCAGGGATAAGCTGCGTAGGTTAAAGGACCCAGTTGACCCAATTAGACAAAATAGTGTAATTTACAAAACACCTCGCAATATCTGTGAATTAAGTTAACTTACATAGGTGAAACTAGTAGATCGGGAACAGTGAGAACATAAGAATCTAGCGAAGGTTGGAATGATTGACTCCTCGAAGATAAGGAATTTACAAAAAATGCTTACCGATTGCACTGCATGCATCAACACACAATCACACAAAAAAGGGTGGGAGAGGATTAAAATTCTAAGAAGTAATATAGGTAGGTGGAGATAGAGATTGATTACTGAATCCTGCCTGGTTCATCGAGTCTACATCCAACACAACACGTGCAATAAGAATGACTCATCACTCATACCGGAAATATGGAAAATACTACTACCAATCAAATCAAGGGATGACAAATGGGGGAATTATATAAACGAAGTAAGAAAGTTGTGTGAGTAGTGCCTTGATGTGATATGATTATGAGCAGTAATAAACTGTGCTCGAAACGTGGTCATCAGTAAATATTGCTGTATAACACTGTGAGAGGAACTTCAGCCCCATATATAAAAGAAAATTGTTCAGACGGTTCTACCATTATGGTAATGACTGTGTTATTTCCATCTAAGTTGTTTTTATCTTTTTACTCTTTCTGACTCTTACATGATATCACATTTTATGCGTTTCTATGTGCATCCCAATTACAGCTTCTCTTAATTAATGACTAAAATTAACGACTCTTTTGTTACTATCCTCTTCAATAAGCAAAACTGCACATGAAGGAGATTGTACAGCTAAAGAAAGTGGTGTTATGACCATTAATACACTTGGTAGTTTCCTCTAACGAACCTCCTACCTAATTGATTCGCGAGCCTACTGCTCTAATCCCTATAAGCAACAACAATAAAAACAGCACCAAAGGATACCACTGAACCCGCGATGCAAAAAAGCAGGAAAACAGATAGGCAGACCATTGACGTAGAGAGATTTTCTTGTCACAAATCAACAGCGAAAGTGGTGAACAGAAATTGCGTGTAATTGCCTTGATGGACAATAATTACCCTGATAAGTTAAAACAGTCAACAACCAATAGGGTTCTAAGGTCATAAGGGAGAAATAAAAACAACACTATACTGTACAGATAAAAGTAGCATTTTTGAAAAATTAGCTTTGTATAACAAGTGAATTGGCTGAAAACAGCCTCCTGTTTGAAAAGATTTTTTTGTTTTTCATAACTTCTGCTTCCTTTAGGCTTACCTGAGGAGATCCACTTAACAATTTCAGAAATATGAAGTGCTTTAACAGACAGATTCTAAGAAGTACACGATTTTATTCTAGTTCTAGTCGAGACATTTAACTAGATCTTAATGACGCTTCAGTTTCTGAATACTTAACTTAATTAACTATAGACTGTTTGGTGAAATGCAGAGACTTTTCAGAGAGATTAGCACAATAACAAATTAAAATCATGGAAAATACTCATCTGAACATCACAGGGAAAAGAACAAAGGTATCTCAAAAGCGGCTGTACAATCGCATATAAATACATAAGTTTACACAGCTACAATTAGTATTTAATTAAACATAGTAGTGGAGATTCGGTGGTTCAGTGGTGCGGATTTCATCCCTGGTCGGCGCAATTCTACACCTTGCTTAGCTGGTAGTAAGCTTGGTAAGGCTGGACGTGAGAAAAGTGACCCTACCCCGTAAAAACTTTAGATGCTGAAGCTGGAAGTCCTATGTTCCACTTGGTATGTAATGGATTAAAAAAATAACAAATAAAAAGTAACGAAGTGGGAGATTTAAGGTGACAATTATTCTCAACTTGGTATTAAAATTTGAAGATATGGACACTGATCATGAGGCGAATAGAAACGAAATTATGCAGGATTAGAAAAAAGTTGACTAATATGTAGAATAGTTTTTAATGAAAACAGGTATAGAAAAGATGTGCATAGAGACAAACTGAAAATGAAACGAAAAAAATGAAAACACAAACAAATAGAAACTAACGATGCTCACTAGCGAGTGGCCATATTCAGGCAGTTGACCTGGGGTTTCGGTGGAAAGCCGTGACTAACAGGATACAGTAGGTTGAAGGTGAAGCAGTACCAAATTGAAGAAGTGGTCGTGCCATGTCATGAATTGGCAGAAGTTGGGATTCATGAGCCGGCAGTTGGATAAGGTCTCTTTGGTTGAATGGTCTACGTGCTCGCCTTGTAACGAGAAGGTCCTGAGTTTGAGCCCTGATGGTGGGTGCGTATTGATGAAGAGTCCCAAACTACGACAACGGAAACAGCTGTCTAGTACTCCCAGGTGAGTTTTCCAATGGTTCTCTAACCAGTGTCCGCTCATGATGAAATCCTCTAACCAATCAAACAAAATGCCTACAAAACCAATATTTGAGAAAAAACTAACGAGTCAAACAGAGCTAGATCCATGTTAAATGTAAAGATTGGACTAGTCTTATTTTTCAACACATAGCTCCAGATTCTTGATACATATATGGAATTCTTCCGCGGTACAAAGAAGTTGGAAGTACACGGCCTTTAGCATATTTCTGTTCTCCTTTTTAACTGACTCAGTATAAACTTAAATACAGCAGGTTGGGCGTGAGGACAAATACTCGCCGAAGACATTGCGAAGTGGTCACGCCATGTCGTGAATTGGCAGAAGTTGGAATCCTTGGAGTGGCCATTGGATCGGGTCCTAGTGGCTGAATGGTATACGAACTTGCCTTGTAACCGGAAGGTCCTGGGTTCGAATCCCAGTGGGTGCGTGCTGCCGATGATTTCCAAACCAGGATGAAACAGTTGGCTGTCCAGTGCTCCAGAACTGGTTTTCAATGGTTCTCTAACTGATATCAGTTCGTGATCAACTCGTAAAAACATAACAAATCCTTACAAACCAAACTTTAGAAAATTTGTCCTTCTCGCCTAATGCCACTCATCCTAGCATCCTACATATTTTTTATTTTTTTTTGTTAAACATCTATTTAAAAGTGGAGAAAACATATTCCAAATTCTTCTCCTCTTGCAAGTGCTTTTCTTTTTTTGAAGCATGATTGTCTGTAGCTATTTTTCATACTAAATGTATCATTCTGTGTGATACATGTGTTTAAAGATTTATGAGTTATTATTCTCTTTATTATTATTATTTTCATTAGTGTAAGAATTAATGGGTTTTTTCTTTCGTATGGAGTACAAGAAGGCTGTAAAACTGACTAGGACTTTTAGTCTCTTGAAGACAGATTAGGCAGTTCTACTCTCCTCTTATAAAATGACTCATTTCAGGGCAACATAACGCACACACAAAAGAAATTGGATTATACAAAAGAAACTTCATTATCTACAGGGGGAAGAGATTACAACAATCTGATAAATTATGCATATGAGTTTTGTTCAGTAAGCAAAGCAATCTTTGTATACAGAAAACAGAAAAAAATATGAATGTAGAGTACCTTTTTTTAAAAAACTTATTATCTCCAAGTATGAATCAGACTAAAGCCAGTGACTAAGTGAATATACCTTTTTCTTTTACCATATCTTGTAAATAAAACTAAATATTTTTTAGAAAAAAATAATTAAGGTTTAATTAACATCTAAAAGTCTCTAGGGTTATTTGGTTGGAGTAGAAAGCACTGAAAACTATTACTAATTAGTTTTTCTGAGATGTCGCGCATAAATGTTTAGAGTTAACTGGCTTCTCTTTATGAAGGTATTCATTGGAAAGCTGTTCGTAGTTCTAAAATAGCATAAATTTAAGCACTTGGATTAGACTTCTGATTATTATTACCCCCCTGGGTTCCAGTTGGAACGTAAGGCTCCAGCAGGTCATCTTCATTTTGTTTTATTCTCTACTGTCCTCTTAAGATGGTTTCATGGTTGCCCATAAACGTTCATCTCCTCCTCCGTGTCATCCTTGGACGCCCAACTCCTCGTTTCCCACTGCGGGTTGGGGGGAGCTGGCTGGCAATGTCACCCGATGGTCCCTTCAGTGTGTGTCTGATACTTATCCGTGTTTTTCCGGCATATTTATTGAGTAACAGGATTTTGACTGGTTCATCCCCAGAGTTTATTGTTATTAGCTCTTTCTGGCCGGCCATCTAATCTTCACTATCGAACCAGGGCACCAGTTGATAAAAATCTACAACTTCTGATGCTGTGTATAAAATAACTTCTCAAAATGAAAACTTTGACCTGATCACTTAATATTTCAGTTATTATTATTATACGCTATCATTGGCTAGTTTGAAGCATGAATACAGACACATGATCACATTGTCACTTCATGAAGTAAAAGTACGGTTCCAATGATGAATTTCTAATTTTACTGTTATGGCCTTTTGTGGGGATTTGGATCAATTGGAATGTAGATCCGCCACGTGCAAACATTGTTTAGAGATCATTGGAAACCAGGGGGAAGCGGATAATTGCCTAGTCCTAGTTTGGAACTCCTCAGCAATGTGCACCCACGAAGAAACTGCGGATCGAATACGCCAGCTTCAGGTGACGTGATCAATCTCGATGACCATTCAGCCACTTGTAATTCATTGATCCATGGATTACGACCTTGTTCATTATGTTAAGGTGAAGCGGATGCTCATTGAAGGCACTGGATGAAGGGAGCGCTATATCACGAATTTGTAATATTTACCTGAGCAGTTTTAAAAGAACCACAATGCTGTAAACCTCAGAGTACAAAAGAAGCATTTTTCTAACACTTTTTTTCCTTTACTTTCCCCAGTGGAACATAGGGCTTCAAGCTAGTGGCTTTAATTTTCTGTAGCAGTGTTTATTTTTACAGGATAGGGTTGCTAGCCTCATGCCCAACCTTCCCTCTTAACCAGTCTCACTAATGGCTTTGCGAGGTAAAGGAGTGCGTTTGCCGGGGATCCAACCCCAGACCATGTGCATGGTCAGCGAGCGTCCTAACCACTATGCCACCGACGCACTTTCTAACACTCTAAATACCCTAAATGGACCACTAAGTCTATAACGCATGAGAATAGGAATACTATTGTATAGAATAACTCAAATTGGTACATGGGCTGCGTATTAGTCATGTCAGCGAGATTCGTGTGAGAAAAACGACTCTGTATATCAAGTTAATCAAACATGCCTAATTTACTAGCCAAAAACGGAGAAGTTGGGCATGGGGCTAGTAACCTCCATTCATCACCTTAGAAACAACATTATCACCACTGAAAGTTCCTAGCCCAGAGAAACTAAACGCATATTTCACTGGAATCTGGAAGAATTCAGAATTCTGTGCCGATGGATGAAGACTCTCCGGAAGTCAGACCACCGAAATATCTTTTGAGGAGGTGAAAGGTAAGCATAGAGACACTCCATATCTGCTCCATATTTGTGGTCGGTTGATAAAGCTGCCAAGAATGCATTAGAAATGAGAAGACGTGGTACAAAAGTTCTACGAATCTGCGAGAGCAGAGTGGATGAAGTTGGGCTGTATAAAGTTATTTTTTTTGATTGAACACTAGTCAGTAACTAGTGTAATGTGTCTAGTCCTATCTTCGGTGCAGACTGAATTCTATCAGTCATGTTTGCAATGTGGCCACCATGCTAGGTGGCTCGCCATTACGGTGCACTGTGAATTGTTGGTATTAGATGGTTGGAGGCAATCGGCCACAGGAAGCCTTGGACGTAGGTTTCGTGCTGGTTGGCACTCATCAGCAAGGCGTATCTGCAACCTTGAAGGAACTGATGTCCCTTCTGAGATTCGAACCCGCGTCACCCAGTGCTACCAGCAGTCAGAGACGTTACCACTGAGCTATTCGGGCTCGCGATTGACATCCTGTAGGACTGTATTGGACTGACTGATAGAATTCAGTCTGCACCGAAGATAGGACTAGACACATTACACTAGTTACTGACTAGTGTTCAATCAAAAAAAAAATATCCAACACAGTCCTACAGGAGGTCAGTCGCGAGCCTGAATAGCTCAGTGGTAACGTCTCTGACTGCGGCACTGGGTGACGCGGGTTCGAATCTCAGAAGGGACATCAGTTCCTTCAAGGTTGCAGATACGCCCTGCTGATGAGTGCCAACCAGCACGAAACCTACGTCCAAGGCTTCCTGTGGCCGATTGCCTCCAACCATCTAATACCAACAATGCTGTGTAAAGTTTTAAGTGAAGAGTCAGTAGCCTAATCTGTTAACTCAGACGACAACCGTGAGCACACTGATAATGTGACAGTGTCGTAGGCTTACATAAATTGGGAACAAATCTCCTCTAGGGATGAATCTAATAATTAAAAAAATGTCACACACCTAAGAACAACCCAGGTCAAAAGAAAAAGGAGGACTTTTATAGATAACTACGAACAGTAATAGATAAGACTTCAAATGACGATATCAAAATTCTGATAAATTATTTAAAAGCCAGTCAATAGGTGGGTAGGAAACAAATGAAAATAATTCACTATGGATCGGGAAACTCTCGACAAAATGAATGAGGACGGAGAACCATTCTTAAGCATCTGCATCTTTAGTGATTTAGTGACTGGAGGCAGCATGCACAAGCACATGGAGGAACACATAGCAAAATGTCTTTCACCAGATGGAGACATCAAAAATAAGATAGACATTACATGAATCTGAACAAAGCGAAGACTCAGGCTGCTGGACGCAAGAGTACAGGGAATTTTCAAGATCAAGTTGAAAGCTTTCAAAGAAGCTCTAATTCTAGTTCGAAATTCAAGAATTGAACGACCAAACCACAAAGAATAACACTGCAGTCATCAGGAAAGGACTGGAGGCATTATGCAACATCACCAAAGAAACATGAGTAGAAGAGCTATGAAACTCTGTTAAAGTGACGTAGATGGAATCTTTCAGCAAGAAATAGTACCCAGATAAGGAACGACGAGCTATAGAAACCTAGAAGCTGAGAAAGGAGAGGAGGATGGTAAAGCACAAGATGGACCAGTGCAAGGGATCTGAGTATAATGTACTAAACAAAACAACACAAAGGATTACCAGATTAGATAAAAGATGCTTTGACAATATATGGCAATTTGCAGGTAAGACAGACCTCATAACACCATATCGAATAACCAGGTCGTTATCAGGGAAGAAATCAAGACAGATGAAGCCAGTGAAAGATACTGAGGGAAACCCAATCACCAGAGAGGAAACGTTAGTTTGGTCACTTCAAAGAACTCTTGAATCGACTACCATCTACAGGACCTCCGGAAGTATTATGAGCAGACACAGGACCACCAGTAAGCCCTAACCCTGTAACAAAAACAGAAGTTTTGAAGGACGTGAAGTTATTCGGAGCGCTCTAAGCAGCTATACCAAAATGAAGCACCGAAGGGGTTATCCTAGACTACACTGGACCTCCCACGCCATTGCTGTAGAAGGTATGGAAGGGGAAAAGTCAGAAGCCGGCTGATTGAAAGAAAACAGGAACTGGTGTGAAATCACATCCTTGTCCACCTGAAGCAAAATAATAAATCTCCTCATCCTTAAGAGACTAAATGCTTCTTTGGATAGAAGCCATCGTCAGTAACAAGCTGGATCCATGAAAAATAGTTCATGCACATATCAGGTTGCAATAATACACATAATCGTTGGAAAAGGTCTAGACAGACCTATGATAGTGTTGACAGTGAAATAATTTGGCAGCCACTTCAACTCTACGAAGTTCATTGTTGCTAACATTTATAACGTCGTTCGACAGCTGAATGATGATGCTGCATACAAGGAAATTCACAACGGAAAGCTATTCGAAGCCTTTCAAGTGAAGATACAAGTAAGACAAGGCTGCTTACTGTTACCGAACACTTTCCTGATTGGGGTTCCTGGAGGAAGCTGAGTACTGATCGGGTAAGAGCGACTGACGTCCACTACTCTGAAAGATCATGGTGGGAAATATCAACACCAATGTCAAATTAGTGGGACTTCTATATGGTTGGGAGACTTGGCGCATGCGTCGCCAGAGGCTGCATACCTTCATCAACGCTACCTCTACTGGTCTAATAATGCGAATCAGATGGTCTGCCGGAAAAGATATGCACCCCGGGGGACTCTGGAAGTGAGCCAGCCAACAAGCCAACGCCTAACAAAAATGCAGAATGCATTTGAGAGGGATTGAACAGGAGCTGTAGAGGTATTCAAGTGACATCACATACCAAACATTCTAGCAGGACCGGAAAGGGAAGCGACGAAATTGACGTCCAAGAGCGACGTGAAGAATATCATGTAGGAAGGAAGTGATAGGTTGTTGGTAGTCATGCAGCCAGTTGGAAGTAACGGCAGAAAATTCCATTAGTACAAATACTTGCCGAGAGGTAGTCAAGTGATACTGGTAATTCTGCTGTTTGAATTCACAATTTTGCCCTCCCAACATTATCTTCTTATTTCTTAGTCCCTAGGTCCTTCAATAGTGTTGCATTCATGAGTGACAATCTGAATTTTCACATACTGAGATCACTTGGAGTAAGAATTATCAACAGAGTGAAAGAGATTAGAAACACGGATTTACTTACTGCGAATTCATTAGCTAAATCAACCAACCACAGTTACAAATATTATGTGTGTGTGTGTAAGAATTTAACTGAGCAGATGTTGAATCAGTCACGAATCTACTGAGATATAAATAGGTTTTGATTCCCCAAGTGACAGAGATTGGTTCATTGCGTAAGTATTAGGAAGTCTCTCTAATATGCTTCTGTAAAAATAAAATCTAACGAGTACCACGCCAGAATAATTTAGAAACTTTTTCGTTGCTGAATCAGATGTGTTAGGTCATTAATGCGATTATTAATTCATTTAAATTATATGAGTTGCCGTGTTAGCAAATTAAAAAGTTAATGCATTAGACAAAAAGGAGTTTCCTTGGTGGTGAAAATATATTTGATAATCAAAAAGCATGATTAATTGAAGCCACAGCGGTAGTATGCTCGCCAACTACGCCTCATGTGGTCCGGGGTTCGATCCCAGGCCACCGACGCACACCTTAACCTCGATAAACCAGTAATAAGACTGACGTAGGTGAAAGGTTGGGCATGAGGCTAGCAACCCTATCCCATACAAATTATTACCACTGCTACCGAGACTTCAAGCCTCTACCTTGAAGCCCCACGTTCCACTGGGAACGTATAGGAATAAAAAACATATGTAAGTTACATGAGGGATAGGGGTGTGTGACAGGAGTGATACAAAGATTACAAAGATAAAAAACTGCATACTCATGAACGACACACTATAAGAGGAGAATTGTTATTGGATCGGAAGCCTTGCAGTTCAGCGTCCAGCCGACCAGTGTAAAGAAGTTGAAGGAAAGTTATTTAAATGCGCAAAAGGAGCACCTGTATCACCTTTAAATTCAACATTCATAAGCATCAACGTTTTCGGCGCCAATTTTACATTTTTCAGGCTTCTGCCTTATTCATATTTTTCTGGATGAATCCTGCATGGTATCCAGTTTTCATGAGAACTTGTCTGAGTTTATCCAGTTCATCACCGATTGCATCACCTTTACAAATCGTTCTTATCCATGAAGATAAGGATTGGACCAGGTTTCTTTCCCTACTCAAAATAATCCAGGTCTGAAAATTCCTGTTTTGACCAATCTATTTCTGCCTCAGGTAGATCGATCTTTGAAGAAAATCGTTAGATCTCCTTTTTAAACACGACATTCAAAAAATGAAATCCACAGTTTGTTTGTGATCACAACATGAACTTAGTTTAATTGTGGCAACTGTTGAACTCCTTCGTTATCATTCTGTTGTCAGTAATCCTATCACATATGATGAAAGTATCATCTATGTGTCTTTTGGTATTAGGTAGTAACACGTTATTTTCCAGTCTGCTAGCAGAGGACCGAGTGACGATCCTATTTTCACACCTTTGTGTCTGTGTAGTGTATCACTGAACATGAAATGTACATTGAAAGTGAAAATCAGCGATGATTCTTTTGAGTAGTGGATGGCGTAGCCCACGTCCAAATTTTTGTCCCTGATTAATTTGCATAGAAAGAAAATAGATTCAAATAGAGGGACATTAGCAAATAAATGGGGGACATCGAGAGTAACTATTCGCTTTATGAATATGTTAACATAATTTATTAAACTAACGAATTCAGGGATTGAGATTATTTTTTACATGTAAAAAATCTCTGCGAGACATTTACTAGAAACACAGTGTGGTAAACTGTTGATTTCCAAGATTTAAGGCGGTAGTACTTTCTCTCTGTGCACTATCAGGAGACCACAAATGCTGTAAATTACAGAAACCGAAGTGCGTAGTTGATCAAATAATGCGGTGCTGATGATCGGTTCGTTCTTCACTTTCGTTTGGACTCATGTTAGTTTTTCTTTCACTTGTTCTTTTATTTTTATTGGGGCAACAAAACTTGGTCTTTCCGAATGATTTCCTTTGAATGTTTTTCTCATATTCTATCATAACCTTCAAATCCTTTGTCCTTTTTTGCTTCTACTTTTGGTAGGTTATTGAAAATAATCCCTGTTAGTGGTCTATTTTATACAGTTTAATAATTTTTTATCACCTTCTTCTCACTAGTCAAATGGTCATTGTACTACGTAGCTTTCCATCCAAGCTACAAACCCTTAATTCGGTTGTGTCGTAATTGTAACAGTCATTTAACGCACCGCTATTACTCAACAACTGACTGCTATACGTGTTTAATAAACTTAAACTAAGACATTGGGGAGGAATACAACGGCCTATGAACTTCTGTCAATTCTCGATTTCAGTGCGATCACCAACCAGTGTTATCGTCGAGTGTTTGTCCTCAAACTCGACTTTGTAGATCCCACTAGCGACGAAGATGACGCTAAAAAATTGTGAACTCATATAAATTAGAACTCATTAGAAGCCAGAATGGCTGACAATCCAGAGGTCCTGGGTTTGACCTCCAGCAGGAACATCGGTGATTACTACTGAGGTGTCTCAAACTGGAAGGAAGCTGTTCTCCAGTACTACCTGGTTTTCGATGGATCCCTAAGTAATAACAGTCAATGATTAGACCTGAAGTCAATCAAATCCCCAAAAAGCTAAGATTTTAAAATATAATTTCGATTGTAGATCCTTTGAGGATAACTTCTTCGATAAAGAAAATCTCCTCTTCTGTATTTAATTTTAAAACAAGCAACAAAGGTTAATGAAGCGGGGTTTAATAAATTCATCACATTTTAGTAGAATGCTTCAGCTGGATACTTTACATGCGGGGATATATATATATATATAATATATATAATTAGAATAGCATTGGGAGATATGAGACTGATAAACAAATAAACCACCCATGATGATGTAGTGGGTATTTTCGGTCATTTACATGAGTCGGGGTCACTATACAGACAACTAAATGAAGAGTATTTAATCTCTTCTTGTGTCATGCAACTGGGCTTAATTTTTCTGAAAATAAGAGATGTACCACACAAATACATATGACTCCTAATAATACGATTATTCACCTAAATAAACATGACAGGAGCTCTATCCCTTTAACTTTAATCTACTTGGATTTACAACAGCATTTTGGTGGAGTCACTATAAATAAAGAATTTGGATGATTTTTTAGAAGAAATAGTAATACTGAGTTCAAATAGCATTCCACACAAATCTCATACAACTATTAACTGGACATTTCATCTAAATTTTTCAAAACACTTAAACAGACTTCATTATTGGTTAGAGGATTTCATCATGAGCTGACATTAGATAGAGAACCATCGGAAAACCCACCTAGGAGTACTGGACAGCTGTTTCCGTTGTCCTAATTTTGGGATTATTCATCAATACGCACCCACTGGGGTTCGAGCCTAGGACCTTCTGGTTACAAGATGAGCTCGTAGACCATTAAGTCACTGGGACCCGATCCAATGGCCCATGAATTCTAACTTCTGCCATTTCACGATATAGCGCAACCGCTAGCCAATGTCTTTGGCGAGTATTTGTCCCAAAATCCGACCTGCTGCACCCTACTGATCACGACTTCCCACTAGAAACCCAGGTAACTACCTACCTGAATAGGGCCACTCGCCAGTGAGCATCTCATTGGCTTAATTGTCTACGAGCTCGTCTTGTAACCAGAAGGTCCTGGGTTCGGATCCCAGTGGGTGCGTAATGCTGAAGAGTCCCAAAACTAGGACGAAACAGCTGTCCAGTACTCCCAGGT
Source organism: Trichobilharzia szidati (assembly GCA_944472155.2). NCBI lineage: Eukaryota > Metazoa > Platyhelminthes > Trematoda > Strigeidida > Schistosomatidae > Trichobilharzia > Trichobilharzia szidati. The sequence continues at coordinate 164,061,210 of OX235279.1, forward strand.
GGGTTTTCCAATGGTTCTCTAACCAATGTCAGCTCATGATGAAATCCTGTAACCAGTCAACCAAATTCCTACAAACCGATACTTGAGACATCATTATTATTCGTTTGAGTGGATCACAGGGCTTCAGTAGCACTGTTTTCCTCCATGCTCATTTCTCCGGCTACACCATAATCTTCTATCTCCTTCTCACTTGATCTCCTCCATGTCACCCTCAGACGCCCAATTTTAACATTTCCCGTTCGGGTTCCACTCGGTGGCCTGGCGAACACCGTGGAGACTCACCATGTCTCCATCGAGAGAAAGCACATTGGTCGGCTAACTTTCCTAAGGCTTTCACTGGAACCACCTTATTTCATATCTCTGATTTCTGAGAAGAATACGTTGATTTTTAAATTTTTTACTTGCTTTGAAGTATCTGTAGCGGTTGGGTTGATCTTCGAGCGTGGGTTCTCTATCGTAACACCCAGTCTTTCGTCCTTTTCTGTGTTTAAGGCGGGTTTGTAAACTAGTGAACTGGTAGACTAAGCAAGGTTATGAACAGATATTATTATTATTCCCTTCGGTTCCCAATGGAACATAGGTCTTCAACAACATATCTAGACCTTGTTCTATTCTCTATTGTCCTCTTCAGATAGGTTGACGACTGCCCATCATCTCTCATCTCCTCCTCGCCACATTATCTCCTTCATGTCGCCCTTGCACTGGCCCACTTGTCACTTCTCATTTGGATCCCACTCAAGCGACGGCCTGCACTGCGCGTAATGTCATTCGACGGTCTCCTCAGCATGTGCTCGATTTATCTCCATTTTCTCCTACTTATTTGTTAGGCAATAGGCCCTCGATTGGTTTATTCCCAGCCAGAGTTTCTTGCTACTAATTCTTTCTGGCCGGCCAGCCAATTGATCTTCAGTATGTATCCCGCGACGGCAGCTGTTGATAAAAGTCTGTCAATACCTCCAAAGCCTCAGGATGGTCGGGGGCGGGTGTCTTGCGCTGCGGGTTGGCCACCCCTCCGCACATCTCTTGAAATGCTCCCATATGACCGGGTGTCTTACAAAGCTTCTCCTAAGGAAGTCCTACTCACTGCCGGAGGTGTTTTTCACCAAAGTGAGAGGGCGAAAGCGGATGCCCGGCGCTCTTCACCGGGTTGACTGTCCATTGGATGACAGTCTAGGGGAGATGGCTAAACCCTGATTCCAAACCTCCAACGACTGGCGTATGAAGCTCACTGGAGCTCACCGGCAGACGTATGGACAAAGGGCTTGTTGGATGTCCTGGATGTCTGGCCCCATTCAAAAAGGCGTATGAACCGAACTCCGGTCACCGGCTGCCAATGGATAGTGGACTCCCTACTCCACTCCTACCGGCTTGCATGTCACACTTGGTTGTGTAAAGGCTAGAGCTGCACTCTCAAACAAAAGGCCGAGCGATTCTGACGACATCACTCGTACCAAATTCCCATGAAACTTCATGAACTCTCTTACAAACAAGGTACAGTCAAGGCTGATATGGAGTGCTTGGGGCTACAAACCGTCTACGGACTCCGTCTGTGGAACAAGAATTGTACAACCCTGTCGCAAAACCTTGCATCAGATAGCCGCGCCTGGGCAGCGATGATTCGAGATGTTCATGAAGCCGGCTCATCCTCTCGTAGGAGATAGCCGAAGTAAAGTAAAGTAAGTAAGTAATTGTTTGAAATTCTTCTCATTTCTGACATTGTTATTGAAAATTCGAATCTTGTTCTTGATGTTGGATGAGTGTAGAAGACTTCCATAGTGCCTTCAGATTGTTGAGGGTGTATCCTACCTTTCCGATTCTGACCAGCTTTGACATTTCATCCGTTCCACTGGCCTCCATTTGAAACGATGCTTTTTAGCCGGATAAGTGAATGAAGTAACCTCTGTCAAGTTTCTCCCATTGATGGTGATTACTGGTGGTTATTGTTGATGTTGTTGTTGTTTGATTGGTCGGCAGTCTTCATCACCTCCATCTTCTCTATAATCACCTGGAATCCTGTCTTCGCTGCTTCTTCAGGCTGTAAGTCTTCGAGTTTGTGTGGAATCAGACATATATCATCAGTGGAATCCAGATCTTCTAGAGTTTTCTTATCGGTGGAGCATCGTATTCCTGGCTCCTGGCTCCCAGTGCACAGTCTGGAGCATAATTCGCTTTACCACAATTAAAAATATCATCGGTGATAATAGATATCGAGCAATCGTTCAACCATCTGAAGGAATTCAAAGAATCCAGATGCTACTAGTTCCCTGTGCAAATGTTGGGACCTATGCCAAATATTTATTATACACTTCATTCGACTGTGTACATACCCATGGTAGTCTTTAACTTCAAGCTTACGTTGTCTAAGATTGCTCAGTTTGACTTCTTTTCAAACAAGTAGATATATTGGTTACAGGATTTCATCATGAGCTGACATTGGTTAGAGACCCATTTCAAAACCCACCTGGAAGTACTGGACAGCTGTTTCCCTTGTCCTAGTTTGGGACTCTGCAGCAGTAAGCACCCAACGGGATTCGAACACAGGACCTTCTGGTTACAAGGCGAGCTCTTATACCATTAGGCCACTGGGACCCGATCCAATGGCCCAAGAATTCTAACTTCCGCCAATTCACGATATAGCGCAACCGCTAGGTAATGTCTTCGGCGAGTATTTGCCCTCACATCCAACCTGCTGCACCCTTCTGGTCACGACTTCCCACTGGAACCCCAGGTAACTACCGTAAATATTTGTTAACCTTAAATACTTTGCCGTTACTTTCTTTAATACAACAGGAAATACTAATAGTTCATCATTGAATTCCCACCTCTTGTATTTAGAGAATTCATAAAAACAAAAAAAAAATCGGAAAAACCTTCCATCCTGCATAATTTCACTAGTTTTTTTACTCTCTCTCTCTTACTCGCAATCTCATTAATTTACAAATCGCTTAGCATAACTTTCAAAACACTCAGCTGAAATTCATTCATACTCATAATTTGGAAAGATCATTCAGTAGCATATACTGTCCAATTTTTAGTCTTTTAGTTAGTTGCAAGACTAACAGTAGCAGAATGGAAAAGGGGCAAGGGGAGGGGATAAAACAAAGATGATTACTGCTCATTCTCTCTTCTTCTTCTGATATTGTTCAATACCGAATGAATGTATAATTTTATGCTTTTTTACCACGATTATCGAGTAGTCGGTGGAGGAAGTGAATTCAGGTGTATGAGGTAAGCATACTATATATATATATATATGTATATATATATATATATATATATATATATATATATATAGAACTACCGAATACCACTTTAAGTTGCATTACTTTGTTATTGTTCCACTTGATCAAGGGAAAAGATTCTCCTCTGTCTCTAGGGAGTTGGTTTATCTCTTTCCGTTCATTCTTTTCAAGTTCTAATTTATCTGTAGGTTCATTTACTCATTTAATTTATTTTTCTCAAAACATTAATTTCAAGGAGTAAGCTGGTAGGTAGGTAGGTAGATAGGTAGTTAAGTGGTAGGCGCATAGGATACATACATCTCGACATAGCAAAGAAGCGAATTACTTGAAGTGATGTTAAGTCAAACATTGATGCATTCATTACACATATTGCCTACTTATATAGGGAAATGTTAACCTTGATTTCCTTGCTAACAGTCGTTTGAAAGCGCTAGTATTATAGTAGAAGTTAAAACTTTTCAAAAGTGAGTATCCTTCAGAACAGTGGAATAAAGTCAATCGTTATTTTAATTGAATTTTAGATTTTCCCGTCGATTGATTGGATCGAAGTGCTCGGTCTCAGGTTAACATGTCGGCTTCTTGTGCAGATGCTTCGACGATGTCTGGGCATTTGATTAGTATTGAATTTGTGGATGGTGACTAGCAGTGGAATCCAACCAGGATGCACATTTCGTCCTATTTGGGACTCGTCATCTGGATGTACCTGCATTTCTCAGTGAGTGATGATGTTCCCACCGAGGCTCGAACCCAGTGCCCACTGTTTCAAACGCCAAAGCGTTATCCACTAGACCCGAATAGGACGAAATGCGCATTCTGGATTCCACTGTTAGTCACCATCCACCAATTAAATACTAATTAAATGCCCAGACATCGTCGAATCATCTGCACAAGAAGCCGACATGTCAAACTGAGACCGAGCACTTCGATCCAATCAGTCGACGGGAAAATCTAAAATTCAATTAAATTAATATAACCCGTTGCACAAGAGGTGGCTCTCGTGGCCCAAGTGGTCTAGTGGATAACGCTTTGGCGTTTGAAACAGTGGGCACTGGGTTCGAGCCTCGGTGGGAACATCATCACTCACTGAGAAATGCAGGTACATCCAGTGACGAGTCCCAAATAGGACGAAATGCGCATCCTGGATTGGATTCCACTGCTAGTCAATCGTTATTTCATGAAAAATCCTCATTCAAAGATCAACATGCCAAAGATAACACGTTTCCGTCTTCTTTGCATTATAGAAGCCCTAGCCATTCAGTTAGAAGAACCAGAACTATGCATACAGAAGAAAATTATTCAACCACTACTACTATCATGGTAACAACTCTGTTGATTTGATTTAACTTTTGCTTGTATGCTTATTTTTCTACCTACTTAAAACCCTTGCGTAATCCCGTATGTTATTTTGTCTCAATATCCGCCCTAAGCACAACGCTTTCATCAAACTATTAATACGTAAGTCTTCTTTAACTATCGTTTGTGACAACTCATCACTTTTATTACTACACTCTTATATCAACATCCAATTCATCTGAACTTACTAATTGTATTTTCGTTTGGCAAATTTAATGTACACACACATACAAAACAACCATGTACATATTTACGATTGTACAGATAGGAGAATAAATTCGCCTCCGAAAAGAGACTCTTCGCTGAACTACTGGTCTTCTGTTTATCAATCGTTATTTCAAATTAGAATTAATTAAATGAAGATTTCAAGTCATTCGTGAAAATACCCAATGACAAGGCCAACAGTAGTGGCCTATCCTTCACGTTTACACGAATCATTGGTTTTGTCAAGAAAGTAAGGCGAAGTACAGCTGCAAAGAAGGTTTTCTTCAATGAACGTGGCAAACTGTCAGTGTTAAGTGAATGTCAGATTCAAACAGAGATTTTCGGGGACAGAAAGTGCGTGTGTGGTTTTGATGGCATAGGCTTCATGGATTTTGTGATGACAGAGCGTCCAATGTAGGCATTTTCAATTAGAACCTCTTTGATGAGTGGTCCACTCTTCTTACGGATTCTGTCACTCATTGAGAGCATCAAATTTTGTTTTGTTTGTTGGCATATCCATCTGTAAAAGCTTGTCAGTTGTCCATTCCATGCTGACTTCCTGTAGATGAATGTTTTCAGTGTTCCAGGAAGAGTACTTTTAAATCAGACTCCTGTAGTGTGAATAGGATTGCAGGGAGACATCTGTTTAAAGCATCAATCACTTTCTTTGAATATGTGTTTTCGAGCTTTGATATGAAGAAATCCTCAAGCTTAGGGTCTTGTAGTGAACCCATAGATAAACCATCCTTCTGCCTTTAAACTTTATTATTGAAAGAGAAGTTGACACTTACGGTACATCTCAACAGAGGTTCTTTCTAATAACAAGTGGGTCTTCTAACGTTCAGAATCAATATGTTCACATATGTAAATATTATTTCAATTAATCCAAAGTTTGTTAATAAAAGAGACCAGATCTAGCGAGAGGATGATTTATGCAGGACAGATGACGTTCTCAGTAGGATTAACAAAGTTGATGTTTTTCGGAGTGATTAATTCCGGCACGTTTACTGACCACTGGGCAGTAACATTATAAGGTGAATTTACCATGTTAAGAATAAAACGAAGAGGTTTATGTTTTATATGTAATTTCGGTAATCGATACATTTGGATGATATTTGAGACTAATGGCCAGTTCTACGTTTTCAGATTATTTCAGTTAATCTTTTCGTTCCGTTTGCTTTGACGTATTCTTTCCATTGATCGGTTGATGAAAATGTTGATGATAGATGCAGAATAAACCTCGCCTGGATTACTAGCTCGCTAGTTTTCTGGCCGGTCCAAAACCCGGATAAAGAGGCAGGGTTGGGGCGTGGTGCTAGCAACTCCACTCCCAAAACTTTACCAAATTGCAACAGAAACTTCAACGCATAAAAATACTAAAAAGATAAACAATAACCTTATTTTTCGCTCGAATCGGGGAAGTGAAATGACGCAGGCTTGTGAAAGCCTTCGGGAAGCCAGTCAGTCAATGTGCCTCCTTTCGATGAAAGCAAAAATAAAGATGGGGACGTGGAATGTACCACGGCCTACCCCGAATATTCATCAACCTTATTCAACAGCTGCACGACAACGGCACATGTCAAGTGATCCACAACGGAAAACTCAGCGAGGCGTTTGGAGTAAAGACAGGAGTCAGACAAGGGTGCCTACTATCACCAATGATATTCGTAATTGTGGTGGACTGGATTTCGCTTCAGACAGTGGGAAACGAGAAGACACGGATATCCTGGACCGACGTGAAGAATCTAGAAGACCTGGGTTTCGCGCGTGGATGATTTATGTGTGATGTCACACAAAATCGAAGACTTACAAGCGAAAACCGACACACTGGTCGAAGAAGCAGCAAAGACAGGACTGCAGGTGAACATAGACAAGATGGAGGTTATCAAAATAACCAACCAACAAATCAAGCTGTAAATCCAAAAAAACAACAACAACAGCAACATCCACCGCCAATCACCATCAACGGGAGGGATTTGAAAGAGGTTACTTCATTCACTTATCTAGGGAGCATTGTCTCAACCACAGGAGGAACGGACGGACCAGGATGTCAAATCGAGCAAGAATCGTGAAGGCGAGAAACACATTCATCAACCTGAAACCAATCTGGAAATCTTCGTCACTCAACTCAGCATCAACAACAAAGTGATTCGGATTTTCAATACAAACGTCAAGTCAATCAGTTCTTCTATACGGATGGATCAGAAACTTGGCGGGTCACAGCGAATATTTCCAACAGCCTGTTGCAGACCTTTATCAACAACAGCTGTCTTCGTTCTATACTGAGGATCAGATGGCCGGGAAGAACAAGAAGCAATAAGAAACTATGGGAACAAACAAAACAAGAACCAATCGCCCAACAAATATGCAGGAGAAAGTAGAGATGGATTGGACACTCGCTGAGGAGGCCACTCGCTGGGTGACACCGCGCGTCAGGCCATCACTCGAGTGGAACCCGAAAGGGAATCGGCAAGTGTGACGTCCAAGGTTGACATGGAGGAGATCGTGTGAGAAGAAGTTGAAACAGCATGGAATAACATGGACGCAGGTGGAAAGTACAGCAGAAGACAGAAGCAAGTGGAGACATGCAGTTGAAGCCCTATGTTCCACTAGGAACCCAAGGGAACAATAATAATAATAATAATAGATGCATAATACATTTGTAATTTTGTCTAAAAGAATCTTCCATCCAAAGATTTTGAGCCTTAATCTTAACCCTTTTCATTATACATAAGTTTGTATAGTCAGCTTGAACTGCAGTGATTAGTTTCAGTGTACAAAGGCATCCGTAGTGAATTTTCGTCTTAAAATGTGTAAATTGCCAGTCACAAGTTAATTTCCCAATTGGGAATTCGCCACAAGCATCTTTTTTATAAATTGTTTATTCTCATTTTCCATACATATATATTCCCCTTTATGAATTTGCATAAAGCAAGACCAACAGTTTCTGCAGGTAAGCTGGTTCCTGTTTATCGGACAATCATTGGTGCAATCAAAAGTCGACAGATAGTTTTCTTATTTCAACTCTGTGTATACAAATTTACATGCATCTGCGGCACCAGTTAGATTGGGGGAACAGAAAGAAAGCCATACCTCCGGTTTTCCAAAAATTTACCGAAAAGTCTACGTCTGAAGGGAACAAATACTATTAATAATGCCGTTGCCAGGCATCTGCCTGATGGTACAGGTCATCAGGTGTAAGGATAAAACTTGGGCACTGTGGCAGAGTATAACTCCATTATGGATAAAATTTTATTTTGATAAAATACGGGGACTATTTGACCTAAGCAATTGCTTAGCAGAGTTGCATAACTCTGTCACTTCAGTGTCTCTACTTGATGACTTTCTAGTGATGGAGTGCATTTCAGTGACTGGCCGTTGTGTTATTTCTAGAATTTTATCGGCAGAAGTAGCTAAGTTGTCTATGATAACACCTTGGAGTGTCACAAGCACAGCTTGTACTGACTGTGGCAGTTTGGATAAGAACAGCTCTCTGAAGAGTCCCTCATCGAACTGACGTTGGCCAACAAATTCTCGCATTCTCACTAACACGCTCACAGCTGACTGACCACCTAAATCCAAATTGCGAAATAGTTCGTCAAGACACTGTCGATCCGTGAGAACGTTCCTCTTTAGGATGGTAACTTATACGAGTTACTTACCTCTTGGCTCGACGTATGCACAGTTACGCACTTGCTGAATTTCCGCGGTAGGACGTGGTTAACTGCAAGGAACTGTGAACGTTCATCAGTTAACCCATGTTCACTCAAATCAGACTCGGCTATTTGAAACCATGATTCTACACTATCTGACCAAAATGGCACGAGCTGAACAGTTGGTCGAATACGGGTGAGTTTAGGCGTATGGTCACTCATGGAGAAATATATATATTCAAAAAATAGTCAATATAGTACAAGAACAAATACAAAATCGAACGAACTCACCCAATTTGTCTGCGTGTTTACTAGAGATGAAGTTCTCTATAGGGCTCACCAGTTTAGTAGCCTAGGGCGTTGACGTTCACGGATAGTACGAAGTATACCAACTCAACATCTTATACCCAAAACTTCTATAGTCCATTATAGATAAGATTTTATTTTGATAAATCACACTGTGTTGTACATTAATATTAACTGATGACGTTTCGAGCACAAACTATTTCCACTCGTAATCATATCAAGGCACTATTCACACAATTTTTTAATTCATTTACATACATGAATAAAATTGATTAGACATTTGAATAAAATTAATATAAAATAAAGTACATTGGGAAATAATTTTAATGTTATCAATAAAATACAATCATGTATGAAATAAGATGTTTCCATAGTAAAATAAATAAGTAGCTTGTTAGAACGGTATAATGTGAATTGAATACATTTTAAAATTATTTATTATCCTCCTCTGATTTGACTGGTAGTAATAATATCTTCCATATCTCTGGTATTTACATTGAGTCATTTCTGTCGCATGTGTTGGGTGTAGACCACTCGATGAACCAGGCAGGATTCAGTAATCAACCTCTCTCTCTGTCTCCACCTACCTATATTACTTTTTAGAATTTTGACTCTGTCCACCCACCCCATTGTGTGGTTGTGTGTTAATGCATGCAGTAAAATTGCTGAGTTAGTTGTGAGTGCCTTGATATGATTATGAGCAATAATTTTTGCTCAAAACATTGTCATCAGTAAATATTACTGTATAACACTGTGATTTTATCAAAATAAAATTTTATCCATAATGGAGGTCATCAGGTGGATACGGCAATATCCTTCAGAATTATCAATAGACAAGAAAGCTCAGTTCTCCTCAAGTTTACCGAAGCAGTCTCCATCAAACGTCTGCAACCCGATTTTGCGTGTTCAGAAAGAAGCAGTTGGCAGTCTTTCCTTGCACTGGTAACTGAGAGTTTTTCCTTCTCTTTCATTCGATTACGTAAACTCTGTCATTAACCTTCCCCCCTTTGATATAGTGTAACTTTGCCTGTCTCCTGATCCTGTTGTAAAGAAGACAAGACTGAGGAGACTGAAAGGAATGTTTATTTGATGAAACGTATGGTACATAGCTAAATTTGGAATACCATATTCTCAACCGGCTATTTGCACATCTTTACCACATCCTTGACGAATTGGCCGAATATCGTCTCATTCGATAGCTTCTTGGATTCTGCATCATATGGCAACATTCTTCTCATGGTTCTCTTCTTTGAATGCTCTTTCCAGTGTGTCAAACATGTTGTTACTTCGCTCCTGATATACTACTTATACCGGGTTATAAGTAGCACTCACCACACTCGCCCCCTCATTATAAAGTCTCTCCTGTAACCGCCTTGATCGCCGCACAGACGTTTGATCCTGCTGCTCTTCTGGTACCTTGTCTTGACATTCTTCTCTCCATCTTTGTAGCAGACTGGCGTTTACTCTTTTCTCTTTATCTCCTCTCTTTATTGTGTACACTGGACCGCGTCTCGATGTGACCACATATGGTCCCTCCCACTTCGGCAGAAGCTTTCCTGATCCTGGTCCACTTCCGGTAGTATACTTTCGTTCTCTACATTTCACCTGGTCACCTACTTCAAACGGCTTCCAAGCTTTGATTTGCTTCTTGCCATCATTTTCGATGTCTATCTTGCGCTTCTCTTGTATATTCTGAATAGCTTGTTTCCGCTCACTTGTCCATCTCTTACTGTTCCATTTTTGTTGTGTTGGCCAAGTCTTATGGTGCACCGGTAAGCGTGGTTTCCTCCCATACATCAGCTGGAAAGGCGACTTTTTTGTTGTCCCTTGTACTGTGGCACGATGTGCTAGTAATACCAACGGTAAGTCAGTTTCCCAGTTGCCTCTTTTCGCAGCTAACCATTCCTTGAGTGTGCGATTGTTCCTTTCGGTTAAGCCGTTTGTCTGCGGATGATACGGAGTCGCTCTAATCCTCTTAATACCCAGTGCCTCCAGACGAGTCTTGAACTCCTCACTTTCAAAACAGGGGCCTTGATCTGTCAATATCATTTTTGGTACACCATGATCAGCCACAATATGTCGAATAACCGCCTCGGTTACCGTCTTGGCGCGCTGATCTGGAATCGCTACAGCATTTACCCACCGCGTGGCGTGTTCTGTCATCATTAAAATGTATTGATTTCCACTTGCTGTTTGAGGGAAAGGACCCATTATGTCCACGGACCATAGGTCACCAACTGCCGTTACGGGTATCGTTTGTAGCTGTGGTCGAATGCACCGATCACCCTTCATCAATTGACACTGTGGGCAAGCGAGTACGTAGTTTGCAATATCGCTTCTCATGTTTGGCCAGTACGCACTTTGGCTCACTAGGTCGTATGTTCGTGCAACTCCTGTATGAGCTAGTTGGTGGCATTCTTGAATGACCCCACGACGAAGGCTTTTTGGTATCACTGTAACCCAGCTACCATCACTGTCTTTCCATGTCAGGACGCCGGCAGCGTTTAGTTTGAGTCTATGTTTTTGCTGCAGTAGCATCTTTAACTCTCTATTCTCTGCTGCCATTTGAATTTCTTTCCCTTCACGTATCATCTGAATGACTGTCTTAAGAGTAGGATCCGACTTCTGGTGGCGAACAAGTTGTAAGGGATCTTGCTCCAAAGCGTTTACTGCATACGCTACCTCTGGTAGTTCAGTCTCATTATCTGACCTCGACAAATAGTCAGCTATTACATTTTCTTTTCCTGGAATATGTCCAATCGTGAAGTCATACTCTTGTAGGCGTAACATCCATCGTGATAACTTCCCTCGTGGATCCCGTGCTGTTTTCAACCACTGAAGAGGTTTGTGGTCGGTCTCAATGTGGAATCGGCGGCCGATCAGATATGGTCTCCATTTTTCTAGTGCCCAAACAATGGCTAAACACTCCTTTTCCACCGTAGAATACTTCTGTTCTGCAAGTGTCAACACACGGCTAGCGTATTCAACAACCCCATCCGTTTGTCTTAAAACAGCACCTATACCATAATCACTGGCGTCTGTCGAAACTGTGAACTGCTTCCCCGGCGCTGGCAGTTTCAACGTCATCTGTTGACCATCTAACAGCTCTTTAATTCGCTCAAACGTTTGCTGTGCCTCTTCCGTCCACATGAATTTTGCGTTACTCAGCAACGTATATAGTGGTTTTGCTATCTCATTGAAATTCTTGACAAATCGGCTGTAGAATGCCGCTCTTCCCAAAAACTGTCTCAGCTTTCGCTTTGAATTTGGCACTTCGCTGGTTTTGACCGTCAGGATCTTCTCCGGCAATGGCCGTATTTCACCATTTCCCACTTTGTAACCCAGGAGGACAACCGTGTTTTTAGCTATTTGGGACTTGTTCTTATTAATCCGCAATCCAAAGTCATCAATTCTCTTTAAGATAGCTTCGATGTGGTCTATATGGTCGCTTTCCGTCTCACTATACACCACCAAGTCATCTCCATATACTTCTACGTTCTTCAGACCCTTCAGTAATAAGGTCATTAATCTTCTGAATGTAAATGGGGCACCTACCAAACCAAATGGCATTCGTTTAAACTGGTATTGTTTCTGCCCAACTGTGAACGCTGTTTTACTTCGATCACTTTCTGCTATTGGGATCTGCCAGTAACCCGATCGTAGGTCGAACACGGTGAATAACTTGGCTTTATGAAGGCGATCAAGAGTTTCTGTTACGGTAGGCATTGCACACTGTTTCACTTCGGTGAGGCTATTCAGCTGTCTGAAGTCGACACAAAATCTATATTTCCCGTTAGCTTTCTTCACCAAAAGGATTGGCGAACTGTACGGACTGTCGGCTTCTTCGATTATTCCGTCGTTTAACATTTCTCTGACTTGCCGGTTAACTTCTTCTTCAAGGTGAACCGGAACTCGTCGCGATGAAAAGACTGTCTTCCCCGTATCCTTTAGTGGGATGTTATGCTTAACCTTATCACAATAACCGTATGGGTCTCCATCACTAGTGAATAACCCGGCATATTTACTCATCAACGTGGTTAGACGTGGTGCCTCTTGCTGAACAATGGTTGTGGTTTCCACCTCAGCGACTTCACTATTCTCATGTATCGCGAAATGCCCGTGTTTTGTGACCACTTTTCTATTCTTCATATCAATTACAGCTCCTACTTCTCTGAGAAAGTCTGCTCCCAAAATCGTTCGTCTGATATCAGAAGTTACAATAAACGGATATCGTATTTTTCCTGCTCCAATCTCTACAACGCAGTCTGAAACGCCAAGAATGTGCAACGGATGTCCTCCTACCGTCTGAACTGCTAATGTGCACGGCCTTATTTCCTTACACTGTTCTCTACCTATCAACGAAACTGCCGCCCCTGTGTCGATCAAACAAACTATTTCTTTTTCGTTCACCCGCAATCTCCCGTACACTGAACCTCTTTCGACTAACCCGACCACCTCTAAACGCGAGCGAGAAAAAGAAGGAAGACTGTATCGTTTAAGGTTTTTCTGCCTTCGTTTCGGGCAGTTTCTCTGCCAGTGACCGGTTCCTCCGCAAGCAAAGCATCTGTTGTTTGTTCTTTTCTTTATCTGCATAGCTGCCACCTGTTGTTTCAACTCTTCAATCTGGTCTTCGATCTTCTTGGAATCTTGGCCCTCCGACATCACTGGAGCAACATGCGAGGTCATTATCTGCCTTGTCACCTTGGCCATTTCATAAACATCCATTGGCTGAGCTGCGTTAACTAGCTGCAACTGATGCGCGATATCTGTCGGGACGCATTCGAGGAACTGAGATGCAAGCAACTGCTCCCGTGAATCTTCGTCTAGGGTGGGTAACGCGCGTCGCAGGTGATTCGTCAGCGTTACTGCGAGAACCAACGGATCCCCATCCTGGCCAAGTCTCAGCGTCCGGAACTTCTGCAGCGCCTCTTGTCTGTCCGCAGGGCTGTCGAACTCGCACACGAGCCTCTCGACTACCTTGTCCCACGCCGCCTCACCTTCCAGCTCCCGAGCGTTGTCGTACGCAGCCTTCGCGCGGCCCCTCAGCAGCGTCCCCAAGACAACCAGCTTCGCCTTCTGCTCCTGCACTCCAAGCAGCTCCGCGACAGCTTCAAAGTCCCTGAGGAACGTCCGCACATCTCCCTCCTCGAACACCTGCGGCCATGGCACCTTCATCTCCGGCAGAGGCAGCGACACCAAATGTAAAGAAGACAAGACTGAGGAGACTGAAAGGAATGTTTATTTGATGAAACGTATGGTACATAGCTAAATTTGGAATACCATATTCTCAACCGGCTATTTGCACATCTTTACCACATCCTTGACGAATTGGCCGAATATCGTCTCATTCGATAGCTTCTTGGATTCTGCATCATATGGCAACATTCTTCTCATGGTTCTCTTCTTTGAATGCTCTTTCCAGTGTGTCAAACATGTTGTTACTTCGCTCCTGATATACTACTTATACCGGGTTATAAGTAGCACTCACCACACTGTGATTTGATTTTAACTCATCAAAGTGTTACTCAGTTTGTTAGTGACTCATCATCTTATTCACCTTTTGTCTTCATTACGTAACTCCATTACCACTGTATACAAACATTGATTTTTGTATAAACTTCAACTCTCTGGGTTGAATTAATAGTCAATCTGAACGAAGAATATTCTTTTCAATAATTTCTCTTCAGCTTCTTACAATTATAAAATATAATATTTGTTGTCGTTACAATAAAGGCCAGTTATGCGGCAGATACATTTTTTAACGTAGAATAACAGATTAGTTATGGGGTGTCAAAATAAATAGTCGTATTTATGTGACAAACGTGCTAGGCTGAATTCGATTACAAAATATTGTAGAACGGGAGAAAATGGTGATTAATCATAATAGATTTGTAGAGTGTGGGGTAGGAAAATTGACAAGTAGGTCAGTTCAAGGTTATAAAATGTGTCAGGTGAGTGGCAATGAAAGATCATACGGAGAAAGTAGGGAGAGAAATAACAAACTTATTAAAGGATTTGAAGAGTAAGGGTTATATATCACCAAAGACTTTCGAAAACATAAAACCCACAGAGAGCACCATCTCACGCATGTATGGTCTACCGAAAGTGCATAAATCAGGAGTACCCCTACACCCCATACGAAGCATGTCTCACTCACCCTATCAAGAGACGGCGAAGTGGCTAGTATAGCTACTTCAACCCTTGCATGATGAGTTAGTAAAGCATAGCATCAAGGATACCTTTCATTTTATTGATAAGATCAAAAACTTGAACACAACTGGCAAATACATGGCATCACTTGATGTTTCATCTCTATTCACTAATGTGCCTCTAGTGGAAACCATCGATTATATCTGCGAACAGATTATAGAAAAGAAATTCTGCACTGATATTCCGATTAGTAATCTGAAACAACTACTTGTTAAATGTACAGCAAATGTTCAGTTCTTGTATAATAATGAAATATACAGACAGGTTGATGGAGTAGCCATTGGATCCCCACTGGGACCTATTTTCACGAATATATTTCTAGCAAAACTGGAAAATAGTCTGTTGAAAGAGGAAATAGTAAATATGGAAATGTATTGTCGTTACATGGATGACACTTTTGTAGTGTACGATGAAGGGTTAAGTAGTGATTTGATTCTGAGCAACTTCAATAATGCTCACCCAGCGGTCCATTTCACCTACGAAGGAGAATGCAACGACTCTCTACACTTCCTCGACGTCCTACTAACGAGAAGAGAGGATGGTTCCGTCAAGAGAACCATATTTAGAAAGCTAGAAACCAAAGCTCAGTATACAAACTTCCTTAGCTTTGTACCAATTAAATACAAACGTATTCTGATCAGATGCTCAGCATTTAGGGCGAGGTCTATTTGTTCCGAAGACTGTGTAGAGAAAGAACTCCAGGACATCCGAGACATTCTAAGCGAGAACAGATATCCAGAGAGGTTCATTAAAGCAAACATAGGTTACAATAGCCATAAACATGAACTGGCAACAGTGGAGAAAAAGCCTCTATTTTTAAGTCTTCGATTCAAGGGAGATACTCCCGCGGAGGTTCTATCGCAACGTTTAACCAGGGCGATCAAGAAAACTTTCTACTCTGCACGTCTGTATCTATCCTTCAGTAGCCGTCCAGTGTTCACACAGCAACTCAAAGATGTCTTATCTAACCTCAGCTCTTCTTCATGTATATACCAATTCAACTGTTCCTGTGGTTCAAGTTATGTGGGGCGCACGATTAGGCAGGTTCGTCTACCGGTTCGAGAACTTTTACCAGCTTGGTTCAGCAGCATAAAAAGCTCGATCCTGTCACACTTGGACGATACTGGACATCATATCGATGTCAACATAGCTTTCAGGATTATCTACCGAATTCCGAAGTCATTATCAAGTACAGTTCGCTTACGTCTCCTACACATAGCTGAAGCTGTTGCAATAAGATCGAATAAACTGGAACTTTGTATCCAAAAAGAACACGTCCAGACGCTGTTCCTATCGTGGTGAAACTTGGATTGATGATTCTTCTTCTCACCAAGAGTGCTCCTTCCCCTTAACCCTCTTGGCTTTTTTCCTTTGCTTATCATTACAAATATTATTATTACAATTATTCTTACTATTAATATTATTATTCGTCATAATTTATGCCCTTCATGCAAACATTCTCTCAATACTATCGAATTTTTCGTTTATACTATCCGGACTTATTATTAGTGATATTATCTCTTTTCTCAATATATGCCTCCACCTGTTTCATTTCACATATTCGTTATTTCGTGATGAACCTCTCATTGCAGTCTTACTATCTCCTGTTTAACACAGACCACTTTGTACTAGCCACCTGTGTTCACCTGACACCTTTTATAACCTTGAACTGACTTGTCAATTTTCCTACCCCACACTCTACAAATCTATTATGATTAATCACCATTGTCTTCCGTTCTACAATATTTTGTAATCGAATTCAGCCTAGCACGTTTGTCACACAAATACGACTATTTATTTTGACACCCCATAACTAATCTGTTATTCTACGTTAAAAAATGTATCTGCCGCATAACTGGCCTTTATTGTAACGACAACAAATATTATATTTTATAATTGTAAGAAGCTGAAGAGAAATTATTGAAAAGAATATTCTTCGTTCAGATTGACTTTTAATTCATAATATGGGAATTTTCCACACTATCAAATCTCTGGGTTGAACTATATAGGCGTAGCATCTGAGCCTTGTTTATTAAGTATGCAGTCTCCTGTCAACCTAGATTATGTAACATTTGCAAGTATGTTAGAACTTTTCTGTACGCAAACCTCATAATTTATTTAGACTGTAAGCAGCTGATGAGAAGTCAACGAAGTAAATGATGGTACGATATTATACTGTATAAACTGTTGTTCTTGATTTATTCAAATTCATAAAGGGGAATAAGTGTATGAAAATACAGTACATATGGGTAGAGAAAAAAATACAGATGGAGGCTGGCAACAGATATAAATAAACTTCCATAAATAGGCTGTAGTGAAAAAATTTGAAAAACTTGACAAAAAGGCACCTTTACTTAGTTCATAGCTTTAATACTCAGTACCAAACAGGAAAAGCCTAGGCGAGCCTTTTTTTAAATTTTACTTTATACAGAATCGTCAGTCATATGACATAATTTAGAAGCTTTTATAATATAAGATAGAACTAAACCTGTCTAAAATATAGAGAAGACTATCAAATGAAAACATTGTCCCACTGATAAAATATCTTCAGTAAATGCATTTTTGCGTCACACGAAAATGTCAACACATACTACTGTCTACAGGATTTTCATCATGAGCTGACATTAGTTAGAGAACCATTGGAAAACCTGGGAGTACTGGACATCTGCTTCGTCCTAGTTTGGGACTCTTCATCAGTACGCACCCGACGGGATTCGAACCCAGGACCTTCTGGTTACAAGGCGAGCTCGTAGACCATTAAGCCACTGGGACCCGATCCAATAGCCCATGAATTCTAACTTCTGCCAATCCACGACATAGCACGACCTCTAGCCAATGTCTTCGGCGAGTATTTGTCCTCACGCCCGACCTGCTGCACCCTACTGGTCACGACTTCTCACTAGAACTCCGGGTAACTACCTACCTGAATAGGGCAAGTCGCTAGTGAGCATCTCATTGATATTCAAGTATTGGTTTGTAGGGATTTGATTGGTTACAGGATTTTCATCATGAGCTGACATTAGTTAGAGAACCATTGGAAAACCTGGGAGTACTGAACAGCCAGCTGTTTCGTCCTAGTTTGGGACTCTTTAGCAGTACACTGTCGTTAACTTTTAAACTTACCCTCCCTTTACTTTGGCTTTACGCATCTTTACACTAACAAGTTAATCAATTTATTTTTGGCAATATAAAGGCTTCCATCACCTTCAATAACCAACCTTGAATTAGAGTTATGTGAAATAATTGTGAAGCAGTCATCAATATTGATTTTGTAACCTGAAATTAATAAGTGCTTCGCAGTGGATGATGTTGGATTTCAATTCAGATTAATAATTGGACTGGGATTTTCTATGCGTGTTTTAATAACTATTTTGGAAGATGTTTTTTTCGACGATATTGGAACATTCTGTTGGTTCTACCTATCTTGACATGTACAGAAAATATCTGATTCAAAGAAAGGCTTATAAACAAATCAGTGGTGTTGTGATGAGGAGCCCTCTTGGGCCCCTGTTAGCAGACATCTTCATATCGAAATTGGGGGAACAAATGCTGGGAGAATTTATGCCGCATAAACGTTATGTAGATGATAAACTCATTATTGATGATGTTAATAATAGTTTGTCTGTTGAAAACGTTATTACTTTACTTAATCATATTCATCCAAATATCCAAGTGACTTCCGAACTCGAATCGAATAACGAACTCGGTTTTCTGAATATTTTAATGACCAGGAGAAACGATGGGACGACTAAACGTTCTACTTTTCTTAAACAGACATGGAGTGAACAATATCTGCATTTCACCAGCTTTGTTCATATCCACTATAAACATTCCCTAGTGGAGTGTTTGTTTTCAAGGGCCCGCGAAATTTGCACAAGTGACATATTGATGGATGAGCTTCGACACATACGTTCAGTTTTATCAGCTAATGGTTATCCAGAAAACTTTATCAATTCTCACAGTAAAGATAGACCACGTCTTGAAAAGACCACCTCTGTACCAAAGAAATCTATCTTTATTAACCTATCATTCAAGGGTGATCAAATCATGCAGTTGACACATCAAAGACTTGGGTCAGCCATCAAGTGCACATTCTAAGCCTCATCTTATTTCCTCACATCTCGAAATTTCCGATCCCTGTGCCTGTGCTTAATGGACGAAATTCTGTGGACTCTACTTCAAACTATATCTACAAGTTCACCTTCAGTTGTGGTGAAACACACCTATATAGGTATAAAGGGATGACCGGGCATCTTACATAGCCTCTCCTGAGAAAGTCCTACTCACTGCCTTCACGTGGCGGAGGTGTTTTTCACCAAAGTGAGAGGGCGAAGGCGGATGCTCGGCGCTCTTCACCGGGTTGACTGTCCATTGGATGACAGTCCAGGGGAGATGGCTAAACCCTGATTCCAAACCTCCAACGACTGGCGTATGGAGCTCACTGGAGCTCACCGGCAGACGTATGGACAGAGGGCTTGTTGGATGTCCTGGATGCCTGGCCCCATTCAAAAAGGCGTATGAACCGAACTCCGGTCACCGGCTGCCAATGGATAGTGGACTCCCTACTCCACTCCTACTGCCTTGTAGGTCACACTTGATTGTGTAAAGGCTAGAGCTGCACTCTCAAACAAAAGGCCGAGCGATTCTGGGGACATCACTAGTACCAAATTCCCACGAAACTTCATGGTCATTGACGTCCACCTGTAGTTGAAACGATGCTTCCTAGGAAGGTGGGTATGTAAAGGGGGTTGCCTCTTTCACATTTCTCCCATCATTTATGCTCATTGTTGGATGTTGTTGTAGCTGTTGCTGTTGGCTAGGAATCTTCATCATTACCTCTGTTTTCTTTAAGTTTACCTGAAGTCCTATCTTTTCTAGATGGTTCTTCTGCCAACTTGTTGCTTTTCACTTGCATATCTTCCACTTTGTAGGAAATCAGACATATATCATCGGTGAAGTCCAGATCCTCCAAGTTTTTTGTGAGGGTCCATTTTATGCCTGTTTCCTCATTGCCCGCTCTCTGTCGCATTATCCAATCTACTGTAATCAGGAAAATCATTGGCGATGGTAGGCAGCCAGCTTGTCTTACTCCTGTCCTCACTTCGAAGGATTCCGTAAGTTTCCCGTTGTGGATTACTTGGCATGCATCATTGTCGTACAGCTGTTGGATGAGATGTATAATTGTCTAATAAAATTACGTTTTAATAATTTTTCTCTATCTGATGTATTAAAATAATCGGGGTTTTCTTCTAGAATGAATAGCTTAGTGAATTTGACCATTCCAGCTCAGGCTAGATTCCTGTATTCTGATAATATAAGTGACCCTGCACACCGAGGGAATGGACAAGATTCGGATTTCCAACACTAATGTGAAGTCACTGCATGTGCGTCACCCGACTCATTCCATCAACACTGCCCACTTCCCTCCATGCTGAAAATCAAATGCCCAGTAGGGACAAGCAGCAAGGAGCTCCGGCAGACAACGAACCACCCAAGGTCCTATTGTTCAATTAATACGCAGAAAAAAATGGAGATGGGGATGAAATGCAATGAGAAGATAGTTGAGTGATACCTGACGCCAGGCCATCACTTGAATGGAACTAGAATTAGAGAAGACTAGTTGGACATTTGACGGTGACATGGAGGAGATTGTGCAAGAGGGAGATGAAATTTTATGGGTAGTCGTGGCTTAGAGGTAGAAAGTTCACCAACCACGCATATGAACCGGGGTCCGATACCCGGCCACCGCCACACTCCTTTACCTTGCTAGGCCGGTAATAAGACTGGTAAAGAGGAAAGCTTGGCCATGGGGCTAGCAACCCCATCCCGTAAAAGTAAATTCCATTGCTATCGAAACTTCATGGCTCCAGCTTTAGGCCTTATGTTTCGGCGGGAACGTAAAGGAATAAAACAGTTGTGCAGCAAGCTGAAAGTGATGGCAGAAAACAGAGTGAAGTGGTGATGCGCTTCTGAAGCCTTATGTTCCACTGTGAAACCCAGGGGAATAGTACTAATACTAAACTGGACGCCTTTTCATCTAGTCAACACGGTGGTCAGCTGGATGGCTGATGCTGTCACCTAAATAACCACGTCTTGTTGTTAATATCGCACTGATGGGAACAGTTGGAAAAAGGCAATTGTGTTACTTTCTTTCAAATCATTTGTGATTATTTCGGAGTCACCATCTCTTCGAAAAAATGAACTGATATTTCAGGATTAATTATGAAATATAAATGATAATTGTGTCCAGAAAAAGTGGAAAAGTGTAGTAGTTCTTGTTGCATTATTACCATTAAACACTCAGGAACATAAAACCCTCGTCACAAATTCATCCCTTTCTTAATACTAACGAAGATAAAGGAAACATAATTCAGCGACTTTATTATAATAACGAAACTAGACTAAAATGTTTTATTTTTAGCTGAGAACTGTAACCAGTTTATTTTCAAATAACCATATACTACTGTTTGATTGAGATGAGTAGTTTGATGCCATTTCTGTCAGACAGTAGTACTTGCTAGCCAGGTCAACATCATCTAAACACAAAATTATTGAGCAAAGAATATCCTTTTCGATAATTTTCTCTTCTCGCTCTACAATTATACATACATGTTTATATACACAGAATATTCTAGAATATAAGTAGTTAATAACAATATTAGTGATTTTTAAATAATATCGATTTGTAAAGTAAGATCACAATGCAGTTACATTTCATTAAAGATGCATAAATTATAATAATAACAAAGACATAGTAGCGAATAGAATATCAACTAAAATTAGGGAAATTTCACAAAAATTCTGGATTTTTCAAACCTAGATGGCCAAGGTAAGGATAATGTCTGAACTAACTTCTTTTGGATGCATAAATTAGGCTTATCAATATGGATCCCCACAGCCTCAGCAATATTTAGAAGTTGAACTCTTAAAGCGAAATTGAGATTCGTAGGTATGCGGTCAATGACCCTGAAAGCATGATTAACGTCAATCTTGTGTTCTGTATCCACAAGATGAGCCATAATAGCGCTGCGAATAGATTTTGTTTGTCCTTTACTTAACCACTATGGAGGGTGATGTTAGAAAATTCGACGAGAAACACGCCTAATTGTACGGCCTATGTAACTGGCTCACTCCATAGGAGCAGTTCAACTGGTAGATACACATGGAAGAGGCGAAATTAGGCAGTTTGTCTTTTACTCTCGAACGCACAAGAGGAGTGGTTTTGAAGACACAGAGAAATTCAGCGGCAAAGAATGCTCTTTTTACCGCATTTCTGAGGCGCTGTGTTAGTATCTCACTGATGTTGTCCCCAAGGAACTGTATTTGTAAGAATAAGGCCTTTTTTAAGAACTGTTGGTACCTTAGGCTGCTTTGGTTTCAGATTCAGATTCTTATCAATAAAATTTTCATGATAACCATTTTCACTCAGCAACCGCTTAATATTACTAAGTTCCTCATCAATACATTCATCCGATCAGATTACTCTTGCACTGGCGACCAAGCACTTTGTCAGATTGCGTTTGTATTTTAAGGGCACGAAGCTGAAAAAATCAGTATACTGACCCGTTGATGTAGATTTTCTATATACACTTCTTTTTATTGTGCCATCCTCTTTTCTGGTCATAAGCACGGTTGGACGATCATTCCTCTCGTTTGTGGTCGAGCTCATCAGCTATATGCCTGGTTTGAATCAGCTCACAGAGCCGAATCATTTGGTACCACCCAATTTCTGGTTATCGAACGGGTCGAACTTGTCATATCATAAATGAGACTACTAATTTTCAAATTGGTTAGCAGTTTGCAATCTCCACAGTGCGAATGGTGAAATTCCATCTCAGTTTTCTTTGAAAACCGAGATATTCAGCTGACAATATGTAATCTGCTTGGTACCATAAATGGTACTCATGAAACCAAGCACATTTACACAGAACTATGCACTACTAATTAACTGAGACCAGTATTTGCATACCATCCATACTTTCATCCTGCATTATCTTAATTGACGCAACACATTTATGCAGTATTATACAGAAGTCAACATTTTCAGAGTAATTTATTACTCATATCCATATCTCCATGGTAGACACTGAGAATTTCCAGATTTTTGAAGACAGTAGTCAATTATTCTGCTTTCAGATTTTATTCAGGCATGAGGCTAGCAACCCCACCCTGTAAAGAAAACTGCTACAGAAAGTTCAGTACGATGAGTCTCCTTGCGATGAAAGAAAAAGTATGTGTGAGTCCATTTTATGCCTGCACAAAAAGGACTTGGAGGATCTGGACTTCGCCGGTAACATATGTCTGATTTCCCACAAACTGGAAGATATGCAAGCGAAAAATAACAAGTTGGCAGAAGAAGCATCCAGAGAAGATAGGAGGGACTTCAGGTGAACATAGACAAAACAGAGGTGGTGATGAAGATTCCTGACCAACAGCAACACCACCAGCAACAGACAACAATGAGCATAAATGAGAGGAGAAATCTGAAATAAGCAACCTCCTTTACCTATCTACCTGCCTACCTGTGAATCATCGTTCCAACTACAGGCGAACGGAACTGGCGAGGATATCAAAGCGAGGATCGGAAAAGCAAGGCAAGCTTTCATTTCTCTCAAGTTTGTGTGAAGATCAACAACACTCAGTACGAAAAATAAGACCCGGATTTTCAACTAATTACTATACATGCGGATCAGAGACTTGGAGCCACGCCACGTCACGAAGGGCACTCCAAACAAACTACAAACCTTCATCAACAGCTGTCTTCGCTAAATACTTCTCTCAGGATCAGATGGCCGGCCTGAAAAGATCAGCAGTAGTCAGTGGGATCTCTGGAACTGAGCGAACCAACCCGACAGGAACCAACTGTACAAGAAATATGCAGGAAGAAATGGAGGTGGATTGGATTGGCCATACTCTGAGAAAACAAACCATCAAGTGAGTGATATCACACGCCAGGCCATGGCTCGAGTGTTACCCGAATGGGAAGCGGTGATTTGGTCGTGAGTGTGAGGGTGACATGGAGGAGGAGGTGATTCGAAGAGGAGATGAAAGCATGTGGGTGGCAGACGTGGAGCCATGTGAAAACGTTTGCAGAGAACCGAACGTAATGGAGATGCAAGGCTGAAACCCTATGTTCCTCTAGGAATTAAAGGAAACAATGATAACGTAATAATAATAAGATTTTATTACCTTGTCGTCAACGTATTAAGCTATTTTTCTATTGAAATAAATGGTGCAAGGTTTTGTACGTGGATGTATTAGCCCTAGGCATAAATAACATTCAACATTTATGCAGTCTGAAATACTTGAAATTACACAAGACGTCTTTTTTTTTCTCTCTAAATCTTAAAACCTGTGAACGTAATTGGTTTGTTATTAGATGATGAACTTTTAATTTCAGACTTAAGTGTCTAAAACACTTCTTCCTATAGTGTGTATGCACCCCATGGAGTTTTAATCAAATCTGTCTGGAATAAACGTGGATTACCACTCATCGAGACACAAGTAATTCAACAATTATATTAAGGAAGAGGCTTAGTTTATAATATTTAGTTTACAGATGCATTATTCAGTGAAAATAAAAATGATAATAATAATAATTAATCCCACTTATGTATATGACTCAATTAGACTACATTTAATAAGTTCAGACATCTATAAAACACAAAACAATTGAGCAAAGAATATCCTTTACGATAATTTCCTCCTCTTCTGCCTCTACAACTATATTTATATGTTAATATATATAGAATATTCTAGATTAGTAGTCAATAACAAAATTAGTGCTTTTTTAAATTATAATATCGGTTTGTAAAGTAAGATCAGTGGAATCACAGTCCACTAAAGATGCTTAAATTTCAGTAGTAATAAAGATATAGTAGCAAATAAAATATCCATATTAAGAAGCCTAAATTGTGCGTCCAAAAGAAGTTGGTTGGATCAGACATTATCATTACCTTGGCCATCTAGATTCAAACGATCCTCAAATTTTGTGGAATTTGCCTAATTTTAGTTGATATTCTATTTGCTACTATATCTTTATTATTATTATGTAAGCATCTCTATATTATATATATATATTATTGTTCCCTTGGGTTCCTAGTGCAACATAGGGCTTCAACTGCACGTCTCCACTTGCTTCTGTATTCTCCTGTACTTTTCACTTGCATCCATGTTAGTCCATACTGTTTCAACTCTCCTCCACACGATCTCCTCCATGTCACCCTTGGACGTCCCACTCGCCGCATCTTTAATGAACTGTTTTTCCATTGTGATCTTACTTAACAAATCGATATTATTATTTAAAAAACACTAATATTGTTACTGACTACTAATCTTTAATCACAAGTATCCGCCTAACCGAAACAATATGCTGCATTTGTAATTACATCGAAACCAACAACCTAGAAGTTCCTCTCCCCATAAACTACCTGAAGGAACTTCTTCTCAGATGCACGTTTAATATTCAGTTCAAATTCAATGAAAAGTTCTATGTCTCTTCTGGGTCCACTCCTAGCCGACTGATTCATCGCGAGTCTCAAAAACAACATCCTCGATCCCTTGATAAGTCAACTGCACTTATACAAAAGATACGTAGATGATGCGTTCATAATCTGTGATGAAAATTGTTATTTAGATTCTCTCCTCAAAACCTTCAAGGCAGCGCATCCATTAATAAGATTCACCTTGGAACGTGAATTGAACAACACATTTCCATTCCTTGATGTACTGCTCACCAGACGACACTACTGTACGATCCAAAAATCGATATACCGCAAGCCAACATGGACTGGACAGTTCATCAACTTCGAGAGCTTTGTCCCACTGATCCGAAAGAGAAACCTGGTACGCACATTGTGTTCAAGGATTAGAAGACATGGTAGAGAAAGAACTTAATTTATTGCGTGAAACCCTACTAGAGAATGGGTATCCACCAAGATTTATCGACAAAAAAACATGAAGAAGAAGCCTCTGGTGTCGAACATCGCTGCGGTTCCTAAGAAGACTCTCTTTATGAACCTAGAATTCAAAGGTGATATCGCAGCGGAAATTATCAGAAACCGTCTTTCTAAATGTCTGAAGAAGACATTTCCAACAGACACCTTTCGTATCATATTCTCCTGCAGACAGTTAGTCCAGTCTAACGCTAAGGACAAGATACCACTTTTGGCCACTTCAATGTGTATTTATCAGTTTACTTGCTCGTGTGGAGCAAAGTATATCGGCCATACGCAACGTCAAGTCGACAAACGTATTCTGGAACACTGCCCAGCTTGGTTAGCCAGAGGAGAAAACAAGAATAGCAACAGCTCGATCCTCGAACACCTTGTCATCTCCGGACATCGAGCACCCCCACATGAATGATTTACAGCGTTACACAGAGTCCCTCAATATCATACAAAGGGACTTCGGATACGCCATCTGTACATAGCTGAAGCATTAGCTATTCGAGATCTGAAACCGGACCTCTGCATTTAAAAGCGATACATACATTCACTTGCCGTACCATGGCCAGAGTAAAGCTCTTGCTACAATTTTGCTTCTTTCCTTTACTATATAAGTTCACTATTATTATTATTAATACTTTTATTATCATTATTATTCCCATCATCCTCATTGTATTGCCACTCTATTACTGTTTATTAATAACATTGCTTTTTCATACAGATTTTATACAGAAACACTTTATAGCCTTTCCACTAGTTCCTGTCCATTCTACACGAGCTTATTGATTAGTCATTATCTCACACTTATTACGTCATGCCAACTTCTGTCTCCTTACTAACTTACAATTAGTCGTCCCTTGTTACACCTTACATTATGTATTACAATTTTTCAAGGATAAAGTTTACTAATCTAGAATATTCTATGTATATAAACATATATGTATGATTGCAGAGGCAGAAGAGGAGGAATTAATTGAAAAGGATATTCTCTGCTCAGTTATTTTGTGGTTTAATAAGTTCACTAAAAGGTGAGTGCTAGTGATGTACAGATGGCTTGACCATGCTATAGCACTGGCTGAGTCAAGCCTTAAGACATATTCGTCATTCAGTTATGGCCTCGCAGAATACTGGAGTGTGGAAAAATATATAAGGATATGTCAGACCAGTATACTGAGGGGAGAAGGACTCAGCAATCGTATTGCACTGACTAACACACGCACGCACACAATCAAATACTAGGGTGGGACAGGGCTGCAGTTGTGAAAAGTAGCAGAGTAAGTTGTAGGAAGAGGTTGGTCACTGAATCTTTTTTCACCGAATCTGAACCTACCATGTGCGACGGGAATGATGCAACACCGCTAATAGAGATGTACTAATAAAAACAAAGGATGAGAAAGAATGGAATTATATCAGAAAGTATGGAACATATGTGAATACCTTGATATGATATAGGCAGTAATAAATTATACCCAAAACAAAGCTTTCGAATTTCAGATAAGTAGCTACGCTTATCGTAAACATGCCGTCTACTAGTTTATACAGTTCGAAACATCAGGTTTTTAAAGATGTTTTAAGAGTTACGTGATTATTCTGGTTCACTGAGAGTCATATCAGTTAGCGAACGACTGCATATCAGGGAGTATTGGATAGCTTTTTCGTCCCAATTTGTAACTCCTCATCAGTACATTTCCATAACCTCATGGGGGACGAGGTCTAGGATCTTCAGATTATGGAATAAGCACGTCGGCTATTTGGCCGACTCAACGGAATCCAATGGCCACTGAATTCTAACTTCCGCCGACTCGCTAAGTGTGGCACAACCACCAGCCATTTCTCTTAGCGAGAATTTGTTCTCACATTCAACTTGGTGGATGCTACTGGTCACGACAATAACTGATAGCTGCTCTGTATATTGCATATCGACAGAAGTTAGAACTGATGGGCTTGTGGATTTTCCCCCAGTCGCTGAATGATTAACGTACTCACGTTGTAATCTAAAGCTCATCAGGTTATGGAAGCGTACCCTTGAAGAGTTCCAAACTAGGGCGATATAGCCATCCAGTTCTCAGGGATTTTCAAGAGTTGTTTTACTGAAGTCAGTCTATTATCTAACTTGAAAATAAAGCCTCATTTGTCATAGGATGGTTATAAAATCGTTACTATGATGTTTTGTTATTTTTAGAAAATAGCAAATTCCCCGAAAACCAGTTCCGTGTCCAATAATTCAGGGTCATGTCTGGTAAGTGGTTTTCACCATACGAGTTATTCTAGATACTGACTATCCCGTGCCTTAAGCGACATGTACCGGAAGCCTACGCAGCTACTTCAGTGTTGTAGTAATAACTTTTTAAGTGAATATCATCTGATGGCGTGCGTCGGTGGCATGGCGGTTAGGACGCTCGCTGACCGTGCTCACGATTAGGCAGGTTCGTCTACGGGTTCGAGAGCATTTACCAGCTTCGGCAGGGGGAAAATTAAGTGCATAAGCAGCTCGATCCTATCACACTTGGTCGATACTGGACATAGCATCGATGTCAATACAGCTTTCAGGGTTCTATACCGAATTCCGAAGTCGTTATCACGTAAAGTTCGCTTACGTCTCCTACACATAGCTGAATCTGTTGCAATAAGATCGACTAAACTGGAACTTTGTATCCAAAAAGAACACATCCAGACGCTGTTCCTACCCTGGCCAAACTTGGATTAATGATCCTTCTTCTCACCAAGAGTGCTTCTTCCCCTTAACCCTCTTAGTTGTTTCTTTTTTCCTTTGCTTATAATAACAAGTATTATTATTATTACCATTATTATTATTCGTCATAATTTATGCCCTCCATGCAAACATTCAATATTATCCGGACTTATTATTCGTGATATTCTTTCTTTTATCAATTTATGCCTCCACCTGTTACTCCATTTCACACATTCGTTATTTCATTATGAACCTCTCTCCTGTTTAATACATATCACTTTGTACTAGCCACCTGTGTTCACCTGACACCTTTTATAACCTTGAACTGATTTGTCAATTTTCCTACCCCACACTCTACAAATCTATTATGACTAATCACCACTATTGTCTCCCTTTTCACCGAAATATCTTGTAATAGATTTCAGCCTAGCATGACGTTTGTCACACAAATACGACTATTTATTTTGACACCCCATAACTAATCTGTTATTCTACGTTAACGAAAATGTATCCGCCGCATAACTGGCTGTTATTGTAACGACAACAAATATTATATTTTATAATTGTGTAAGAACCTGAACAGGAGTAATTATTGAAAAGAATATTCTCCGTTCAGATTGACTTTTAATTACAATATAAATAGTTGCTCTCTTAACACTAAATAATTGTCTACTTACATCATCTTTGAAATTACTTTGCTTACACCTTCCATCTGTGACTTGAAATCATTGTAAAACGTATGTTCAGAAATTTGTAATGTATAAGTGATTTATTTGGGGTGGACACAGTTGAAGAGAATCCACCATAATAAAAGCAGCTCGTATTATCCTGCAAATATGTTCGTATCCTTTCTTCCCGAGGATTGGAAGAAAGGATACTTATTCAAACTACCAAAGAAAGGAGACTTAAGTCAATGCAAGAACTGGCGCGGAATTATGCTCCTGTCCATCCCAAGCAAAATACTAAGCCGCATCATCCTGGAAGGGATCAAACAAGCCCTGGATGAAAAACTTCGACCGGAACAAGCTGGATTCAGGAGAAACAAGTCATGTATTGATCAAATCGACACACTACGGATCATCATTGAACAAAGTTTGGAATGGCAGTCACCTCTCTATCTCAACTTCATCGACTTTGAAAAGGCCTTCGACAGCGTCGATCGAGAGGTCAATCGAGGAAACTACTTCGTTACTACTAAGTGCCGCCAACAATTATACATCTCATCCAACAGTTGTATGACAACGCTGCATGCCAAGTAATCCACAACGGGAAGCTCACGGAATCCTTCGAAGTGAGGACAGGAGTAAGACAAGCTGACTGCCTACTATCGCCAATGATTTTCCTGATTGCAGTAGATTGGATAATGCGACAAACAGTGGGCAATGAGGAAACAGGCATAAAATGGACTCACACAAAAAACTTGGAGTATCTGAACTTCGCCCATGATATGTGTCTGATTTCCCACAAACTGGAAGCTATGCAAATGAGAAGCAACAAGTCGGCAGAAGAAGCATCCAGAGAAGATAGGACTTCAGGTGAACATAGAGAAAACAGAGGTGGTGATGAAGATTCCTGACCAACAGCAACAGCCACAGCAACAACAACAGACAGCAATCAGCATAAATGGGAGGAACCTGAAAGAAACAACCTCCTTTACCCACCTACGTGGGAAGCATCGTTTCAACTACAGGCGGAACTGACGAGAATATCAAAGCAAGAATCGGAAAAGCAAGACAAGCTTTCATTACTCTCAAGTCTGTGTGGAGGTCAACAGCACTGCTCAGCATCAAAAATAAGATCCCGATTTTCAACTCCAATTTGAAGTCAGTACTACTATACGGCTCAGAGACTTGGCGTGTCACAAAGAGCATCTCAAACAAGCTACAGACCTTCATTAACAGTTGTCTTCTCTCAATACTCAAGATCAGATGGCCGGCCAGAAAAGATCAGCAATTGTGAAAGATCTCTGGGAGCGAAACAACCAGGAACCGATTGTGAAACAAATAAGCAGGAAGAAATGGGGGTGGATTGGCCATACTCTGAGCAAAGAAACCATCAAGTGACATCACTAGACAAGCCATTGCTCGAGTGGAACCCGAAGAGGAAGGAAGCGGCGAGTTGGTCGTCAGTGTGAGGGTGACTTGGAGGAGGTCATGTGAAGAGGAGATGAAAGCGTGTGGACAGACTTGGAGGCAGGTGAAGACTCTAGCAGAGAACCGAACGCAATGGAGACGTGTGACTGAAGCCCTATATTCCTCTAGGAATTAAAGGAAACAATAATAATAATAATTGACAGCTGAATGATGATGCTGCATACAAGGCAATTCACAACGGAAAGCTATTCGAAGCTTTTGAAGTGAAGGTAGAAGTAAGGCAAGTCTGCTTACTATTACCGAAGACCTTCCTGATTGTGGCTCCTGGAGGAAGCTGAGTACTGATCGAGTAAGAGCAACTGACGTCCACTACTCCGAAAGATCATGGTCGGAAATATCAACACCTATGACAAAGTAGTGGAGCTTCTATGTGGTGGGTGACTTGGAGGAGATCATGTGAAGAAGAATTGAAAGCGTATGGGCAGACTTGGAGCCAGGTGAAAACTCTAGCAGAGAACCAAACGCAATGGAGACGCATGGCTGAAGCCCTATGTTCCTCTAGGAACTAAAGGAAATAATAATAATAATGTTCGTTCTTAGTGTCATTAAGGTCACACGCTGGATACATGTAACAAGGGTGACTCAGCAACACAACTGTCAACAACCTGGAATATTATAATTCTGAATACACAAAAATGAATGAACAAATAAAAATGAATATAGGTATAACTCTGTGGCTGAGGGTCTTTACTAAATTTCTTTTGTACCTGATAGGAACGAAGCTGTGAAAATGTGTATATTGTTCTGTTCAAGTACTTTTTCCAAGCAGATTTCTTTTTATGCAATTGTTACATGTTTCAGTTGACATGAGGCTATAAACTCTTAATAAACAGTGCTCACAGAATAACCCAAAGTCTTCAAGTTTAAACAAAAATCAATGTTTGCATAGAACGATAAAGGAGTCAGTCATATAATAAAGACAAGTGATGAGTAATTTGGTGAGTAAGCTTCACTGTATATAACAACACTGTGAGACTTTACTCTATGATGAAATAACTTTGACTTGTTTGCGATCATTCCGTTAAATTTTACACGCTAAATTTCAGTGAGATTTCTGTATCCTCGGACTGGCCTGTTTTACACGTACATTTGTCTTCCAATTTTTTTCCTGTTTTATTACTGGATGGAATATGGTGTAAACTTTAAAGTATGCTCTTTTATTATCAATAG
Source organism: Trichobilharzia szidati (assembly GCA_944472155.2). Taxonomy (NCBI): domain Eukaryota; kingdom Metazoa; phylum Platyhelminthes; class Trematoda; order Strigeidida; family Schistosomatidae; genus Trichobilharzia; species Trichobilharzia szidati. The sequence goes on from OX235279.1 coordinate 164,093,139, forward strand.
TAACAATAATAGTTAACAAGATGGAAATATATACACATATATATGTATACGTTTCATTTAACATTTCTATCTGTTATCTGCCTTTTACGATCTTTCTTTTCTTCACCTTTCTACTTTCTGTGTTTAATAATTTTCTCTGCTTTGCAGGATAGACAGAGAGAAAGAGGAAAAGAGAATGACAATTTAGAATAATCCAGGCTAACTCTCTATCTCTCTCTCGCCCTATCCCCATCCACTTAAACGTATTTCTGCTACACATGAAATTACTTACCTGGGGAAAGTAGGTAGGTTCTTGCGGAAAACTTTCTTCTCAGTCTTAATTTCCTACCTAATTATATATATATAGATGTTTGTGCCCGTCGTTTGTGTTTTGCCTTACTGTGTGTTTGTGTGTGTTCGTTCGTCTGGAATGTAAATCTAGCACTGAGCCTTAAAACAGTACAATACACTATCATAAAGAGACTAGAATGAACTCACTGTTACTATTTGAAGCAAAACAAGAATAGGGGCTACTGAAACAAGACGAAACAAGACGAAAATTGAAAGAGAAAAAATTAGTAAGGAAATTAGAAAGATAATCTGAATATATATATATATATATATAGAGAGAGAGAGAGAGATATAAAGACAAAGTACACGTGAAACACAGGTGAGTAAAACAGAAAAAAAAGAGAAGTGATATGATCAGTTTTACTACTGATGGTGAGTCATAACTAAATTTTTCCCTGTTACTTCTTCTACCCTAGACTGTCTGTATTATTATTAGTTTTTCTCCTCGTCCTAATAACGCAATGACTCGAAATATTTTTTTTTTAATATAAATAATGTTTCTCAGCATCACAGTTTGAAATCCCATTCTAATGTATTAAATAAAATTAGTTAGGCTAGAGCTAAGGTGTTTCAGAGTGTGTTGTGTGTGTGTATTTGTGTGCCAGAATGTCTAACAAGATCCCCTTATCACCTTTAGGTCTTACATACTTCTTTCTTTATATATATATCCATTGAGTAAAACAAAACTAGATAGTCCACCAACCTGCTTATCTGCTTATCTCTTTCTGTTGCCATTGTTCCATTTTTAAAATTATCTTGTCTCATACAACTAGAGGGGTAAAGTGTGTTGGGATTAATTTCCTTGTTCCGTATACAGAAACACTAATACATACATATATATTCTGTTTTTATGAGGAAATACATATATATATAAATTAGAATTTGATTAGATCTTTTCTCTGTTTTACTTTCCTGTATTTTTTATTTTATTTTTTTTCTGGAAAATTAAATCATAGAAGGTAGGAGAAGAGAGAGAGAGAGGGAAAAAAACGCTGGGCAAGTTAATTAAATTTTTCTACTTTCTAAATAATGATTGACAGTATAATAAATATCTATCATAATAAGGAAATGAATTGCCTGCTTGCTTCCTAGTTGGTTGGTTGCTAGTTGGTTGGGTGACTGGTTCCAGCAAAAAAAAAAAAATAATAATAACTTTATGAACACCCAGTAAGTTGATAATTTAGTAAAAATTAATACATCCTTCAAGTAAGTTTGATAATTTTTCTTATTACTACTACTACTACTACTACTACTATGATAGATAGATAGATTGATTGCATTACAAAGTTGTGCAGACCAGAATAGAGTGTGATTTGTGTGTGATTTGCCACAATTTGTTGTGTTTACAACTTCAAGTGTATCATCAATTGGACATTGAAAGGTATTTTAATATCATGTCTAATGCCCTAAGCGTTAATTTTGAATTTTATTGATTAAAGCTGTGTTTTAGTCACAGGTTTAAAAATATTTTCAGACTATTGGGTTGTGTTGGAGGCAGTCAAATGTGAATGAAGCTGCTGACAACATCCTCGTATCACTTATTTTCGCAGTCATCATGCCTACGATCTCGGGGCGCTTGACACATGTTTTTATGAGATCCAAACGGAGTGCAAAAGGATAACTCAGTAAGCAAGTAGCAAATCTAACCGAGTCAAGGTTCGTTCTACAAGCATTTGAGACTGAAAATATGACTGCTGACAGACACCCATTATACCCCATCAAATTGCTGTGTAAACCGATCAATGTTAATTTCCCTACCATCAGTGGTGCTAACTGGGATCACTAATGAGTCATCATTTGTCTCACTACCATAAGTAGCTCGTGTTTGGTGTGTGTTACGATATTGAAGAGAGTCAAATTCATGAATTCTTAATATATGTGTAGTAAGTAATTCCATATTAGTTTGTTTATTAGATCTATCACACAGTGAAACAGTATTATTTACTGGATGACGTTTCGAACAAAATTTATTGTTCATAACCATATCAATTGTAATCCCACGACTTCGAAACTTGAGTTTTATAGTTTTCTTTGTTCTCTCCTATTTGTCGTCATTGGGGCAGTAGAATTTTCCAGATATCTGGGACAGGTGTTGAATCATTCCTATTACACGTATTCTCTTTCAGTTGATTCGATAAATAAAGTTTACGTTATCAATTTCTCCCTCCATCCTGTTACATTAGATTTTAAAACTGTCATCCTATCCCATCCTATTGTATGGTTGTGTGTGACTGCATGTAGTGCTATAGCTGAACTATTCTCTAGATTTCTTATCTTATTCGGGTCAACTAATCTAGATTTCGCTAGACTTTTATGCTCGGCTAATTTGACTGCCCCTGTTCTACTAGTTTGACCTATGTATTTGACCTGACAATCATTGCAGGGTATGAGATAAACTAAATTGTTTTGTTTTAAAGGCTCCACAGGATCCTTTAGCCGACAAAGCTTGTTTATAATTGAGTTTGTGGGTAATTGAATGCCGTTTTTATTCCTGCCTTGTTAAGAATTCTGCGTAAGGCTTCCGAGGTTCCTTCCTTGTATGGAATTATTACTGATGATTTAGATTCTTTATTGTTGGTGTCGTCATTAATATTATTATTATCACTATTATCATTATCATTATTATTGTTATTAACACTATCGCTATTGTCATTATTTATTTTATTTTTACATTTTGTTACATATTTCCTGACTAATTTATCCGGGTAATTATTAAGTTTCAAGGCTTCTTTTATATGTATCAGTTCCTGTTTTAGATTTTCTTTGGTACTACTTAATTTTTGTGCTCTGTCATTTAAACATTTCACTAATCCTATTTTTACTGACATAGGATGGGATGATTGGAAGTCCAAATATCTGTTTGAGTGTGTGGGTTTCCTGTAAACACACCAGTGTGTTTAACTTCCCAACTTTCATGAATTCTTGTCAATCACTTTTAGTCAGCTGAACAGTATCTGTTTCAGGAAAGAGTGGAATCTTATTGTTAAAAATGCTTCCTCTGATATCATCATAATTCCAAAGAAAAATAAGAATACGATGAAGAGGTTCAGTAAGTCGAAATACAAGGAACACCGGTGTTTTCATCGCTTCGATTGTTAACAGGGCTTATGCACAAATACACAAGAGGTTAAGACCGGGCTCATACGATTTTGAGGTAAGCACATCAGGAATGTTTTGAAGTTACTGTAGCAACTGGTTTGGTTCGCTGAGGTAGGGTTACTAGCCTGATCTTCAGCACTAATACTAATTTGGTCAGTGCTTCTATACAGTTCAGAGACTTGGAGTGCCGGTCGCCGTCAGTATTTCCAACATGCTTTCCAGTAACATCTAACTTCTCTTCCAGAAAGAATAGGCAACAAGGAAGTTTAGCAGTTAGGCAACCAACCAAGAACCCAATGCCCAATATATTTGCCAAAGGAAATGGTTCTAGAAGTAACGAAAAATGGATTGGAAATACAGTGAGGAGACTCTTGAAATCACACACCAGGCTATCGTTCGAGCGGAACCCGAGTTGGACAAGACAAGTAACATGGAGGATATATTGTGAGGAGGAAATGAGAGATTGTGGGCAATCGTGGAGAACGAAAGCCCTATGTCCTACTAAGAACCCAAAGGAATAATAATAGTGTAATGCATCAGGAATTCGGTGAATCATTCGGTTTCGAATTCTGAAACTTATAAAGTGAAACATGCGTCAACCAATGTAATTATTAAGCAAAAATCATGTATCAGACGATTATTGGGCTTCGTAGCGATAATGTCTGGTAACTTAGTGTTATGCGGAAAATAAGACAACTTTGGAAAATCTCAGGCTAAACAGTCACCGTCCAATGTCCTTCAACTTTCATCGGCTGTTCATTTCATGATACTATTGACTCTGAGACTCATCAAACCTCTATACAGACTTGAAAAATAACGGCGAATTTGCATCACTGAAAACTTCCCATTTTATTTATATGCTTTTCAGAAAAAATGTTAGCGTTTCAAGGTGCTTTATCCCAGCTTTTGTCGAAACTTCTGTTCTACTTTTAAATAGCCGTTATCATCGAAAGAAGTTTTAAATAATAACTTTGATTCGTGCACATAATTTCATGAAAAATACATTCTCTTAAGACATTATTGTTACAAAACAATATGAAGCTAATAAAAAGCCTATGAAAACTCACACTTTTCTGTACTATAAAACCAGATTGATTACCTAAAGTAAATCAAAGGCTATTTAGTCACATTTTTCTGGGCGACTTTTTTCTGCAATCATTTCATCATACTCAAAATTTGCACTATTATGGTGAAAGTTATTCATAAGGATGTATATAAGCAGAAAATATCACGATATTATTGAGAATTGTGTAGACTGAACATAAAATCCTAGCGAAGTACAAATAAAAATTACTTCCATGTTGTAGAAGCATCCTGTCTTAAAACCATGGTTTCACCATTATATATTATTATTATTGTTTCCTTTGATTCCTGGAAAAACATAGGGCTTCAGCCGTGTGTCTCCATTGCGTTCGGTTCTCTGCTAGAGTCTTCACTTGGCTCCAAGTCTGCCCATATGCTTTCATCTCCTCTTCACATGATCTCCTCCAAGTCACCCTCACCCTTGCACTGACGACCAACTCGCCACTTCCCTTTCGGGTTCCACTCGAGCAATGGCTTGTCTAGTGATGTCACTTGATGGTTTCTTTTCTCAGAGTATGGCCAATCCAATTCATCTCCATTTCTTCCTGCCTATTTGTTTCACAATCGGTTCCTGGTTGTTTCGCTCCCAGAGATCTTTCACAATTGCTGATCTTTTCTGGCCGGCCATCTGATCTTGAGTATTGAGAGAAGACAACTGTTAATGAAGGTCTGTAGCTTGTTTGAGATGCTCTTTGTGACACGCCAAGTCTCTGAGCCGTATAGTAGTACTGACTTCAAATTGGAGTTGAAAATCGGGATCTTATTTTTGATGCTGAGCAGTGCTGTTGACCTCCACACAGACTTGAGAGTAATGAAAGCTTGTCTTGCTTTTCCGATTCTTGCTTTGATATCCTCATCAGTTTCGCCGACCTGTAGTTGAAACGATGCTTCCCATGTAGGTGGGTAGGTAAAAGAGGTTGTTTCTTTCAGATTCCTTCCATTTATGCTGGCTGATTGTTGTCTGTTGTTGTTGTTCTTGTCCAGGAATCTTCATCATCACCTCTGTTTTCTCTATGTTCACCTGAAGTCCTAACTTCTCTAAATGTTTCTTCTACCAACTTGTTGCTTTTCGCCTGCACATCTTACAGTTTGTGGGAAATCAGACATTTATCATCGGCGAAGTCTAGATCCTCCAGGTTTTTTGTGTGTGAGTCCATTTTATGCCTATTTCCTGTTTGTCGCATTATCCAATCTACTGCAATCAGGAAAATCATTGGTGATAGTAGGCAGCCAGCTTGTCATACTCCTGTCGTCACTTTGAAGGATTCCGTAATTTTCCCGTTGTGGATTACATGGCATATGGTTTCACTGCAGGAGTTTAATTTACTAATGCAACGTATACTACTGACAGATATGAGTAGTCAGAAACCAGGCTATGAATCACACTTACCAGTTTTCAAGGCTTGATGATACACTTATCCTCAGTCACTCAAACTGAAGTAGGTGGAGAGGGATTCCAGCCCAAAATCTACCGGTTAAAATTAGAATGCTTAAGTCAATAAGCTACATATACTGTGTGCATCAGGTTGAAGGTGAGGACAGTTGCTCATCGAAGAAGACATTGCGAAGTGGTCGCGCTATGTCATGAATTGGCAGAAGTTAGAATTCATGAACTGGCCAGTGGATCGGGTCGCAGTGGCTTATTGGTCTATGAGCTAGCTCACCTTGTAACCAGAAGGTCCTGGGTTTGACCCCTGGCGGTGGGTGAGTATTCCCGAAGAGTCCCAAACTGGAACGAAACAGCTGTCCAGTACTCCCTACTGGCTTTCGAATGGTTCTCTGACTAATATCAGCTCATGATGAAATCCTTCAACCACATCCAGTGTATATTTCTGACTTGCAAAGGAATGAACTACGAATAGAATTCACCTACGGATGCATTATCTGTGCACACTCAGTTAGATTTCACACTTAATGATTATTGATTATAACTTTTCACACAAGTATTTTTCATTGCACAACTCTATAGTAATTCCATTCATTCTGAAAAGTATGCTAATGATAATTCATTCTTCTGTGTAGACTACGACAGGCCCAGATCTTCGAGTGTATAGAAGATATGTAACTTGAATCTTTTACCCGAAAAGAGAAATATTCTCGTTTTATTTCACTAATTTAATAATTCAAATTCTGAGGAAAAAATTAAAAAGTCGGTTGCAGTGATGAAAATTTTCTTTCCGAATAAGTCATCAGCTAGGCTGCACATTTGTCTATTTACAGTAAACGAGTGAGATAGTTCTGGAATTATTTCCGGCTAAGGGTCCAATTAACAACACTGCAGACAGGGACTGAAATGTAACAATAACAAAATAGCCAGGAAGTCCGGATAAGAAACACAATAAGGCAAATAGGAATTTAAAAAGTGCGAAAATAACACAAATGAACAGGTAGTTTGAATAAGAGACGTAATCGGACAAACAAAATTGAAAAAATTGACTTATGGCCATGGTAAAGACAAAGGTTGGACGTATGTATTTCTTATGAATGCAAAGCGTTAGCTTGAATTTTTGGATGGTTAATGCCTCAGTTATGTTCAGGTGTCTTGATTCCACTCCTTTTGAGCGGTTTGATTGGATCTTGTATAAAATCTTGAGGGGGGATTTTCAAATGGAGAGGAATATCCAGAGTTCATTAGATGTCCCCTTAACGAGATATATACACACCTGCGTTCTTCCTTTCCTGGTCACGCTGGACAGTTTTCATAATTATTGAGAACACGACATTCAGTGAAGAGACTATTTTCAACGAGCTTATTATCGAACTGTACAGTGGTATATATATACATATATATATCTTTTCGGCGATTTTTTATTATCAAAAGCTGTACAATTGCATTTAAATACATAATTTTACATAGATATATTTTTTTACTTGATTCCACATAATTACAATGGCGAATAAAAGGTGACAATTATTTTCAACTAGATATGGTTTACGAGAGGCTTAGAAACAAAATTATATGGGATTAGAACAAATTACTGGTGTATGGAGAATGAGCCTGGAAACAAAATTGAAATAATAATTTTAATTTGAAATGGAAATTAGGTATGAATATAGATTGCAAGAGATTATGATATAATTGTAAAATAGTTATTTTAAAAGAATTATAAATGTGAGCAGGTAAAGCATGGAAACATGCATAGAATAACTGTTCTTATAACTGAAAAAATGGGGTGAATTGAATGAAAACAGAGAGAGAGAGTAAGAATCACACACACAGCAAACAAAGGAAGATAAAAAAAACGAAAGAAAAAACGGAAGCTAAGGGAACATACCAAAGACCGAACTAGGGCCATGGTAGTCGTAGAGGTTGGACTAATTTCCTTTGAACACACAGCTCCGGCGTTTCGATGCATATTGCGAGGGCTTCTGAAGTACATAGAAGTTGGAAACACACTGCTTTTGCTAGGTTTCTGTTGACTTTGCAAATTAGTTTGAAAGAATCAGTTAGGTTGTTGTGGGAGGTGTTGGTCAGTGTTTAATAATTGAAAACAGTCTCTTCGCTGAGAACAGTGTCCGTAAATATTCTTGTCACATCACGTTTTCTCGTGTTTCCGAACACAAAACTTACAGAGCTAATTAATTTTGCTGCTATGCTCTTTATTTCACTCACCGTAACCAATGTCAGCTCATGATGAAATCCTGTTATAAGAAAATGTTTTCAATCTTCAAAGAAACATCCTCTTAAATTGTTTGATCAGTTGATTTCAATTTCGATCACAGAGTAAATTCAGTTACAGAATTATTGAAAAACAAAAATTACTGGACAGATGTTTCATCCTACTTTGTGATCTTCCAACACTGCTTCCCTGTGACCTCATCCACCAAGGGTTGAACCAACGACCTCCAGGTTAAGAGACCAGCACTGTGAAAATTCAAACACTGGGATGGAATGCAATGGCCCATGGATTCTTACTCAGAAAAAACAAAAAAAGAATTATAAGATTTCTGAAAATGTCAGAGGATTGATTAACATTTCAGTAGATATTCAGTAAGGTCTCAATAGCTCAAGATTAAGCGTCTAGTTAGTACATATCCAACCTACTACTGTGAGGTACTCGAAGCCATACTTTAAACTATTAATATCATTTGGTTCCAAGTGGAAAATGAGGCTTCAACAGAACATCTCTATTTGATCCTCTTCTGTGCAATCCTTTTTAGTTGACTCCCCGATCACCCAAAGTCTCTCATCTCCTCCTCACACGATCTCCTCCATGCCGCTTTCGGACCAACACCCAACTCAGTGTCTCCCATTCGGGTTCCACTTCGCGCGATGATCTGGCGCCCGGCGTCACGCAACTGTCTCATCAGCGTGTGTCCAATCCATCTCCATTTTCTTCTACATATTTTTTCAGCAGCAATTTCTTGACTGATTCGTCCCCAGAGTTTCTTGTTGCTAATTTTTTCTGGCCATCTGATCTCGAGTATGAAACCAGGGAAGGCAGCTCTTGTTAAAAGTCTACAGTAGCGACGCACAATCTAAGTTTCTGACCCATATACAAGAAGTGACTGACTTAACATTAGTCTTTAAAATTTGGATTATGTTCTTTATGCTCATGCGGAGTTCAGAATATTTCCCAACTGATTTGAGATTAAGGAAGGTCCGCCTTGCCTTTCGGATTCCATACCGCCTGTAGTTGGAACGATACTGCCTGGATACGCGAAGGAAGTGACCTCTTTCCAACTTATTCCGTTGATAAAGCTATGCTCTGCTTCGATTTCTAAGCTTCGATTTTTATCTGAATTCAGTCAATACTGATTATTTGGGGAATTCCTTTGACCTTATTAATATGTTATGTGCTATTAAGATGAAGTGATATTCGCACAGCAAATAAAAATTTAAGAATGTTACACAGCTTAATTTTGAGGGTGTAGGCACATGAGAGTAGCACCTAGCGCACAGTATTGCCAATGTCAGATAACATAATCAACAAGTGTGGAAGATCTGAAGTCACAAATGAAAAACAAATCACAGTAAGAAAAAAGCCAATCTACTTTGAGCTTGATTATAAAGGTGACAACATTGCAGCGATGATCAACAGAAGTCTGAGCACATCACTAGCCATAGCCTATCCTGCAGCTAAGCTCGTTCCCGTCTATCGAACAACTTGCTCTTTGATGCAATCGAAAGTCGATAGATATCCTTCTCATGTTAACAACTCCAACTGTATATACAAATTTACACGTATCTGTGGCAGCAGTTACATTGGAAGGACAGAAAGAAGGGCATATCTACGATTTTCTGAACATGTACCAAAAAGCTTACGTCAAAAGGGAACAAATACTTTGAACAGTGCCATCGCCAGGCATCTCCTCGACGCGGGTCATGAAATGGACGTCGAGAAGTCGTTCAAAATTAACAATAAGCAAAAGAGTTCAATTCTCCTAAAGTTTGCTGAAGTCATTTCCATCAAGCGCCTGAAACCTGACTTATGCGTTCAGAAAGAAGCAGTTATCAGTCTTTCTTTGCCCTGGTAACTGGATATTTTTCATCCGAATGCGAAATGCTGAAAGGTTTTCATTGTGTATGATTATTATTGTTCGGAATAGTGTTTATTAATGCATATATATGTATGTATATATCATTAGTGTATGCGTATATTGATTGATTAGTTTTTGTTTAAAATGAACTTTATGGAAGTATACTAAAATTTTTTTTGTAGATACATTTAATAATGTCTTTGTTCTGTAAGCAGCTGACGAGAAGGCAACGAAATAAAAGATGGTACCATTTTATTCTGCTACAACTGTAGTTGTTGCTTTGTTTAAATAATCACGTGTTTCATTTGACATTCTTAAGCCTTCACTCAGAATAAAAGCAATTCTATTGTTACTCACCGCAGAACACCTCGTACTACGTACATTTCAAGGCTCAGAATAATTATTTCACTTTTTAGACAGACGACTGTTTCTAAAATGTACAATCGGCGATGCATATGTACTGATAGTTTGTCAGTAGGGGTAGTTATTGAATTTGAGTAATATTCAACTGCCTTCGAGTTATGTACAATTTAGGTGCAGTTTGAGGAAGCGTTATCATGTTTCCAGCTTTGGTAAAGTTGGATAGGCATCATTGATTAGCAAAATCATTTAATAAAGAAGTATTTTCTATAGTTGGTTTGTAAGGATTAGTTTTTTTTTACGAGTTGATCACGGATTGATATCAGTTAGAGAACCATTGAAAAGCAGGGGGTACTGAACAGCTAACTGCTTCATCCTAGTTTGTGAATCGTCGACAGTACAAACCCACTGGGGTTCGAATCCAGGACCTTCCGGTTAAAAGGCAAGCTAGCTCGTATACCATTCAGCCACTGGGACCCGATTCAATGGCCAGTCCATGACTTCTAACTTCTACCAATTCGTCATTTAGCGCCACCAACAATCCGTGATCAACTCGTAAAAACAAAGTTAATCCTTACAAACCAACTAAAGAGAATTCATCTGATGCTCGTTAGTGACTTGCCACAGGAAAGAGTTTCCTGAAGTTCTAGTGAGAAGTCAGGATCAGCGAGTTCCATCAAGTAAGGTGTGAGAATGGATGTCCCACTGATGACATTGGTCGGTGGTCTCGCTAAATCACGAATTGTTAGAAGTTAGAATTCATGGACTGGCCATTGAATCGGGTCCCAGTGGCTGAATGGTATACGAGCTAGCTTGCCTTGTAACCGGAAGGTCTTGGGTTTGAACCCTGGTGGGTGCGTACTGTCGACGATTCGCAAACTAGGATGAAACAGTTGGCTGTCCAGTACTCCCTAGTTTTCAATGGTTCTCTAACTGATATGAATCCGTGAACAGCTCGCAAAAATAAAGAAGTATTTTAAGTTTTCAGAAGCTGGGGGTGGTTTGTGATGATCTCTCACTATTGTTGCCTGTTGTTATTTAGGAGAACAATCTGTCTTTGCATCTACAAATTTGATTAGAAATAAAAACAATCACAATGTGATCAGTTTAATCAAAGGTTTACCACAACCTATCGGGATAAAAGTTTGATGGTTGGTTCATTGCTCCCATCTGCATATTCCTTCAGGTAATCCTCAAAAATCTATTAAAATCTGATGCTGGCAACATTTTAACCAAAAGTGATGTTTAATTCAATCCTTAACGTGGAATAACGCTCAGAATACAGATCATCAATCATTCTGAGGGTCCTTTACTTGATTGCTTTGGATTTTAATACGGCTAACAACAATTTACACTTAATCATCTTCATCCCAGATATTTAACTTCCCCCCGTTAATAGCTCGCCTCTTTTCTTAGCGACCAATTATTCGATGAAACTGCCTCATTCAGACACATGTTGATGGAATTCAGAGTTTCTAACATACCCTTCGTTGATAGAAAAGCGTTTCTCATTTCCGCCTTTAATCAGATACGAATTACTACCTTTAAACCGATTTTCATAGAGCCATTTCCTAATAATAACGAGTGGGATAGTGACGTAAGCTGGAGACGTGATTTACTTCATCGGATTATCGTAAAAAGGTTTTTGGTGAATTAGGGCCTGTTTCACTCTGTGAAGTAAAGCCATTTATATTTGCTGCTAACATCTGTGTGTACCTACTAAAGAAAAAAGGCTTCATTTCAAAATAGCGAATAAAATTCTAATCTCTGTAATCTCCTTCTTATTACTTATGCGTAATGTCTGTTGAGCTATTCTGAGCTCAAGAATTAGGCAAAAAGATAAACTAGTTGAAGTTTTGTAATCAGACAGTCTAATGTAATTTCAGAGCTTAATAATCATATCGATCTGTTATTAATCTCCAGGCATTGTGTTATTTTGAAATGAATTAGTTTGGAAAAGTGAGATTCTAACACAGCGCCTTAGAAATGCGGTAAAAATAGGAGCATTCCCTGCTGCTGAATTACGCTGTATCTTTAAAACCACTCCTCTTTTGCGTTCGGGAATAAAAGACAAACTACCCAATTTCGCCTCCTACTCCATGTGTAGCTACCAATTTAACTGCTCCTGTGGAGTGAGCCAGTTACTTGCATAGGCCGTACAATTAGGCGTCTTTCTCGTCAAATTTCCAAACATCACCCTGCCTGTTTAAGCGATGGACAAACAAAATCTATTTGCAGCGCTATTCTGGCTCATATTGTGCAGACAGAACACAAGATTGACGTTAATCATGCATTCAGGGTCATTTACCGCATACCTACGAATCTCAATTTCGCTTTAAGAGTTCAACTTCTAAATATTGCTGAGGCTGTGGGGATCCATATTGATAAGCCTAATTTATGCATCCAAAAGAAGTTAGTTCAGTCATTATCATTACCTTGGCCATCCAGGTTTGAATAATCCAGAACTTTTGTGAAATTTCCCTAATTTTAGTAGATATTCTATTCGCTATTATTTCTTCAGTATTATTATTATAATTTAAGCATCTTTAATGAACTGTCATTCCACCGTGATCTTACTTTACAAATCGATATTATTTAAAAAACACTAATATTGGTATTAACTACTAATTTAAAATATTCTGTGTATATAAACATATATATATTGAACTGTAGAGCCAGAAGAGGAATTTATCGAAAAGAATATTCTTCGCTCGATTATTTTGTGTTTTATAGATGTCTGAATGAATACTTTTGCCATTTTGAAAGTAATAGTAATCACAATTCGGATTAAATAATCAACAAAATCTGTATACTGATCTGCATTTTATAGAGAAGTGACGATTTCTTGGTTTCATTTCACTGGATCGTGAACTCGATGATGATTGGAGGTTATAGATTATATACTACAAAACTAATTTTGTACGATGTGTCCACAGTTAAACACTCTTGTCACTTCAGTCTTATAATTATAATTTGTAGAGTATTGATGATTCCTCCTTAAATTCTCTGATCTTTCTATTATTAGGTTTGCCTGTTGACGCGCTAATTTCAAGTACATAAATTTGAATGGCAACTCTAAATAATAGCAGCCCAAACAGAAACAACCTAGCGAACGGACAAATAACTTCACAAGGACAACTTCGACCAATCAGAAGGCTCAAAAACGGTGCATAATTGTAATAAATCGTTTATATAAAAGTAATGCAATGTTAAAAAATAGTTACAATGGACAACGTTCCTGTATATGTTGCAAAAAAACCTTCCAGTTTCTCATAGGAGTCTTGATACTCATGTTAAACCAAGTCCTGTAGATAAACTCATCGAGATAATTGTATATCATTACATTTCTTGATCCATTCACAGATCTGATACGTTTTTTGAGTTGACTGCAGAAACTTTCGATGGAATTAGTGTGAGTTCCATCAAAACGAATGAGGAAACCATTTTTATGGTTGACCACTTGATGAATATAGCCCAGACCCGATAACTGACTGTAACTACTCCATTCATCTGTACGAATAGTCGTCCCAGGCAGCACTAAGCGCTGGATAATAGGCAATAATACACCTGCACTGCGATTAGGGATCGCCTCAATATATCCTTTTGTGGAGGCTGGTGTCATATATCCTCAATACCTATTGCTGATTCGCACTCAGTCTCCCTCGATTATATTTTCTTTTTATCAAAATTACCTAAGGAATCTGTAAATTAAAAACGAAAGACATACGTTCTCAAACTGATTTTCTGATTCGGCACTCATTTCACCGACAAACAAACCTATCGATGCACCTATTGTATCGCTCCACATTGGCAATTTTTCGACCTTCCTATCAGTCCGTTCTCCAAACAGTAATCAAAACGAGATCTGGAGCGAATTTGCAATGGAAAAGGTGTACAGTACCCATAAGTACGTCTGGATAAAACAGAGTCACCTGATTTGTTGCTCAAGGTCATTTGTCCGTTCGCTAGGTAGTTTCGATTTGGGCTGCTATTCTTTAGAGTTGCCATTTGAGCTGGTTTCTAACGATGTCAAAGTTCACTCTGTTTACACGCTTTTCATTTGAAAGAGTATAATAAGCTTTATCCCGATCACGAAACTCGCAAAGTATTCTTATCTTCTCCAAGTACTGCAATACTCTGCCATCAGCAAGGTTTGAATTTCAAGAAGGGCGGAAAGTAAAGTAGATTTATGTATTACGTAATGCTTTAATTTTCAAACCAGTTGATCACTAACAAGAATTCAGATTAGATAGTTGAAGGCAATCGGCAGGAAGCCCAGCCTGACCTAGGTTTCGTGCTAGTTGGCACTCACCGGTCAGCAGGGCGTATCTGCAACCTCGAAGGAACTCATGTCCCTTCTGAGATTCGAACCCGCGTCACCCAGTGCTACCAGCAGTTAGAGACGTTACCGCTGAGCGATTCGGGCTAGCGGTTGACCTCCTGTAGGACTGTATTGGATAGTTTTCATTGGACACTAGTCAGCAACTAGTGTAACATGTGTGTCTAGTCCTATCTCTGGTGCAGACTAAATTCTATCATGAGAGTTATAAGATTTGATAGTGTGAAATATTCCCATATCCCATGAATTAAAAGTCAATCTGAACGAAGAATATTCTTTTCAATAATTTCTCTTCAGGTTCTTACAATTATAAAATATAATATTCATAATATAATATAATATTCATTCATTAAAGGCCATTTATGCGGCAGATACATTTTCGTTAACGTAGAATAACAGATTAGTTATGGGGTGTCAAAATAAATAGTCGTATTTGTGTGACAAACGTGCTAGGCTGAATTCGATTACAAAATAATGTAAAACGGGAGACAATGGTGGTGATTAGTCATAATAGATTTGTAGAGTGGGGGTAGGAAAATTGACAAGTCAGTTCAAGATTATAAAAGGTGTCAGGTGAGTGGCTAGTACAAAGTGGTCTGTGTTAAACAGGAGATAGTAAGACTGCAATGGGAGGTTCATAATGAGATAACGAATATGTGAAGTGAAACAGGTGTAGGCATATATTGAGAAAAGAGATAATATCACTAATAATAAGTCCGAATTGTATAAATGAAAAATTCGATAGTATTGAGAGAATGTTTGCATGAAGGGCATAAATTATGACGAATGATAATAATAATTGTATAATTAATAATAATAAGCAAAGGAAAAAAGCCAAGAGGGTTAAGGGGAAGAAGCACTCTTGGTGAGAAGAAGAATCATCAATCCAAGTTTGGCCACAGTAGGAACAGCGTCTGGACGTGTTCCTTTTGGATACAAAGTTCCGGTTTAGTCGATCTTATTGCAACAGATTCAGCTATGTGTAGGAGACGTAAGCGAACTGTACTTGATAACAACTTCGGAATTCGGTATATAACCCTGAAAGCTGTGTTGACATCGATGCTATGTCCAGTATCGACCAAGTGTGACAGGATCGAACTTTTTATGCACTTAATTTCCCCCCTGCTGAACCAAGCTGGTAAATGTTCTCGAACCCGTAGATGAACCTGCCTAATCGTGCGCCCTATATAACTTGAACCACAGGAACAGTTGAAATGGTATAGGCATGACGACAATAAATATTATATTTTATAATTGTAAGAACCTGAAGAGAAATTATTGAAAAGAATATTCTTCGTTCAGATTGACTTTGAATTCCATCAGTCAAGTTTGCAATGTGGTCACCATGCCACTAGGTGACTCGCCATCACGGTGCACTGTGAGTGGTTGGTATTTGTTATATTATGAACCATATGTACTACTACAGAGGTTTCACTGCATAAACAGCCGCTTGTCTTCACCTTAGTTAGAAAAAAATATTAGATACGTCTATAAAACAGGTCAATATTGATGACAATAGCTTCTTAAACGCAGTTAAAAGTTGAAAATATTACTGCTTTTGTATCCTTACAGCTGATGGCTAATCAACTATAAGGTCATTATTGTTGTTATTGCCTTTAATAAAAATGATCACCTGACTAGCGTTAATAACAGTAAAGAGAACAGTATAAAAGCACCAACAAATATTGATAAATACTCAGTGTTTTAAGCGCTGAATTATCATTCACTAGTTTTCTTATAATTAGGAAAAATGCATCATTATTATTTAGTGAATACACGGTGAATAAGTGAGACAAATAACTGTCCGACTGAAGATAGATAGTGTCTGAATATGCTGACCAGTAGACAATCTACTATGGAGAACACAAGGTCTTTTGATGATCAGAAATCAGAAGACAGTTTGCTTTTTCAGCCTACTAGTCGGTCATGCTTCAATTTCGAGTCCAACTTTGAATCACTTCATCATTATACACAGTACAAACGAAAATCTGTTGAGTGGACTGCAGATTTCGAAAATGAACAAACAAGTCAAAGTGCTAGAAATAGATCTGTTAAAGATCTACTGAAAACTATGCGCAGCAAGATGAGTAAGCATGGTCATGAGCTTAAATTAAAAACGAGTTCACCGTCGACCACCAGTAAACTCTGCGGTCATAGTTACAGTACAGTTCACAATTTCGATGGAGGAAAGCACAGAGATGCCATATTCCTTCCAAAGTGTGATGCGAATTCCTCGAATACAGCCTCGGAGAAAGATGAACCTGTCCAGTGGAAAAAGTTTGAAAATTTTGCCAAAATCTTTGGAAACAAAAGGAAAGCGAGAAAACGGCTGGATAGTCATGTGGAATTCGGTAAACACAATAATAGCACTTCGGAATTCGGCACAGAAGTTTTGCCTTATTTTCAAAGAACCAGTGAAAAGCATGATACAGTGAGTGACACATTTTTAAAAATACATTGCTAGTTTATGTGAATGAGTCGGTTATCCACTGGTCGAATGCTCGTCAACCACGCATTTATTCCGGGGTTCGATCCTTGGCCGATGCACTACTAAACCTCGCATAGTTGGTAGTGAGTCCGGGAACTTCAACCCTCAAGAAGACGAGATCACCACTAGTGAAACTTAAAAGCTCAAGCTTGAAGCCTTATGTTTCAGTAGGAATGCAAAGGAAATAACCAAATGATAATAGATATTTTACTTAAACGAACGCTTGGTTCTGTACCTACTGGTTCGTAGCTAGTCTTAGTCTCACCTATACAACAAATTGTATATTCAAATGAACTGTCGTCAAGATTTGACAGAACAGTTCTAAAATATTTGGGCGCCGAGTGAGAAGTAGACATTTGTAAAAAATTTATATTTGTAAAATCTCAGCGATATTGAAATGAGTAATTCCAACGTTTCGTTCGGCAATCTGGTCTGAACTTCTTCAGGGAAATTAATCGAAATTAACATAACATAGGTATATATATAAAAGGAACACCACTTGTTTTTAAAAACCTTATCCAATCATGAGTCATTCAACAAGTATCAACAAGTATAATAAACAAAATTTTATGAGGTGTGATCAAAATTTGACCTCGGACTTACAAATATTGGTCTACCTTTGTTAAACACTTTAAACACAGTGTGTATATGTGTGTGGGTAAACAGTTGTAAAACATTTCTTAACGTCTCCATAAGAAGATATGGACAGTCGAGAATTTCGACCAAGTATTAATAATTAGTGATACATATCCATTTTTTATTTATTAATAAGAATTTCCAATGCATCAGCTAACATCACGCCTTCATGTCTGTTCAAACTGTTAGTATCTAGAATTTTATCAATAAATGTATTTTCAAAATTATGGTGTTTAGGATTAGCGTTTAGTAGAAGCACCCTGTTGGACTAATTGCTTTGTCTTCTTTCTGAAGATTGAGCTGCTTTATTCGACCTGCTGGGGTTGTCAGGTGATTCCACAGCTACGGATTTAGGATATGCATTCTGTTGCAGACAACAGAGAGTGAAAACACGATGATCGTGCCAATTACACAGTTTCTTTGTTAATTTAATTCGATTGCAAAATAATTCAAATGAACCAGATTACCGAACGAAACGTTGGAATTACTCATTTAAATCTCGCTGAGATTTTACCAATATAATTTTTTTACAAATTGTATAATTTGGTGGTTGATTTGGTAGAATAAGAATGATGTCACTTAGGCGACTGAATGACATGCATTCACCTATTCAGAATCCTTGTGATGGATCAAACTTTGTCTTTTTCATGAATTTTAAACGCTTATGTCCAACTGGACACGCATTCTTTTGGTGTTCATGTGTTCTTTAAGCTTCATCCCCCTTCTAGACAACATCTTCAGTGCTAATTCCAAAGGGGATTCTTAAAGCATGAAATAAGTGCCCTTTGTAATGACTCAGTTCGCAGGTGATCATCTCTGCAACTTTTCTTATCACTGAGTTCACTCGGGATTGACAATAACCTAGTAGTTGACCTGGCTGTTGTTTTTTTTAGTAGTGTATTCGGGTCTTCATTGCCTAGTAGATCTGACCTACATCCGCATACCTATTAACTGCAGTCTGATGTAAGTTGCAAGCTTTTAGGATTCTGTGGTGCCTTCTAAGTTGTCTCTGTTTAATGTCCCTACAATTCTCAGTCGAAGTAATCTCAGTGGTTGTCCACATCCACTGACGTCGGAGAATGCACTTCATGTCTTCTGATTCAATACTGATCGTGTTGTAAATGTAGGAGATTTCAGTAGCAGTAGTAGAGAGGAGTTGGCTTTGTGCGTCGGTGGCACAGCGGTAGGATGCTTGCCAACCACGCCTCATATGGTCCAGGGTTCGATCCCTGGTCACAGACGCACTCCTTGACCTCCATAAACCAGTAATAAGGTTGCTAAAGAGGAAAGGTTAGGCATGAGGCTAGCAACCCCATCCTGAAAAAATAAAATCCACTGCTACAGAAACTTCAAGCCACTAGCTTGAAGCCCCCTGTATTCCACTGGGAACGTGAAGGAATAAAAAAAAGTAGGGGTTTTGAAACTTCATGCTTACTTGTTTATTCAATTCTTTGTTGACGCTTTATGAAATAGTTTTCAAATCTCCTGTATAAAAATTGCTTGGAAACAACAATTTGCCATAAATATATACATATATTATTTCGATTTAAAAGTTATGCCCTTTATTCTATTTCTTAAAATCGATCTTATGCAAATATGTTTAGTAACTGTTTCGTGAATTTTATGCAAATATTTTTCGGTATAAATGGTGGGATTATGAATAAATATATAGTAGGAATGGTATTCACACGTATTCAATTTCCATTGAAGTCCCTGTATTTATCAGTGATTAACGCTAGTTTATGAGATTCCTTACCAGTGTAGACCCTTTTTGTTTGCATGTTAACAGACACAAGAACCAAACCTATCTGCCAATCATCTTGATGCAACTGGCAATAAAATAAATTGCATTACAGTTTAGTATCATTTACCTTGATGAACAGACTGTTCAGTCCGCTGAGAATCTTCCCTCAGGAAATGACAGCCATACGATCCGATGGCTAACGTATGTGAAGGGATTGCTGTTCAAAAATCAAGTTCACCATTCGCATATTTAAACTCACGTTAAGTATCACTTTGTTTACAATGACTAGAAGTAAAATCTAGAATGCGCATCTTTCTCTGTTTGGTATTAAGCAACTGGAGGTACCTACTTCGTATTAAGTGATAGTATTCTCTCTGAGACTGGAACTAAGCATCCATCACTTCGAAATTTCAGACCTTATTTCCTAGACGGATGAGGTAATAATAATAATATAATCATTTTATTCCACAACAATAACAATTTACAGCATGGAATTTTCAGCGTTTCTTTTAAATATTGCAATGGTTTAGCTCTATTTATAATTATATAAATGTATAAAATTTTAAAAAATATTGATAGTTAATAGGAAAAAATAAAAACCACAACAAAATACACCATTTCTAGGTCATAGTGAATAATAAATAAATAATATAACATATCACACACGCAATAATATGCATCATTACATTTTATAGTTTAGTTAATGATTTAAAAGTTGTAAAAGTTCTTTTCTGATATTTGTCTCTTCACACAATACTCGTGCCAAATATGGTACAGTCGAATTTTTATATTTTGTAGTACGAGCATAAATGTTTGTGAATTTTCTTCTGGTCTTACCCGAAGAGATACAAGGAAACAAATGTGAATAAAGAGGATGTTCACTATCAGACAAGATAACTTTAGCTAAGTGTTTACAAGAATTCATGTGCCTATTGACAACAGTGTCGGTTAGTTGAGTCAAAGGGATAGCACTGACCCTACTTACAGCCTTCAATGTTCTTCGTAGTATTATATGGTCTTTCTTGAGTAGCTCAGGGGAGAATAATGGAGAATAATAAAGAATGATGGGCAAAACACATGAATTAATAAATTGTATGAGAAGAGATTGGGTTATACCTGAGTGCCTCAACTTCTTTATGTAATAAGTCAGACGGAAAACTTTCGTAGAAACTATAAGAATATGAGACGACCAGCAAAGGTTTGAAGAGAAACTAATGCCAAGATAAGAAACACTTGACTTACTCTCTATCATGGTACCATCAATATTACAACATTCATGAGATTAGATCAATCCATGCATGTCTTTTTCACTTCTCAAGCTAAAATCAACAGTAGGACGTCTGTTGCGCAGTAGGTGTTAGCCATCAATTATTTACACCATTCTGGATTTCCTCAAGGCTAGTTTTATTGAATGAAATACGGGGTCTTTGTAGATACATAGGTTCTTTGTGAGAATTCACCAAAATGTAGCTATTTGCAGCTGATCAGTGTCCAATAAAGCGAGGTGCCCTTCCTTGATTCCACTGTGAGCTGTGCCACAAATTACGTAATGCCGTTTTAACCTCAAG
Organism: Trichobilharzia szidati; assembly: GCA_944472155.2. Lineage (NCBI taxonomy): Eukaryota > Metazoa > Platyhelminthes > Trematoda > Strigeidida > Schistosomatidae > Trichobilharzia > Trichobilharzia szidati. The sequence continues at coordinate 164,114,267 of OX235279.1, forward strand.
TTATGATCAAAGTAGTTCTAAAAGGAGGCCTGTCTGATCTAACCAGGCAACGGGAGATTCAAAATAACCTTGACAAATTACCTCAAATGTGACTACAAATATATTACACATAAAGTGAACTTCACTCTATAGCATTCATAATATGTATCTAAGTTTTTTTCCTTCACGTTCCCCAGTAGAACATAGGGCTTCAAGCAAGTGGCTTGAAGTTTCTGTAGCAGTGTTTATTTACAGGATTGGGTTGCTAGCCTCATGATCAACCTTTCCTCTTCACCAGCATTATTTCTGTCTTAGCGAGGTAGAGGAGTGCGTCTGTGGCCGGGGATCGAACCCCAAACCATGTGCATGGTCGGCGAGCGTCCTAGCCACTATGCCACCGATGCACATGTATCTAAGTGCTTATCTTAAACTGGTTACTTTCTGAGACCCACATAATCATCCTACATAGGTGATAGACTGACTGAAATATTTTAGTGGTCTGGCGGACAACGTTTTGGTGTTTGAAACTGTGGATCTGGGTCGGGATCACCAGCACTCATTGAGGAGCCAGGTGCATCTAGCTGACAAGTGGCTGGCTGGCTGGTTTCAGCATAGAAGTGCTTTGCACCTATGTGCAGTAGTGCGAGTCGCCACACTTAATGTAGCACATAAAGAAAGAGAAGAAAGTAAAAAGAAATGCAAAATAGAGACAGTAGACAGGGATATAAGGCAAAAAGAATAGTATTATCGAAGAACCATATAGTTTTATTAGGTATTATAAGTCATAAGGAGTGGATGCATCTGCTCCAGCCATTGAGAACGATTTTCAGTCATGTCACCAATTGTCTCCAGCCTCCATTGGTTTTTACCGTCCTGAGGACACCACCTAGTCAGGAAGCCGGTGAACACCTCCCTACTTGGCTGGCTTAAACTAACTGTTGTGGATTTCATTGACTGATGAGGCCATGTTTTAGTTTGACCACCACTGGATCTCTTCCAGTCTGCCCTTATGTCAGCTAACATTGTCCATCGAGGAAGGCGATGGGTGGCTAGGCATGCGTAACACATGTCCTAACTATCTCAGTCAATGAAACTTCACAGTCCCCTCCTTACCTAGCACTTGACCGAGGCCTAACCTCAATATTCCTCATGCTATTATACCACTTCACATGGGAGATAGAATGCGGACACCTATGATCAAAGACAGCTAATCTTTTCATGTCTTCCGCTCTCTATGGCCAGGTCTCACAGCCATAAAGGAGGACGGAGAGGACTGATGAGCAGTACACACGTTCTTTTGTCAACAGCTAGCCGGATATCACGTCTACGCCAGAGACGGCGTAAACCGGCATATGCGAAACAAGCCTTCTGACGAGATGACGAGTCCCAGATAGGATGAATTATGCATCCTGGATTCCACTGCTAGTCACCATAAACCGAAACACAACTGTAAATAATTTACAATAAATGTTCATATTCGTAGAAATGCCATGTGTAGAAACACAACTTTGACTAACTACACGAAATACTGTAGTATTACCTAATTTTTATGACAATGTACAAAGTCATTTCCTAGTTGGATTGTTCATTCAAGCAAACTGTTTCAAAATGTAACCAAAAAGGGTTAATATCGATAACCAGAAGTTTTGCGAGTTCAAAAAGAAAATTTATTTTAGCGAATCACTGAAAAATTAAATTTAAAATTACTGATAGACAAAGAAAAAAGGATTATAACAGTTCTAATACTACTTTAATCTACTTAGATTTCCGCTGTTGAATAACAAAGACTGTGTCGGTGAGTTAAAGCTTTCGATTTTAAAATGAACTTTCGGTATCTAAATTTACTAGACTTTTTGCAGATGGAAATTTGAATAACTTTTTGCTAATATATTAGCTAATATGTACCGATGACATTTTGTTGAAATATGCTATCAATATATTAAAGCTTTGATGCAGATAATAGTTTCGGAGTCAGAAGCGATAGTGTGTCATTAAAGTAAGCCACTGTGTAAATTCAACACAGTTATTCAATTATTTAAAAAATACTCCGCCTGAAAACAACGTAAAGAAACAAAGCGCTATTGAACTATGGAGTTAGCACCGACACAACTAAATCGACAGACTTTACATAAAGTTTTTGTGGACTGAAATAGTCAGTCACTTACTACTGTTTACTTGCTGCAAAGATCTGATAACATCAATTAGTTATTTCTTCCGGGTTAGAACTTTGTCCGGAAAACACATTTTGGGGGAACAATGAGGAAGTGTGTCCAGAAGTAACACTCGAAACTTATTGCACCGCGTTAAAGACTACCTAAACTCACTGTTGGCTCCCTCATAAAAAATCTTAGAAAGTGAAGACAACTTTGTTTTTTTCAGTAATCGATTAAATATATGACTTTGAGGACTCTTAAATCTGTGGAAGTCAACCTGTGAGAGTTCCCCAACTCACAATTGCTGTTTCCAGTAACACAAGACCCCTTACGAAATGTGAAAAGTGCTGGATTGATGTACTGATAACTTACAAAGAAGGAATGTAATCAGAGTCGGGGTGAACACTGATGCCTTCGTAAAAGATTCTTTTCTCAAGCGCTTATCTTTTTTCAAAAGACTGATTGATGAAGAAAGGATATTCTTTTTGACAAATTCGTCCTAAGATTCTACATTTACCAGACCATAATAATTAAAGAATTATTATCACTAAAAACACTAAGGTTTTATATTACATCAAAGCAATGGTATCAACAGATTACATTACGAAAGCACTAACACGACACTAAATATCCAATAAATTAAGGGAAGTAAAACGCAATTTATGAATTTAGAGGGCCAACAGTAGGCCAGGGTAGCAATAGTGGCTGAACCTCTCTCTTTTGCACACAGAGTTCCGGTTGATTTGAGCGAATTCCAATGGCCTCTGCTGTTTGGAGTGTTCGGTATCTACCAGAGGCCTTTGGTAATTCATTCGACACCCAACAGATGATAGAGAAGACTCTTCAATGCTAGCTAGCTAGCTAGCGGTGTGGCTTGTTTGGACGAGGTGATCCAATATAGAAGTGTTAATGGTTTTAACAACACCTTTAATTAACCACACTGGTAGGTGTTCCCGGGCACAACAAATTAGATTCATGGAGCAGCGGCCAATGTGACTGGCTCCCAGTAGAGACGGGGGGAAGAAATGATGGATACAGTTAGAGGTAGCTAGCGTTTCGGAATTACAACCTGCGGCTGATATACGGATCAAGTATTAATTTAAAGTATTAATTGTATGATTACTTACAAACTACCCACACTATTGAGTACCATCTAAAATAAGCCACCGTTGAACCTTACAACGAACTTTGAATCGTGTGAACACTTGCTTTGATTCTGAGTATTACCAATCTTTTCACGCACATAGTACATATCAAGTTGACCTGAGCAATTAAGCTTCGTGATTAGAGTAGATACGGGCATATATGATGAACTTAGCCGCAAACAAATGAAACGGATCGCCTCGATCTGTCGCGTCATCCAGTTTTTCTGCTTGCTTCACTAAAAGCCATTCATAATTTCAAACTCATCATAGTTTGTTGCTTTCAAACGAAGAATATTCTCTTTGGTTAATTCTGAACGAAATTCACTTGCGAACTGATTTAATAAGCTGAAGTTAATTTGCAATAAAATCACAGAATTATTCCACTGAAGCTCCTCTCCACAAAATATTTTTATTTCATTACTGGCTATAAGACTCTGATGAATTTTAACTTCTGATTTGATTTTACGTTTACTTGTAACTAATAGATTTTCAACCCTTGGTACTAGGTTTCGTGCTTCTTGGCACTCATCAACAAGGCGTGTCTTTTTAGTTTTTATTTTGATAATATCTTGAAACTTCACAGTATTTTTGATACAAGTATGGAATTTTCCGCATGTGATATGGGTAACATATATCCAAACCAAGTTCACTTTTAACGGTTTGAAAAAATTTGGGCATTGGGTATGCGATATTCATTATAATAAAGGTTTCCTTGTATTTCCCAATGAATGAAAAACAAAACGATACTGTTGTTTTTATTGACGTTTCTCTATTTAATGCTACTAAGAGCTTTATCAAAGTATTATTAAACGGGAATTTACAAAATCTCAGCATAAATGTAACAGAGAGTTAAGAGGTGAGAAAATAGACTTAGGTCAAGATAAAAGGACATATTGAAATTCAAAGTAGCAATGAAGATCACTAAACCAAATAACAAAGGTAATAGTACGTCTGTTATGATATCGAAACAAAGTTTACTAATTTGGTCATCGTTCGTTAGTCTGGGGTCATTTTTCGTTGTCAAGTTGGTCAGTTGCTAAGGATAAAAAAATCAAGTGTGGATTGTTGGATTTGATCACTGTGTAAAATTATAAAAGCAGTGTATGTTTAATGATGTTGCTTATCACATTCGTGTTGATTTTGTCACTTCATGGGGGAGGGAGGTGTTGTAACCAGGTCAAATTCTGTTTTAGTCCATCATTCCTATTCAGACAATTTGGATTCCACTTGATATGAAGTGCTTCTGATGATATTACACGTTCTTTGTGATTCCTGAAGTTTTTCTGGATTACTTCAATATTGTCAAAATCAATTTTTTGGCCTGATTCTATAGCATGTAGACCTATGGCTGATGAGTTTTCAAGTCTTTGTAGTTCAACAGGATTTCTCGGTGGTCGAACAGATGCTCTACGGTGTTCATTTCTTCTGATTTTGATTTCTCGAGATGTTTGTCCGATGTATATCGTATCACATTCCAAGCATTTTATTTTATAGACATCCATTAGATAGAGAATCTTCAGGGATCTGGTCTTTTATGTGAACAGGGCTGTTTCGTAGTGTGTCTGATGTTGTGAAGAAAACTCTAGTGTCGAGCTGATTGAGTACTCTTCTCATATCGTCTGACGTCTCTGCTCTATATGGAATGTGATATAGGTAGCCCATATTTTGCAGGCCGACCACTGATATCGTGTGTGCGTCAGCAGGGGATCGAACCTCGGACCATGTGCATGGTCGGCGAGAGTCCTAATCGCTGTGCCACCGACGCACTCTTGAAAAAAATTTTAGTTCCTTCTGAGATTCGAACCCATTTCACTTAGTGCTACCACCAATTAGAGACGTCATCACTGAGCTATTCAAACTGGCGACTGACCTCCTGTTGGACTGTATTGGGTACTTTGATTGGACACTTGTTAGTAACTAGTGTAGGATGTTCAGTTGGTTCTATTGCTCACCAAGCTACACAGTGGGAAATCATGATTGGAGGCAGTCGGCAATAAGCCTAAGACCTAGGTTTCATGCTGGTGAGTGCCAACAGGCACGAAATCTAGGTCCAAGGCTTCTTGCCGAAGGGAAACTTGACTGACAGAATGCTGTCTGCATCAATGCTAAGAACGAGGAGCATTACACTAGTAGCTGACCAGTGTTCAATCAAAGATTTTTAATCCACTGCACTGCGCTTTAATTATTCCGACTAAAATCAACCAATGTCCTAATGCACAGTGACTGTAAAATGAAGGACGCTACTGAATTTATTGAAACAGCTGTTTGCAAACCCATTTAGGTGCTCATGAGATAGTCAGGGCATGATAATATGAAGCTTCGTACAGTGCAATTAGAATAGCTTTTACAGGGTGAAATAATTTCATTTTATTTCATGTGGTCTTCATCAGTTGCAGCTAACGAGCTTTCTTAACATTCTTGTTTTGTTTCGGCTGACTAGTAGCAAATTAGTCAGCAATTTTAAAAAGTAATCCCCAAATTTCATAGTTTGAGAGGAATATTTCATCATAATTTGCTTTGGGAACCGAGATTGTTCAGATCACCACAATATTTGACCTGCTTCACACCATAAACGGCAATCAAGAGGCCAAGAGTAAAGGCATGAAACTATAAACCACTGATTGATTGAGATGATCGAAAGGATTTAAAGATCGTTTCTGTTGTTTTGGTTCATACTCACCAGAGATGTACTCGGTTTGTTTCAGTTCAGAGAGTTGAATAATCCTAAACCACTCTATTTCTGGCTAAATTACTTGGGAGAACTGGTCATACCAAGAGTCGAATCCACAACTTGCAAATTTATTCATAATTCTCACATTTTCAGGTGATTAACTCACCGTAGTTTCTTTCGGAAACCAACATTCCTCTGTCCGGCAAACACTACCCATTGTTGGGTGTGGTACCCAACTACTCACCTCTAATCAATTAGTAGTATATCGTTCAGTGCATTTATGCATCTAGCAAAGGTAACCAACACAAACAACCCTTGCAGATTTTCGATAGAGAAAGCAAGACCAGATTTGCTGTATAAAATGACAACATACTATTTCACAGGTCCTCATCAGCTGCAGACTACCTGAAATTACGATAGTTATACAGGTGATAATAACATACTTTAATGTTTAAGTAGTAGCAGAGAAGAAATAGTATAAAGTTGACGTATCCAAAATGTGAGCATTACAATTTTTAGTTTAAGTTATCATCACCAATTTATACGCTTTCAAAGTAGAAGAGGGGGGAGGGTAAGACAGAAAACATAAAAATTAATTAACAGAATAGTGTTAGCTTGTAGGTTCACATAGCAACTCAAAAAACAAAAGCAGTTACAGTTTGTAAGATTTAGATTCGCTCACTAAGTTGAGATCACTGAATTTGATGACTAATTATTAATGTAATCAAAATTAAAATTCAGTTACCAAGGTAGTGAGAGATTAATCCCACTCTCTTTATGTATGCACAAGTCTGGTTTGAATCATTTGATTACGGTCACTTCGGCAAATCGTAGTAAATTTACTGTCCTTTGTCTATTTAATATTTTGAAGAACTTAGAAATTTCTATGAGATGTTCGGTATCAACAATACGCCTGGTAACTGCACTCTGAGAATATTTGCTCCCTTTCAGGCACCAGTTTCTTGGAACATGTTCAGAAAACCACTGGATAGAAGCCCTTCTTTCCGTCCTTCCAGTGTACTTCCTCCCACAAGTGCACGTAAATTCATAAACGCAGTTGGAGGTGACATCAGCAGGGTATTTATCCAGTTTTGATTGCTTACAGAAGAAGTAGTGCTATATAGTGTTATGAGTTTAATCGCAGGGAAGCTTCTTTTTATTGCACCTTTCAGTCGTTTGTCGGTCATTTGTGACACTGCATTTCCTTTGAATGAGAAACGAAAAACACTCTTCTTTTCTACAGTTTGCTGTTTTTCTTTCCTTTCTTCTTCTCTGCTATATTTGTATAAATCCCTTTGGGTATCCTTTTTTATCTTAGGCATTTCTCAACCAAATCTAATCCTTCCTCCAACTTGTTCTGTGAACATAGCTTCCTGGCTCTGTCGTCCAGTGTCCTTACTAGTTCCCGCTTACAGCTTATAGGGCAGAAGCTGTTGTAGTGAAGGTATTGTCCAGTCCAGGTTTCATTTCTGTAGATGGACTTTTCAACTTGCAAATTTTGTTATTTCTCAGAGTGAAGCAGTAACTGACGAAGAACTGGTTATTTCTAAATAACATAATAAAACTCATACCCTCATGTACTACTTTGGCAATAAGCAAACATGCCGTGAACAATTCAGGCTGCCTATTACTACACTGTATGACAGTATTTGGTAACCAGAATTGTGCAGCAAACTGTCAAGTGACATTACTAACCTTAACTAACAGAAGTCAACAGTCATTCATAAAACTGACACATAAATTATTAATCTTTTGTGTAATACTTTTTGATGAATGCACTAAGTTTGCACCAGATTGACTATAAAAAAGTGTCCTTAGAATAACCTCAGTGTTAATAATAATAAAAGAGAATAAATTGAATGAACAAATACTGGTTTACGCTATCAGTAGAATAGAAAAGACTCTTTTTCCACATAAACACATCAAGCTTAAACAAATAAATCAACTTTCCTCGGATAAAGTCCACCTGTCAAGTGTATAATGTTGAATATTGACAAAAAAAAGAGAAAACCTTTATAAATATTGAAGTGACATTTACTCCAGATATGACCGTGATTTTGATGTTGCTGTGTTCTCTGAGCTGGATAGTTGATTTGCCAAGCTTTCATCGCCCTACTAGGCGACATCTTCAGCGCATACTTCAATTTGAAGTGAGCTTTTAGATTTCTCCACGAGTTTATTAATCATCTCTCCTAGTGACCTTGGGCGTGATTGGTTGTTTTTGTGTTTTTACACCCTCTAGGCTTCTTGTCTTGGAACTGATTGTTTATATGACTTGAACTTTGACCCTTTGTGTGTGAGGTTACCTTCTTATCGATTGGTAAATTTTGTCTACCTCGATGTGTCTATTGATTGACGATTCACTGGAATGCCAAGCTTCTAAAAATTCTCTAGCATTCTTGTTGTTTCCTCTGTCTAATATTTGAACGCTGATTGTCCCAGTCGAATTGATGTCCGTGGTTGTCTGTATACAGTGAGGCGATATGAGGGAGTGGATTTCATGTCTTTTGACGGCTAGCTTATGATCATGGATACGAAGACGAAGGGGACGTCCACTTTGGCCAATGTAGTGTTTTTCGCAGTTGTTACAATGTATCTTGTAGATGATGTTAGTTTTATCTTCCTTCGCTGTTGAGTCTTTTGGTTGACATAGAATTGAGTGAAGTGACTTTGTTGGTTTGTGTACGACGTCAATTCCTAAAGGTTTGAAGAGTCTTGTAGTGATTTCTGAGATGTCTTTTATATATGGTAAGGCGATTTTCTTTGTGCTTACCTTGGAGGCTTTTGGTTTGATAGGTTGGCTTGGGGGTATATGTCTTTTCCATTATGGGTAAATTTTGTTTTGATAAAGTCTCACAGTGTTATACAGTAATGTTTACTGATGACGTTTCGAGCACAATTTATTGCGAATAATCATATCAAGGTATATGTCTTTTGATGAAATTCCGTGGATATCCATTCTTTGGGAAGACGTCCATGAGATATCTTTCTTCAATTTTCCTTAAGGTGGGAGTGCTGCAATGAGTCCTGGCTCTCTTGAATAGTGTTTGTATACAATTCCTCTTGTCAAAGTTCAAGTCAAAGAAACAATGAGTTATAATACAAATAACCTAGAAGGTGTGAAAACATACAAAAACAACCAATCACGCCCAAGGTCACTAGGAGAGATGACCAATAAACTCGTGAAGAAATCTAAAAGCTCACTTCAAATTGAAGTATGCGCTGAAGATGTCGCCTAGTAGGGCGATGAAAGCTTCGCAAATCAACTATCCAGCTCAGAGAACACAACCACATCAAAATCATCCACCTGAGCTACAAATCTTCTCTATCATACCTAGATATGACCGTTAATACACTTTGTGGTTTGCCTGCTGTTCTAATCACCATTAGCAACAACAATGACACGATACGATATCACGGGACTCGTGACGCAAGAAGACAAGAAAACAAGGAGATAGACCGTTGTCGTGTAGAGATTTTACTGTCTCGAATCAACAGCGAAAGAGGTTGACAGCAATTGCGTATATATATATATATATATATATATATATATATACCCTGAATGAGCCACTAATTACACTGATAAGTTAAAACAGTCAACAACCAATGGAGTTCCAAGGTCACATATGAGGGAGGGAAATACAAACAGAACTGTAAGGATAAATGTAGTATTTTAGGAAAATTAGGTTTATATAACAACTCCAGAAGGAATTCTATTCACGTTACTAACTGCCTTGTGAAGCATATGAACACACCATATCTGTTACTGACCATCAGTCTGAAATCACATGATTCACAGCTTATAAATTATAAACCAACATTTGTCGACCTTTGATACGCAATAAATTTCTTTCTTTCCCTATAGTTGGTTTGTAAAGGTTAGATTTGTTTTTTGAGTTGATCATGGATTGATATCAGCTGAAGAACCACTGAAAACCAGGGAGTGCTGGACAGCTGTTTCATCCTAGTTTTTGGGAATTAGCGGCAGTACGCGCCCACTGGTGTTCAAACCCAGGACCTTCCGGTTACAAGGCAATTCGTAAAACAAATCTAACCCTTACAAACCAACTGCAGAGAATTCATCTGATGCTTGCTTGTGACTTGCTACAGGATGGAGTTTCCTAGAGTTCTAGTGAGGAGTCGTGACCAGTAAGGTCCATGCAGGAAAGTGTGATGATGGATGTCACACTGATGACATTGGTTGATGATCGCGCTAAACCACGAATTGGTAGAAGTTAGAAACCATGTACTGGCCACTGAATCGGGCCCCAGTGGCTGAATGGTATACGAGCTAGCTTGCCTTGTAACTGGAAGGTGCTGGATTCGAACCCATATGGTGGGTGCGTACTGCTAATGATTTCCAAACTAGGCTGATGAAACAGCTGTCCAGTACTCCCTATGGCTGGTTTCCAATGGTTCTCTAATTGATATCAATCCGTGATCAACTCGTAAAAACAAATCTCTTTCTTACTAAAATATGCCACTTGGCATCATTTGAAAAGTAGGCTAAAAAAGAAGTTTTTTTTAAAAAATTAACTGAAGATGACTCGAACAAGAGTCTCCGATCCACAATACTTGCTGAATTTTTTCAGTTAACGCATCCAAATACATAAATTAGTTGCCTTTTGACTGAACTTTTGTTTTTGGTTGAAAATGTGTAAGAATAACGATTTGTATGATATTCTTAGAGAAAATGAACAATTAATCTCCCAGCAATCAGTTTAATTCGGAAGTAGACTCAGATATCGGTGAGTGACATTATCTAGACTGCCTAATTAAGAGGGAAGAAACTGGGTATTTTAATATGTCAGTATTTGGGAAGAAAATACATTCCAACAAATATTTAGACTTCGAATCATCATACACTATCACCTCAGAAGTATCCGTTGTCGCAGTTCTTCGTAGACAAGCACACTCTATGATAACAGATTACAGAAATTCTCGAGAAGAAAAATCAATACCAGTATTAAACATAACCAAAAACATACTCCGAGAACATGGACAGTTGTTATTCCAAATAGATTAAACACGTCAGATCATATCACAAAAGTACTCAATGAATGCAACGTCAGACTTTTCTTCAAAATATCAGGTACACTAAAAAGTTGTCTTGCTCATGTGGAAGACTGCAATGCAAAGAATTCACAGTCCAACTGTATGTATAAAATAAAATGCTGAGAATGTGATGCGATATACTTGGGTAAAGCCTCGTAAGAAATCAGGCTCAGAATGAATGAACATTGAGAAATTCAGTGGAACTATAATATCTTGAAAATTTGTCAGCTACAGGTCTACACACTATAGAACCGACTATATCCGACTATCGACCAAAGGGCGTGTGTACTGCTCATCAGTCCGCTCCATCCTCCTTTAAGGCTGTAAGACCTCGCCATTGAGAGTGGAAGACATGAAAAGATCAGCTGTCTTTGATCATAGGTGTTTGCGTTCTATCTCCCGTGTGAAGTGGTATAATAGGGTGAGCAATATTGAGGTTAGGCATCGGTCGAGTGCTAGGTGAAGAGGGAAAATCAATAGACGACACTGTGAAATTACATTGACTGAGATAGTTAGGACATGTGTAACGTATGCATAGTCATCGCCTTCCTCGACGGGCAATGTCAGCTGACATAGTGTCAGGCTGGAAAAGAGTCAGTAGTGGTCAAACCAAAACATGGCTTCATCAGTCAATGAAATCTACAACAGTTAGTCTAAGCCACGTAGGAAGGTGTAGACATCCTAACTGGTTGGGGTCCTCGGGGTGGTAAAAACCAATGGAGGCTGGAGACAATTGGTGATATAGCTCAAAATCGTTCTCAATGGCTGGTGCAGATGCATCCACTCCTTGTGACTTATGATTTCAAATGAAACTATATCGTTCTTCGTTATAACTATTCCTTTGTCTCACACCTCTGTTTGCTGTCTCTAATATGCATTTCTTCTACTTTCTTCTCTTGCTTTGTGTGCTACATGGAGGGAGTGTGGCGACTTGAACTGCCGCAGATTTGTGCAAAGTTCTATGTCGAAAACAGACAGACAGAACCAAGCCACATAACTGATTTTGATGCTACTGAAATCATCGAGGGAAACTTCAAAAATCACAAACAATATCTCATGGCAGTAGCACTTCTCATTAAATGGAATCCAGCTTGTTTGAATAGGAATGACGGATTAAGACAGAATACAACCTAGATCCAGCACCCCGCCCCATGAATTGACGAAATCAACCCAAAAGTGTGATAACCACTCACTTCTCAAATCTAACAGTCTGTACAGTCTGGTTTGTTATCTTTACAAATTCACCCACTTGACGAAGTATAGATTACCTGATGCTGAAGAACTATGACTAAATTGCTGTATATAAGCTGTGATTATGTAAATTCCGATTTAATATTACTTCCATAAAGTTATTAGTAGTAGTAGCATTAAATAGCGAAATGTCAGTAAGAGCAATACCGTTTTGTTTTTGTTTTTCATTGCGAAATACAAAAGCTTCCATAATAGTGAATATCATATAACCGACACCGAAATTTTTTTTTAAAAACAACTTAGTTTGGACACATATTCGGTAAGTAGATTTTCATTTAGAATACGTCAAGTGTATATCTGATGGCAATTTTTTTAATTTTAAACAGTGATCTTGACAAACATCCTGTCGACTAAAGCTGTTGTCCTACTTTTCAACATCAGTTGACAGAAACAAAGCTAGGGAAATGACAGAACACCGACTATGAGTTGTACAAATAAGCCGAAGAAATTCTATAGGCTTCAACTCCAAGTTATTCAAGGATCAACAGGTGTATTAGCAAAAATCCAGTTCACAGCAGGTTAATGATATGCATAGTGTTTTCAGAGTTACACCTATCAAGAAGACGCTTCTAAACAGTAGTATTAGCAGTATTAACAGAGATAAAACACGAGCTGTTAAATTTCCCGTCACTAAAATAACATGTGAGCCGTTTAAAGGCGAATTCCCATATATTTTACGCGATATCTGTCGTTTATTTTAAGATTGAAATTTCTCCATCATTTTCAAAAACCCATCTTGACTCAGTGACCCGCAAGACCGTTTAAATCTCTAATGAATTACTCATCACAAAACTACATAACAGGAACAAAACTGGGCAGCATAGCGTGAAAGTGTTTTAACAGTCTTCAGAAATCATTGATACTGCTGGGATGGCTAACGAGGCTTAAACAGATTTTATTGATAATAGCTTTATTCCAGAAAGTACTTTTAATAGGAAATAGCATTCTCAACATTCTTCCGAGTGAATAGTAAGGGGAGAATATAATTACAGTACCTTCAAGTATTCGTTTTGTAGGGATTTTTTGGTTTGATTGGTTGGAGGATTTCATCATGAGCTGACATCAGTCAGAGAACCATTGGGAAGCCTGCAGGGAGTGCTGGACAGCTATTTCGTACTAGATTGGGGATCTTCAGGAGTACGCATCCGCCGCCATGGTTCGAACCCATGACCTTCCGGTTACAAGGTGAGCTAGCTACCAAACCATGACAGAGCGCTACCACTTCACAATGTCTTCTTCGATGACCAACTGTACTCACCTTCGAATTGCTGTAACCTACTAAACCAATCCTTGAAAACCGATCTGATGCTCACTAGCGACTGGCCCTATTCAGGCAGTTACCTGGAGTTCTAGTGGGAAGCCGTAACCAGTAGGGTACAGCAGGTTGAAGGTGAGGCAGTAACTTATTAAAGAAGCCATTTAGAAGTGGTCGCGCTATGTCATGAATTGGCAGAAGTTGGAATTCATGGGTTGGTCATTGAATCGGATCCCACTGGCCTAATGATTTACGAGCTAGCTCGCCTTGTAACCAGAAGGTCCTGGGTTTGAACCCTGGCGTAGGGTGCGTAGTGATGAAGAGTCCCGAGCATTAGGGTAAAACAGATGGCTGTTCAGTACTCACAGGTGGCTTTCCAATGGTTCTCTGACCGATGTCAGCTCATGATGAAATCCTCCAACCAATTACAGAACTCTTTTGACATTTACAGTGATTATAAGGGTAACAATATATAAATGTGAAGCGAAGTTATGAATTAACAATAATGATAAAGAGAATAATTTTCTATAGTTTGGTTTGTAAGGATTGGTTATGTTTTACGAGTTGATCACGGACTGATATCAGTTAGAGAACCATTGAAAACCAGGGAGTACTGGACAGCTGTTTCATCCTAGTCTGGGAATCATCGGCAGTACGCACCCACTGGGATTCGAACCCAGGACCTTCCGGTTACAAGGGGTCGCGCTAAAATCACGAATTGGTAGAAGTTAGAATTCATGAGCCATTGAATCGGGTCCCAGTGGCTAAATGGTATACGAGCTTGCCTTGTAACCGGAAGGTCCTGGGTTCGAATCCCAGTGGGTGCGTACTGCCGATGATTCACAAACTAGGATGAAACAGCAGCTGTCCAGTACTCCCTGGTTTTGAATGGTTCTCTAACTGATATCAGTCCGTGATCAACTCGTAAAACATAAAGAGAATAAAAAGAGGCATTTACTCACTGTTTCTCATTTAGCTAATAATCTCATTCCTAACACCTTTTTCATCACAGAAAATAAGTGTCCAAATAAGATATAGATGAAGCAATAAGAAGAACTAATTTGTCTGAATCGTGTAATGTATTTGCGCAACACATTTCGAACAATCTGATCTGTCACACACGGACTTGTCATAGGAATATATATGAAATTAATAAAGAGGTAAGAGGTGAGAAAATAGACTACTTAGGTCAAGTTGAAAGGACATATTCAAGGTCAAAGTAACAATGAAGACCACTAAACCAAATAACAGAGGTAATAGTACATCTGCTATGGTATCAAAACAAGATTTACCAAGGAAGGTTTAATGTGATGACGAATTGTTTCTGAACGCAAAAAGTGGTGGCTTAGACTTTCTAATTGTTAGGGCTTCCACAAACTTTAGGATACGCCCCAAACACGTTTTATATATAGGTTTAAAAGATGTGTAAACGTCAATTTTATGTCCTGTCTCTATAATATGTCTCGCAATAGAGGAGTTAGGTCTCCTGTTATCACCATTAATGGATTCTGAAGATTCTATTTACTTCTGAAGCCATTTAGGAATATTCTCTGAAGCCCTTACTTGCAGAGATCGATGAGTCCTCCCTATGTATGTGTGTCCACACGTACATTCAAATTGGTAAATACAGTGGGATGTGACGTCATTTTTCGCATGAAATCTCTGAGTTCTTATATGTGCTGGTCACAGCACAAAGTCTTTTATTATTGCTTCCTAGTTCTATCTAACGAAATGCAAGGAGAGAGAGTTGTAAATAAAAAGGGTGCTGACAGTCCAGTAAGATGACTATGCCAATTTTTTCTCATCACTTTAAGTGTTAGTCCAGAAGAATTCCAGAGAGTTGAATTAGGACATACCACTAACCCTGTCGAAATGAAAATTTCAGGTGATTATCCAGAATTATTTCCATAAAAATCAATCAATTATCGTGAAAATCGGTACTGAAGTGTTTGAAAAATCCCCGCCTGAACTATCTAATTACGATGTTTATAAATAATTTAAATGTTTTGACTAACTTTCTTCTAGACTGTATATCAATATTCAGACATTTGCATATCATATTTTCAATTGATCCTTATTATTTGTCTGTGTCCCTGTTTAATCTCTAATTTGAAAGCTTCTGTTCATGGTTCTTTTAAGATGTGATTCTGTCTAAGTCAGAGAAAGGGGACTTTAGTCAATGTAAGAACTGGCGTGGTATTATGCCCCTGTCCATTTCAAGCAAAATACTAGGCCGCATCATCCTGGAGAGAACCAAACATGTCGACCTGGATGAAAAACTTCGACCGGAACAGGCTGGATTCAGGAGAAACAAATCATGCATCGATCATATCACAACACTATGGATCATCGCTGAACAGATCTTGGAATGGCAGTCACCTCTCTACTTCAACCTCATCGACTTTGAAAAGGCCATCAGTAGACATCGTCAATCGAGAGGTGATTTGGAAACTACTTCGCTGGTACGGGGTGCCGCCAATAATTATACACCTCATCAAACAGTTGTACGACAATGCTGCATGCCAAGTAATCCACAATGGGAAACTCACGGAATCCTTCGAAGTGAAGACGGGAGTAAGACAAGCTGGCTGCCCACTACTATCTCCAATGATTTTCCTGATTGCAGTAGACAGCAGGCAATGAGGAAACAGACATAAAATGGACCCACACGAAAAAAGAACTTGGAGAATCTGGACTTCGCCGATGACGTATGTCTTATTTCCCAAAAACCGGAAGATATGCAAGTTAGAAGCAATAAGTTGGCAGAAGAAGCACCCAGAGAAGATAGAACTTCAGGTGAACATAGAGAAAGCAGAGTTGATGAAGATTTTTGGCCAACAGCAACAACAACAGACAACAATCAGCCAGCATAAATGAGAGGAGAGATCGAAAGAGGCAACCTCCCTTAACTACCTACCCTCCTGGGAAGCATCGTTCCGACCACAGGCGGACGGAACTGACAAGGATAAGAAAGCGAGGGTCGGGAAAGCAAGACAAGCTTTCATTACTCTCAAGTTTTTGTGGAGATCAACAGCACTCAGCTTGGAAACGAAAATAAGACCCGGATTTTCAAATACTTACTATACGTACGGATCAGTGTCTTGGCGCCACACTGCGTCACGAAGGGCACTCCAAAAAACTACACACCTTCATCAACAGCTGTCTTCGCTCAATACTACTCAAGATCAGAGAAGATCAGCAACAGGGTGAGATCTCTGGTAGTGAACCAACACGGCAGGAACCAATTGTGCAACAAATATGCAGGAGGAAATGGAGGTGGACTGGATTGTGGCCATACTCTGAGAGAACAAACCACCAAGTGAGTGACATCACACGCCAGGTCATGGCTTGAGTGGAACCCGAATGGGAATCGATGAGGGTGACATGGAGGAGGTGATTTGAAGAGGAGATGAAGGCATGTGGGCAGACGTGGAGTCAGGTGATAACGTTGGCGGAGGACTGAACGCAATGCCGACGTGTGGCTGAAGCCTTATGTTCCTCTAGGAACTAAAGGAAACAGTAATAATAATAATTTGTCTAAGTGAATGAATGTCATCCTGACATTAGAGTATCTTCAGGAAGTATACGTGTGTGACTCTTGTAGACAGAGTCTTGACCCCATCATGTTGGGAATATTCTACTTGATTCTACAGTACTCGTTTTGTACTTAGAAAATAACCCTGTCTGTATAGCTGCCAGACAGCACTATTGAGGTAATTTTGAGTTTTCGACATGTTATTATTGTTCAGTAGAACGGCTTAACTGTCTTTGCAGAAGAAATCGGTTTCCTGTGTTCAAACCACAAAAAGTCGGTTTTGGCGGTAACACTGAGACAGGAAAGTCATAGCTCAAAGGACAATTAGTGGCAAATAACAAATAACAGTCTTATTTTAGCTTTTTCAATCAGAAAGGATATTCATTTAGGGACTAAAACATCACTTACTTTCGTTCTGACTTGGTTATAAGACAAAAGTTACTGAGTTCAACTCATATATTGCAAATGAATACATGTGTAAAACTATGGCAGTATGCAATTCCATATTAATTCGTTTATTAGATGCATCATATATTGTAAAATAGTATTATGTACTGGATGATGTTTCGAACACAATTAATAATTATTGCTCATAATCATATAATCAGTTTTAACTACACAAATTCGAAACTTCCGTTTTATATTTAATTCAGTTTTAGATTTTCCCGTCGATTGATTGGAGCGAAGTGCTCAGTCTCACGTTGACATGTCCGCTCCTTGTGCATATGCTTCGATGATGTCTGGTCATGTCACCTGAAGTCATTTGATGGACGGTGACTAGCAGTGGAATCCATAATGCGCATTTCGTCCTATTTGGAACTCGTTATCAGGATTCACATGCATTTCCCAGTGAGTGATGGTGCTCTCACCGAGGCTTGAACCCGAGGCCCTCTTGGTTCAAGAGGTCTAGTGGATAGCGCTTTGGCGTTTGAAACTGTGGGCACTAGGTTCGAGCCTCGGTGGGGGCACCGTCACTCACTGGGGAGAGCAGGTAGATCCAGATGACGGGTTCCAGGTAAGACGAAATGCGCATCCTGTATTCCACTGCTAGTCACCGTCCACCAACTGACCTCCATTTTATAGTTTTCTTTAATCCTTTCTATTTATGAAATATCCTGAACCTCTAATTATTCCTAAAAATTCAAAAATCTTTTGGTGATGAAGCTGCTAAAAAAATTTCCATTTCACTGTACTGTTTTATATTAAACCTTTGATTCTTTCCCATTCTTGATGAATTAAACATTAGCAAAGCTTGAAAATACAGTTGAATATTCGCTTCAGATTTCATCATCTCGCTGCTCACGACAATCTGTTAGCAAGTGGCTTATTCACTTCCAAAAACACAGTAGTAATAAAAATACGCTTAGCTGGAACGAATCGCATTAAAACCAGTCAGTCTGTTATTTCTTAAAATGTGTGTTTCCGTGGAAAAGCTTCTTCTTTTTTTTCTTCCTTCACGTTCCCAGTGGAATATAGGGTTTGAAGCTAGAGGCTTGAAGTTTCTGTAGCAGTGTTTATTTTTACAGGATAGGGTTGCTAGCCTTATACCCAACCTTTCCTCTTCACCAGCTTTAGTTCTGGCTTAGCGAGGTAAAGGAGTGCACTAGCCGGGGATCAAACCCCGGACCATATGCATGGTCGGCGAGCGTCCTAATCGCTATGCCACCGACGCACACTTTTCTTCCTTTGCTTAACAGATTTCGATTTTTTTTTCCCTCTAATTTTTCCTTTTCCAGACTGACGAAACTGGCACGTCTTTTGTGGATCACAGAATCATCAATAATATAAACGTGGATTGTTTACATAACGGTGAGTAAACGAGTAAAACCTCATTTGACTTACAGTGTACAAACAGGGTGTGGTTTTGGTCAATTTTCATACTACTACCTATTTGAATAGCGTACTTTAATTGCTTAACTCCCAGAATATGAATAGCATTGGGAGTTCTGCATTCAGTTGTCGTTTTGTAAACAAAACTTTCATCTGCTAGTCCTTTGAACTTCCTCTTTTGGTGGGAAAGTTAAATATTTTTCGCATTCCTGACAGCATGGAAAATAACGGAAACTAAATTACAGATTCTATGTGACTATCATCATACAGTGTACTTGTTTTTAACGTTATTATTATTGTTTCTTATAATTCCTAGAGGAAATAGGGCTTCAGCCGCGCGTCTCTAATGCGTTCGGTTCTCTGCTAGAGTTTTCACCTGGCTCCAAGTCTGCCCACACGCTTTCATCTCCTCTTCACATGACCTCCTCCAAGTCACCCTTGCACTGACTACCAACTCGCCAATTCCCTTTCGGGTTCCACTCGAGCGATGGCTTGTCTAGTGATGTCACTTGATGGTTTCTTTGCTCAGAGTATGGCCAATTCAATCCATCTCCATTTCTTCCTGAATATTTGTTTCACAATCGGTTCCTGCTCATTGCCAGAGATCTCTATTGCTGATCTTTTCTGGCTGGCCATCTGATCTTGAGTATTGAGCGAAGACAAGTGTTAATGAAAGTCTGTAGTTTGTTTGAGATGCTCTTTATGACTCACAGTGCAAGTCTCTGATCCGTATGTTGAGTAGCACTGACTTCACATTGGAGTTGAAAATCCGGATCTTATTTTTCATGCTGAGTGCTGTTGACCTCCAGACAGACTTGAGAAAAATGAAAGCTTGCCTTGCTTTCCCGATCCTCGCCGTGAAGATATCCTCGTCAATTCCGTCCGCCTGTAGTTGAAACAATGCTTTCCAGGTAGGCAAAAGAGGTTGTTTCTTCAGGTTCCTTCCATTTATGCTGATCATTGTCTGTTGTTGTCCAGGTATCCTCATCACCTCTGTTTTCTCTATGTCCACCTGAAGTCCTATCTTCTCTGGATGTTTCTTCTGCCAACTTGTTGCTTTTCGCTTGTTTTTAACGTTAAACTTAAATAATTTTTTAATCTTAGGAGTCTGACATCACATTTCAACATTTTGAGAGCTGACACTGATCCTAAGATTAACAAAGATCAAATATGTGAACACATCGTTTGTCACTACTTCTGTGTTTATCCAAATACTGCACCCAGATTTTCATGGAAAATAAGAATATTGTTTTATTACAGTTTAATAAAACTGAAAATAAACAAAAAAATAAAAGGTATTTTATCATGAGCTGATATCGGTTAGAACACCATCGGGAAACCTGGTAGTACTGGACAGCTTTTTCGTCAGTTTATGATGAAATCCTGAAACCAGTCAAATCCCTGAAAGCCAACACTCCAGTATCAATCTGATGCTCACTGGTGACTGGTCCTATTCAGATAGGTAGTTACCTGAGTTGTAGTGAGAAGTCGTGACCAGTAGGGCGTAGAATGTTATCGTTGTTGTGAATTACTCTGTGCCTTCACTGGGTTGGTCAGATACGTCGTATGTTTGTTAGTCATCTACATTCCACGATACAATGACATCTGCGTGTTATCATTCAGAGTTGAGGATATATATACAGAAAATGAACTCCGCGACGATTTTCCAACTTAAGGGCGTCTACCTGAGAAGGAATGTAGGCGTACTGCTGTAAGTTCTACAATTCTTCAAGGATAGTACGTCGAAGCGCAGTTCATAGTACTTGGTGTGTTATTTTGTACATACGTTCGTCTTGTATATGCTGAATTGGTATCATCTCTCATCTATCTGTTGGTTAATTTTGTTTGTCCGGAACTTTTCCCACTTGGATTGTCAACCTGAGAAGGAATGTAGGCTTACTGCTACAAGTCCTACAGTTCTTCAATGGTAGCTCGTCAAGTTAGAATCCACGACATTTGATGTATTGATTGTACATATGTTTGTGTTAAGTACTTAAGTGGGTTCCAATTCATTGTTGGTTAATTTTATAGTTGTCGCATTGCGTGAATCATCTTGTAATGTTATTGTAAGTACTTCTGAAGTCGTTTCTAGTCTTCTAAACTTGTGAACGAGTCGAGGACAAATACTCGCCACCTATGACATTGGCTAGTTGTCGTGCCATATCATGAATTCGCAGAAGTTGGAATTTATTGGCTGGCCACTGGATTGGATCCCAGTGGCTTCATGGTCTACGAGCAAGCTCGCCTTGTAACCAGAAGGTCCTGGGTAGTTCAAACCCTGGTGGAGTGGGTGCGTACTGATGAAGAGTTGTAAACTTACATAAAACATCCGTTCATTACTCCCAGGTGGTCTTCCAATGCTCCTTTAACCAATGTTGGTTCATGCTGAAATCCTCAAGCCAATCAAATCCCTGCAAACCAACAAGTGAAAATAAAAAGGGATGAGTATATTTCAACAGACTTAAATTGAAGTACTCGGCAGTTTAATATTGATCTCATTACCCGCTAAAATACAGCTTTAATTCAAGAGACCGAGTAGAATGAATATTGAATTTAAAGACACTTAACTAATATACCATATATATTTCTCCACTTAATAGATAAGGTCGTACTTGAGAAATATTATTCAGCGGTAATCACATTCGGTATTGTCTCCACAGAAAACGTCTTTACTGGTTGCATTAGCTGCTGCGAATTACGATGAACTTTAACCATAACATAACGACAGTTCTTTTTTTTAATACTTGCATGGTGCTATATGCTACCAATTGATTGATGTCAGTGCTCGGAAACCGCTTACATGAACCAGTAGTGCCTGCTAGTTAAATTGAAGTGACCTAAACACCGACCCACCGTTTCACTCATTTGAAGCTGACCTCATCAGTAGGCTGGTTCAATGAGAAACATCTCGGTATTCCTGCGGGCAGAAAGTAAGAAATATTCACTAGTCATCGATAACACGATGGTTACAATAGTGATGTTTTGAAATTAATATTACAGCTATACTTCGCTGAATAAGACTTCTGTGGAGCGTTTAAAAGCGTTCTGTTTATATATGGGGAATCATAAGTCGAAATTGAAGCTATGTTGTGTAGATGGAAGTACGCAAGAGTGCTAAGTAACCTACGTAGGATTCCTAATAAAGCTGGAATTAGAGTGGCATTTAAACCTAAAACTCACTCAGGTAGGAAAAGCTCTGTGGGCTAAAACACCCGGTGAACCCAATTAAACAAAATTATATGATCTACAAAATGCCTTGCAATGACTGTGAGTTAAGTCAACTACATAGGCCAAACTAGTAGATCAGGAGTAGTCAGATTATCAGGACATACGAATTTAGCTAAGGTTAGAATGATTGACCCCGCGAAGATAAGTAATTTAGAAAAAAGCTCAGCAATCGCACTACATGCATTAACACGCAACCGCACAATAGGGTGGGAGAGGGTTAACATTCTAAGAAGTAATAGAGGTAGGTGGAGAGCGAGAGAGGTTGATGACTGAATCCTGGTTCATCGAGTCTACACCCAACACGTGCAACAGAAATGACTCAATACAAATACCAGAGATATGGAAGATATTACCACCAGTCAGTCAAATCAGAGGAGGAAAATAAACAATCTTAAAATTCTATTTCACTTCACGTACATCATAACATTCTAACAAGTTACTTATTTATTTTGACTATAAAAACACTCGTCTTATTTCCCATCTTATTGTATTTGATCAAAAACACTCATATTATTATTATTTCTGAATGTACATTATCCCATAATGATTTTTGTTCAAATGTCTAATCATTAATCCCACTCATGTATATAAATGAAGGAAAAAGTTGTGTGAGTGAGTAACTTGATATGATTATGAGGAATAATTTGAGCTCGAAACGTTAGTAATCTTCTGGCTTAACAGTTGATATTACTGTACAACAAACACTGTGTGATTTATCAAAATGAAATCTTATCTATAATGACTGGGCAGCATTTGGAATAAACATATCTGCTCACCTTTAGTCGGTACTCACATGCTAATGGAAACACCAGGGAATAAAAGCATCAAAGGAAATCTTGAAAGTTAATTATCTTTAATATTCGGTCTTAAAGCTAACATTTCTTTTTTTATCATTTCATTCACACGATGTGTTTTTTTAGTCGAGAATGCACAAGGTGCACCGAAACACAACTCAGAATTCCTGAACAATTTTCAATCCGATGACGTGTCATCAGGACGAATTCCAGTCAGCAAACACGATAACTCACATTTCACTCCACTAATGTCAAACAGAATTGCAGAAAATGCATCTGAAATGCATCGAAAGAAGCGCGTCAGCAGTAGAAACGACAGAGAGAAGCTATGCTGGTGGTTGGGAAAGTCGCCTAAACAAATAAGAAAGCGGCTGAAAGCTGGTCTGGGCAAAAAATCAACCAGAACTAGTAGTACTGTAGCTTCATCTCTTCCAACTCAAATTAGCCCTGGTTATTTATCAGCGTATGAGTTCGCTGAGGTTATCGGTGAAAAAGATTTTTTCGCTGAAAATCTACTTTTCGACTGTCGCTGGGAAAGCTCTTCCAGTTCCCTACTTCACACTCATTCAATTCTCAATGCAATTCGTGTAAATCATCTGTATAATGTTCACGTGCCTACAACCTACTGGGAATCATTGTTGAAATCCAGGATAAATTTTAGTCGACAGCAACCGCCATCAGAAAAACAAATTCTCATCATTCTCATTGTGGATAAAACCAACTCACCTTGGAAGACACGAATTCAACAGACACTTCAGCACTTAGTGAACAAACTCACTGAAGAAAATGCTTCAGAGAGTCTACATGAGTCATCTTCAAAGCCTGGCACTCTAGGCTATTTCAAATATTTTGAAATTCTCATATCAGAAATTACAAACGATTTGCCCTGGTTATTAAATCCTAAAATGTACTCAAATGGACAAAATATCCTGGAGCTAAGACCTCCACTGTCGACTTTAAACAATCGCTTATGGTACCTAGAGCCACACAGCTGGATACACCTCTCCGAATTCTCTCCATCCTATATCACTTCATTGATCAATAATAAAAGCATTGACTGCATCCTTGTAATTACCTACAATCTACAGAAAGATCTGTGCCGTGTTGCTTCACTGAAATTAAGGATACCCTATTTGCTTGTTGATACAGCTAGTATACTAAACGAGTGTAAAGTCCTCTCGAAATTTGAACAGATATTAAATTTCCTCAATAATCCAATCGAGTACATCAGACAAGGATCTAATTTCAAAACTTTTTCACCATTTTCTGAAGCGTTTTGTTCCGCAGATAACCAGACATGCGCTAATAATATCCTGATCACAGGCTCCAATGCACCAGCGTGTTTAACTATTCTTGCTGGACTAGTCATGATCACATGTCCGTGTCAGCTGAATGCAGCTATTGAGCAATTTTCCTCTTACCATGACTATTCAAGTCAGTTGACTGAAGAATATTTGAAAATATTAACATTACTGAATAATTATCTATTGAATTCAGCCCAAAAAAGCAATAAAAAAGATTTAGGAAGACTGAAACATTGTCGCCTTTCTAGTCGTATGCATGAAGGGCGAATTTCATCAAATCGTCCAGTGTTGAACCCTGAAGATCATCAGTCTGATAGCAAAGAAGGAAAGGGGTTGGCAGAAGAAGAAAAGGTTGATAACCAGCAACAAGATAATGTTATCCCGTTTCGTCTTCCCAGTCCTGATGTCATCAGTGAAGAAATGATGCATCAATTAGAGCAATTCAAAATCAGGGCTTAAAAGTGAGTACTTTTCATATTCCCCTCCCCCCATCGCGTTCTTTTTTAACTGCACAACTCTCTTAAATCATTTCTGCAATATTTATTGAAAGCAGTATGAAATAGTTAATGATTATACTCAGTTATTAGCCAAAAAAATTGGGCAAACTGCAATGTTTTTCTCGCATAAAATTATCATGGCGTTGTTATCTTAGCGAAAATTTAACACTCTCAAGAATTAAAAGTTAAATTTTCCTAACAATTTTAAAGTTTGAGGACTTCATTGTGTTCTCAGTATCCTTTTCCAGCATAATCGTTAAGAATCTGCCTTCTTCTTCAAACAGTCTTTCACTAACTGTATCCATCGAACGGTATACCTAAACAGTTTTCCTTCCATTATGCGCCAAATAAAACCTTTTTGAAGTAATGCGTTTTCTTAATGAATTTTGACAGGAGATCAGGAAAAATATAATTTATTCAAGACGTTTAATCGAAACGACGTAAAGGCATTTCGAAATTCCTAATCACAAATATTTGTTTGATTTTTCCTTGGTTGGCTTTGTGAGTACCGGTTTAGCTGAAAGGAATGTCTGCGGAAATTTCACCTTGATAACTTGTGAAATAATGTTTATTTATATTACATTATTACCCCTTTGGGTTCCAAATGGAAAATAGGGCACATTGCTGTTTTGTCCTCTTCAACTGGACCCGCGATTTCCTATAAGCTTTCATCTACTTTTTACACGGTCTCGTCCATGTCATCCTCTGACCAACGCCCAACTCGCTGTTTCTCATTCTGGTTCCACTCGACGGCCTGATGAGCGATATCATCAAACGGTCTCCTCAGCGTGTGTCTGATCCCATGGGCACAGAAATTTCCCAAAGCGCTCAAAAACGTTTGCATACCTACTGTACATATCTCTGTCCTATCTCTAAATGTAGACATGTACTTTTCTAAATAGCTTTATTCAAGTGTATAAGCCTCAATTTACACATTTTTTGAGAATGCATTCATCTGAACATAGACGTCTTATGCTGTAGCTTAGGCACTTAATTAAATTCTTCTGGTAATGAGGTGGTGTGAAACTACATTAAATTGTAGACTTCTCCCTAAAGATCCGGAATGATAATTTGCGTTCATACTTTCTATTAAATATGCGAAACCTTTGACTTACGCGTAAATATCCACAATACAAGAAAATCAGTTCAAGGAACTTTTAATGCTGGCGAACTACACGTCTTATTCTCTACACGACCGATGGTGATTCCTGGACTGAAAGAAGAAGTACCTAGACTATCCACTTCCGATTGTATCTACAAACTCAACTGCGCCTGTGGAGCCAGTTATACTGCCCATTGCCCTAGGAACTTGGTTTTTCGTGCTCGAGAACACCTCCCACTATAGCCAGGTAAAGGTGTAGTGAAAACCATGAACAGTTCGACATTGGACCATCTGGTGCAAACCGACTAGCCACAAAGCCAGCGTTGAAAAATCCTTCTCTATCATCTACCAGGTGCCAAATAAATTACCAAAAACACCGATGCACCACATGCTCCAAACAGCAGAGGCTATCGTGATTGTCGTGGAACAACCAGTGTTCTGTGTGCAAAAGAAGCAGGTCCAGCCCCTACTACTGCCCTGGTCGGCCTTCAGTAGAGACTATAATGTCATGAATTTGTAATATTATCTTCCTTAATTTTTCTGACATTCAATATATTGTTATGTTGATGCCATTGAACTGTAATCTATTGATATTATTGATTTGATGTTATTTAAACACTAATGTTGTTCATGACACCAATTCATTCACTACTATAATGTATGTATAACTGTAGAGGCTGATGATGACGAAGTCATCGAAAAGAGTATTCTTTGCTCAGTATCCAATTTTTTTGTAAATACATGAATCGTCTAAAATACAGTAGTGTCTTACACTTAACAGTAACGAATAGAATTTACGAACCTGAAATTGTGAAGTACCTAAGCTGAATGCTGTCAAAATTACTGTCACTGAGGCTTTATAAAGAAACAGTAGAGCTGTGTTAGAAAAACGATCCAGAATCAGAAATAAACAACGCAGAAATAAACAGATCAAGATTGAAAACATTTGGACAAAGAATGTTCAACACAGAATGAAACATGAAGAAAACGTTTGCCGGAAATACGGTCTAACCATAGGAAGATAATTAAAACAAGCTGAATGTTGACACACAAAATGAGATGTGTTTTGGTGGGAATTACTAATTATGGTTATACAATTATGATATAATTATTTAAATTTAATTCATACTACTTATCACTAGTAATGAGTAGTATAAAGTTAAACTCAAAGGAAACTGTGGAATTGATTAGATATCTGAATAAAAATCAACATAGGATAATGTACATCCCACTCGTGTATATAAATGAAGAAAAAGGTTGTGTGAGTAACTTGATATGATTATGAGTGGCAATATTTTGTGCTCGAAACATGGTCATCAGTTAATATTACTGTACAACATTTATAAAATTATATTTGTAAAATCTCAGCGAAATTGAAATGATTAATTCCAACGTTTTGTTCGGCAATCTGGTCCGAACTTCTTTAGAGAAATTAATCGAAATTGACATGACAGAGGTTTATATATAAAAGGAACAACTCTTGTTTTTAAAATTTTTTCCAATCATGAGTCATGCAACAGGCATCAACATGTATAATAAATCTCGCTGAGATTTTACAAATATAATTTTTTACAAATGTCTACTTCTCACTCGGCGCCCAAATATCTTAGAATTATTCTGTCAAATCTTGACAAAAGTTCACTTGAATAAATAAAATAGTATGTTTATATATAAAAGCACATCTCTTATTTTAAATTGTTTGTCCTGTCATGTGAGTCAAGAAACAGCTATCAATAGGTTTAATAAACAAAACAAAACAAATATTTTTATATGAACTGTGATCAAAATTTGACCTCAGACTTTCAAAATTAGTGTGTGTATGTATGTGTGGGTGAACAGTCATAAAACATTTGTCATTCTCATATGAGCTGTGATCAAGATTTGACCGGATAGTTACAAAATAATTGAGATTTTTTACAAATATAATATAATTTTATAAATTTGTTATTCTCTCCATAAGAAGACGTAGACAATCGGGAATTTGATCAAGTGTGACTAGTTGTTGATACATATGCAATTTATTTATTAGTCAGGATTTGCCATGCATCAGCTAAGATCACACCTTCACGTATGTTCAAACTGTTGGGATTCACCCATATATGTAGGGCTTCCGCAGTCACTCTTTCTTTATATGAACCAAAACCTTTCTGTAAAACCTTAGTCTTATCAAAGTCGATTTTGTGTCCCGTTTCTATCGAATGCAGTGTAATCGCTGAGTTGCTTTCTAGCTTCTTCAAGTCTGCAGAGGTCTTTGGAGCCACCTTTAGACATTTTTTATGCTCTTTCACTCTTATATTTACCTGTCTGGAAGTTTCTCCTACATATACGGAGTTACAATCCCCACAATTGATCTGGTATACGCAATTCTGCTGATTTTCTTGTTCTATTTTATCCTTAACCTTCACCAGTAATGAGCGTAAGATGTTTGATGCACGAAAATACACTCTTATGTTATGGTCGTTAAGGATTAGCTTTATTTCGTCGGATGTTTCTTTGCGGTAAGGAATCACCTCTGTACTAACCAAATTCTTAGCATCAGGTTTTGATTCATTCTTATCTTCACACTTTAAATATCTATTTATGAAGGTTTTTGGATATACAAACATACTATTTTATTTATTTATTATACATGTTGATGCCTGTCGCATGGCTCATGATTGGACAAAGTTAAAAAACAAGAGTTGTTTCTTTTATATATAAACTCTGTTATGTTAATTTCGATTAATTTTCCTGAAGAAGTTCGGACCAGATTGCCGAACACAAGAAACGTTGGAATTAATCATTTCAATTTCGCTGAGATTTTACAAATATAATTTTCTCACTCAGCGCTCAATTATTTTGCAAATATATGGTCAAATCTTGATCACAGTTCATATGAATTGCTGTATAACATTGTGATTTATCAAAATAAAATCTTATCCATAATGGAGTTATACTCCACCACAGTGCTCAGGTTTTATACTTATATCTATTGCTTTTCTACACATAGTTTAGGATATATGTGATTGATCCAAAGTTCTTCTATCACCTACAATAACCGACCTTGAATTAGAGTTATGTGAAGTAATTGTGAAACAGTCATTAATATTGATTTTGTGACCTGACGTTAATAAGTACTTTACAATGGATGATGATGATGATAGATTTCTATTCAGATTGATAATTGCATTGGGATTTTCTGTGTGTTTTAATAACCACTTTGGAAGATGTTCTTTTCGACGACATTGGAACAATCTATCGGTTCTACCTATAGAGGTGTGCGTCACTGCAACTGCAGGTGAACTTGTAG
This sequence comes from Trichobilharzia szidati, assembly GCA_944472155.2. Lineage (NCBI taxonomy): Eukaryota > Metazoa > Platyhelminthes > Trematoda > Strigeidida > Schistosomatidae > Trichobilharzia > Trichobilharzia szidati. The sequence continues at coordinate 164,143,355 of OX235279.1, forward strand.
ACACAGATTGAACTAGAGTCCACAGAATTTCGTCCATTAATCATAGGTAGAGGAGTCGAAAATGTTCGAGATGTGAGGGGAAGAGATGAGGTGTCAACTGCATAATTTGACCAGCCATGAATGAAAAGTTAACAAAGATAGCTTTCTTTGGTGCAGAAGCTGTCTTTTCAAGATGTGGTCTATCCTTACTGTGACAAGTGATAAGGTTTTCTGGATAACCATTAGCTGATAAAACTGGATGTATTTGTCGAAGCTCATCCATCAATATGTCGCTCGTGAAAATTTCGCGGGCCCTTGAAAACAAACACTCCACTAGGGAATGTTATTATTGGATGTGAGCAAAGCTGGTGAAATGCAGATATTGTCCGCTCCATGTCAGCTTACAAAATATAGATCGCTTAATCATTTCATCGTTTCGCCTAGTCACTGAAATATCCGAGAATCCGAGAAACTACGAAACGACATCATCTCGTAAAACTTATCTTCTAAAAGCTTTATTCAAATATATACATATATAATTTTTAGTTTTTAAATTCAGTAGAGATCAAACTGAATCAACCCTAATATTTTTCAATATAGAAAAAAATCTCCATTTAGATATTTGGAAAACAGAAAGATTGAGGGAAGAAATATTTACTTTTCAATTAGATCCTCATCTCTGGCTCTACTCTAATATACACGTATAGCATTTCTATTACAATACACAACAGTTTACCAAACAAGTGGCGATAAGTTTCTTAACAAGAATTAAAGTGTCAAAATGTCAATGGGTTGACAATAAACGAAGAAAGTCAATACACATTTAAAAGGTAGAAATGGTTAGAATAAATTAATTTTACAAGGATAACACGTAATTAAAGATGAAGTGGTCAAAATAAATAAAAATAAAATAATTTGGACAGTTATGATTTTTATAGGTCTAGGGGGAGGGGGGCGACGTAGTCCTGTTTATGTATTCTTCTAGAGATGGCCACGGTAAGGAAAGTGGCTGTACAAATTTCTTCTGAACACACAGGTTTGGTTTCTTCAGGTGGATTCCGATTGCTTCAGCTGTCTGCAGAAGACGAACTCGTAGAGCAAAATTAAGATTAGTCGGAATGCGATAAATAATTTTAAATGCAGTATTAACATCAACTTTGTGCTCAGTATCAACAAGGTGTGCTAAAATAGAACTACGAATAGATTTTGTTTGTCCCTTGCCTAACCACGCTGGATGATGTTCAGAAATACGATGATGAACCTGCCTAATTGTACGCCCAGTGTAGCTGGCTCCGCAGCTGCAGTCAAACTGGTAGACACACACAGAAGAGGCAAAATTAGGTAGTTTATCCTTATTTCTCGAACATCATTATTCCCTTGGGTTCTGAGTGGAACATAGGACTCGAGTACCACATCTCCACCTTGTCGTATTCTCTGCAGTCCTCTTACGCTGGCCTCACGATTGCCCATGATCTCTCATCTCCTCTCCGCCACACGATCTCCTCCATGTCACCCTCAGAACACACAGACACACACAATTCGTCGCTTCCCATTCTGTTATCACTTGAGGGCTTGGGGAGTAGTGTCTCACCTGATGGTTTCCTCAGTGTGTGTCCGATCCGTCCTGATTTTGCTCCTGCACATTTCTTGAACAACAGGTTCTTGTTTGGTTCGTTCCCAAAGCACAAGGTTTAATATAATATTAGATAACATTTGAATACACGGCGATAAGGATAAAGTTCTAACGGACTAACGTATCTCTCCTAAACATGTTCTATAAATGGGTTTGAAAGAGATGATGAAGTCTACCTTATGACATGCCTTGCCACCAATGTCGAAAATTTATTACTAAGCCCAGTTGAGATGGTATATACTCTGTAGACATAACATGCAGAGACTGACAGGCCTTCTTTATGTTAATAATACCACATGTATTGTTGGTATTAGATGGTTGGAGGCAGTCGGCCACAGGAAGCCTTCGACCTAGGTTTCGTGCCACTTGGCGCTCATCAGCAAGGCGTATCTGCAACCCTGAGGGAACTCATGTCCCTTCTGAGATTCGAACCCGCGTCACCCAGTGCTGCAGTCAGAGACGTTACCACTGAGCTATTCGGGCTCGCGACTGACTTCCTGTAGGACTTTACTGGATATTTTTGATTGCACACTAGTCAGTAACTAGTGTAATGTGTCTAGTCCTATCTTCGGTGCAGACTGAATTCTATCAGTCATGTTTGCAATGTGGCCACCATGCTAGGTGGCTCGCCATTACGGTGTACTGTGAATTGTTGGTAATAGATGGTTGGAGGCAATCGGCAAGAAGCCTTGGACCTAGGTTTCGTGCTACATTGCAAACATGACTGATAGAATTCAGTCTGCACCGAAGATAGGACTAGACACATTACACTAGTTACTGGCAAGTGTTCAATCAAAAAAGACCACGTGTATATTTAAACTGGTCAAAGCCATTAGTCAAACGCCGTACTGCTTTACGGTAGAACGTCTTTTACCCCATGAATTCACGTTTAGCTGAGTAGTTAGTTTCTGAAGAGTACTGCTCTTAATCTTTGTTTAGTGATCAGATTTGTAAAACTCACTCTAATCCAAAATGTGCTAATCACATGCTTATTTCAGGGGGATATAAATTGTAGTTGTAGCATTAAGTCAGGGCAAATTTAAAATGCCCCGGCCTTTCAAATAGCATATGACATTAAAACTAGACATCAGAGTATATTCCATTTCCAAAATATAACTGCATCAATAAATCACACTTCAGCATACTGTTGAAATTAACTTCGCACTTAGCACAGTTGTGGCATTGCTCAAATGACTGTTTATTTTAGAGCAGATTGCTGAAAAATTTCATCTTGAACTGTGTCAATTGTAAAGCGCAAATTGTGACCTCCTAAATCAAATGAGTGATCAGTTCACTTATGTAGCTATAAACAGATTTCTGATATTTTGAGCTGATTCAGCTTACTGGGCTACACCAAACCGGATAAATCGCTGATAACTTCTGCTCCGAAAGAGAAAATTCGACGTCTGGCGTTCAGAGTACCTCGCTCGATCTGCCCACCAAGCACTATTGGTTGATGCCAGTGCTAGCAATCTACTCATATCAATCAATCAATCAGTCAAGCAATAGTATATGTAATAAGCTTTGCGTGAAGTTCAAGAATAGCGTCCCAGGAGTGCGGACGCTCCAGTGGCCTTGAACGCATACTAGTCGTTGGCTAACGGCACCTGTCATTACCATAACTGAAATATCAACGCAATTCACCAAATAAGATTCAAATTTTACCCAGATCACGTTTTTAAGTACTGTTTGTACAGTGTGTTAATAGCTCGTTAGGGTTAGGATTAGGGTTAACCTAAGTATTGGGTTAGGTATAAGTATAAAACCTGACCAGTGTGGTAGAGTCTAGCTCCACTGTAGATAAGATTTTATTTTGATTAACCACACAGTGTTATACAGTAATATTAACTGATGACCACGTTTCGAGCACAAACTATTGCCACTCATAATCATATCAAGTCACTCATACAACTTTTTTCTTGATTTGTATACATGATTGTGTAACACTGTGGGATTAATCAAAATAAAATCTTATCTATAATGGAGTTATTGGGTTAGGGTTAGGATCAGGGTCATAATTAGGATTAGGGTTAGGTTACGGTTAAGATGAAGGTTGTAATTGGGGTTAGTGTTAAGTCTAGGATTAGGGTCAGGATTAAGGTAAGGGTTACGATTGGAGATAGATTTAGAGTTGATGTCATTTATTTTTATTTGTTTCATTATCCACATTTTCCTGGTAAGTGGTCGTCGTTCTTCTTTCTGCAAAACATAGCAATTCAACCGAGGGCTTTTGGGGAAGGAAGACTGCATACGAGGATAAGAGAGATTAATAATTCACAAAAATAGCTCATCTTCGGCCACCTCGGTGAATACATGTACAGAAACCAGTCTAACTTAGCAACTGATACTCTTCATTATAGCTGGGACGTATTTTTGAGTCATGTCAGAGAAAGATACCCTGTTTACTGTGTTTTCATGCACTTTCTCGTAACTATACGTCATTTTTTGTGCAAAATCTCCTCATTTTTATGATTGGTCGGCTCATGGTCACTCGTGCGTTCGCATCCCTTGGGACGCTATTGTTGAAATTTGCCAAGTTTTGTTTTTAAATAACAATTTATCAAGTTTCGCAACTGTGTAGAATATTTTTTCATCCATAAAATCAGTATCTGAAATAAACGTCTAATGCTGTTCAATGTAGAATGGTTAATGCACTTTTAAATGTCTCTGATATGCGGAATTCTCATATCCATTAAATTGACGACATAAGTTTGTGCACATTATCCAAGTTAAAAACGCGAATTTATTAAGCGTACACTTGGAGCATGTACAAATACTGATAAATATGTTTTACCGAGACTATTCACTGACAGAAGACAATAATTATATTCTTCTAAAAAAAAACATGAAAATTAATAAGAGCTAGTCATGATGGCGATTTCAAATGACTGTGAAACTCCATTTGATATAATTTCCACTTATCTGTAGGTAGCTTTAAAGCCAAAATACCGTACGTGATACAATTGTCATTGACTGATTGATTTCGTGTAGTTAACTTAATTTGGTAATGTCAGTTATCGACAGATAGTAAGTGTCAATCAACAGCAATTATTGAACTCGGCTTTCGCACCTGGTGATACTCTTCAACTGATGGACTGTTGAAACACAGACTATTACATACAAAGCAACACTATGCCACTTAACCTAGTGACCACAGAGCCTATTTAATAGATAAATCGAAAGTGACAGTCAAAACTAAGTAGTCAGATTGCTTACGATAGTAGTCTAACTGTTTCAATGTATCTTAACTTCCAGCTAGACTGTACTAAGATAAGCAGCTTTCTATCAGGAGTTAGCAAATGGTTTTAGGCTAAATCCTTCCAAATCTCAGACTGTTAATTTCAGTTTTCGATGTAAAAGAAAGTTAAATGAAGCTTCTGGTTCTTATGACCGATGCAAAATTGATGATAGTGATATAGAAATCAAGTCCAAAGTTAAGTATCTTGGATTAATTCTTTCTTCTGGTCTATCCTGGTTTTCCCATGTCTTAGCGATTTCTAAAAGAATATTTCATCTGACTTTTCACATTAAGAAGTTAAGGCACTCAGGCATAACTGAACCCATCATCTTCCAGTTTTTCAACTTGAGCATCTTACCTATTTTTCTTTACTGTTCACCCCTGCTTATTCTTTCCTGGATTGCTTAAAAAAGGCTATGTCATACTTCGTAGAACTCTGAAGACTAGCTGTCAGTAGGGCGAGTGGTATCCCATTTGGCCATATCGTTGACATTGTCATTGATATGCATTTGGTGTCACGCACCAAATTTGCTAAAGGAATTTTGTCAGACTGTGAGCATCCACCGCAGCACCCGCAGCTCCAACCTTGTGTCTCCTCAGGTAAAACAAGAAATCTCTTCAGAAGACGTTTATGCACGTACGTCTAAGCATAAAAATTCCAATATACAATAATTAGTACGTACTTTATGTGATCAAAATAGTGTTAGGCATGAACCAACCAACTTTCTTTGCAATATTAAATAAGCCATTTCCTCCACCCGTATAACATCAAGCTTTATTGTAACTGTACTTCTTACATTTATAGTTCTCTCGATTTTTTTTGTTCCTTTTTGTTTATTTTCTCATAAGTGTAAACATCATTTAAGCTGTGTAATAACTGTTAATTTTATATTTCCCCTCACCATACTATATCAACAGAACATTAGATTCAATACTCTGTAACAGGCTAAAATTTCCAAACTTAATCGCCAATACTGTTTGAAACAAACTCGCTGTTATTATTATTATTATGTTTATTATTCCCAATTCGTACTTCGAATATTTTTGACTTTATATCGTTTTAATTTTTAATTTTATTTATATTTTGAGTAAATCAGGTGCAATATTGTGACAAATGCTCAGAATTCTATTCTGTATTATAAGTACTGTTTTTGGAATAAAGAAGATTATTATCATTATTCTAAGAGAAGCTATATGGGTTAATAAAGCAGGATTTAACAAATTCGTTAAATTTCGGCAGAATTGCTCTTCAGCTGGATACGCTACACACGAGGATATATATATGTACTATTAGAATTACCTTGGAAAATATAAGACTGATAAGCAAATGAACTACATTGAATTAATCATGCAAAATGACGCTTTCAAATTTCTTTATTCAAGATAAAATATGAGAAGTGCCTTGAATTAAACACAACAAATTAACCAAAGTCGACCATTTGCAAAAGCAATCTTCCCCCACCCTGTGACCACCCACAACTTAAGCAAGAACTAATTTGTGACTTTTTGTACACAAACCCAACTTTCAAAGTCTAATCAACTCCTCACTAGCGACTGACAACAAGATGGACTTCCTAGAATTGTTCTGAGTAGTCATCACCAATAGTCTTCTATTTCTGGTGTGAGAACAGGAATTTACTAATAACACTAGGTGGTAAGAGTGTTGTACCCCGAAATCACAACAGTTGGAATTCATGAGTCATTTTTATTTCAACCTAGAGGCTAGATGATAGTGCGCTCTCCTGCAAGTCTTCGGTCCAATCCCTTGCGGAGTTATGAGTAGGTAACGCAAGGAGAAAATAACTTTCCAACACCAACTCTAGCCAATACACATTTGTGGAGTGGTCTACCCTGAAATCCACAAAAATCCCCACAAACCCGACATTGAAAACAATGTGACAGTGCGAAATGTTACAAAATCCTGTCGGGTGGTCATTCAATATATGTGTCTAGAGTATTATTTATTCCAGTTTAGCTTCAAAAACTTGTATACATACAAGTGACGATTTGAAAACTTGGGTTCTACAGAAGTGACATGAGTAAAGGAAGTGTGATTTAATGCTCGTGCATGTCTGCCTTTATCTGAAGAAGTACAAAACATTCTATCAAACGAATGGATACTGAACAAAGAGTACTCTTTTCGATAACGCCTTCATCATCAGGCTCTAAAGTTATTTACACATTATACTTAATGAATGAATTAGTGTTATTAACAACATTAATGTTGTTCAAATAACATCGAATCAAATAATATTGATAGATTACAGCTCAATAGCGTCAACATAAAACAAGCTGAATGTCAGAAAAATTAGGAAAGATAATATTACAAATTCCTGAGTTTTGTAGCTTCTACTGAAGGCCAGGGCAGTAGTAGGGGCTGGACTTGCTTCTTTTGAACACAGAGCACTGGTTGTTTGAGGCGAATTACAATAACCTCTATCGAAGGCTGAAAATGTCAAGTCAATATTGCCAGAATTACGCAGCACTACATGTCCCTGATTACTGATGTTTCAGAGAGTCGTAAGGCAATTAATAACTATACAAAGAAGAAATTGTTTTTTTTTTCAAACCACAAACTAACAGTGAAATCTGACTGGTAAGCATATATGCACAATTGCACACAATGAGAAATATATCGCTGTATAAGAATTGAATCTTTACTGTAAAATTTGTTGAGAGGTTGAAACAGAGAAACGATAACTAACGATTTGAATATCTCTATATATTCTCTATATACTTGAGCATCTTACCTATTTTTCTTTACTGTTCACCCCTGCTTATTCTTTCCTGGATTGCTTAAAAAAGGCTATGTCATACTTCGTAGAACTCTGAAGACTAGCTGTCAGTAGGGCGAGTGGTATCCCATTTGGCCATATCGTTGACATTGTCATTGATATGCATTTGGTGTCACGCACCAAATTTGCTAAAGGAACTTTGTCAGACTGTGAGCATCCACCGCAGCACCCGCAGCTCCAACCTTGTGTCTCCTCAGGTAAATCAAGAAATCTCTTCAGAAGACGTTTATGCACGTACGTCTAAGTATAAAAATTCCAATATACAATACTTAGTACGTACTTTATGTGATGCAAATAGTGTTAGGCATGAACCCACCAACCTTCTTTGCAATATTAAATAAGCCATTTATATGTATATATATATATATATATATATATATATATAAGAATAATGAGATCCCAACTAATTTCTACCAACACTAAAATCTTTTTAGGACAAGTCACTATTAACGTTTTTCACATGATTTGAGTAAGATATAACTAATATAAACTCTTTATAATCATAAAATATTTTCAGTTGTAGTTGAAAAATAAAAGAAGTTATTCATCATCATTCTATCTGTAGAGGCAGAGGGAGTTGACGTTCAGGGATAGTACGATTTATACTTACACAAGATCTAATACCCACAACCTCCATAGTATTCGTTCCGCGTAGGCAAAGCAAAACACCAGAACTGACCGTCCAAATCACGAATTATATTTCGGGACCAAATTGGAGTGCAAGATGATTACTTAACTGGCTGTCTGTCTGTCTATCCGTTTCCGACATAGAACTTTGCACATATGTGCAGCAGTTCAAGTCGCCACACTCCATCCTGTAGCACACAAAGCAAGAGAAGAAAGTAGAAGAAATGCATATTAGAGACAGTAAACAGAGGTGTGAGACAAAGGTATAGTAATAACGAAGAACAAAACAGTTTCACTGGAAATCATAAATCACAAGGAGTGGATGCATCTGCGCCAGCCATTGACAACGATCACTTTGAGCCATATCACCAATTGTTTCCAACCATTGGTTTTCACCGTCCCGAGGACCCCAACCAGGAAGTCTACACCTTCCTACGTGGCTTAGACTAACTGTTGTACATTTCATTGACTGATGCCATGTTTTGGTTTGACCGCCGCTAGCTCTTTTCCAGCCTGACCCTATATCAGCTAACATTGCCCGTAGTCGAGGAAGGCGATGACTAGGCATACACATGTCCTAACTTAACTGGCTAGGGGTCGTGCACTAACGAACGAACGTAATACGGCAAAGTGCCAAATGCGGTGGATGCTTGATCGTAAGCCTTCAGCTAAAGAAGTCAACTTAAACAGTGGGGGTCAGCAACCAATGTTCAGTGATGGATACTCATTTCAATTTCGCTGAGATTTTACAAATATAATTTTTTACAGATGAATGCTGTAGTTAATAATTCTGGGAAATTGCCTACCGCTACATATCCGTAGCTGATTCAACTCAGTGTTAATGTTATCTGACGTGAAAGATTACAGAGGAAAAATTGTATGGCGATAGTGAGTTACCCACTCAAAATAAAGACAGTCGATAACAAGAAAAGCATCAAGTATATTTTGAATTATACAGATATACGTAAATAGTTAGTATTCTTAAGTTTATTAGCAGTACAAAACGTTTTGCTTTAGTACCCCATTCTCTAACATTCGTCTACATGAGACTCTATTAAAAGTACTCGTAAATAGATACGCCAATGGGCTATCATGGAGTCAGCTAAATAGGACTACAGAGAAGAGGATGAAATGAAGATGTGCTGCTGAAGACTACCGTTCCACCTAAAACCTTAGGGGTTATTAATAATAGTAAAAACAAATAAAAAAGAAAACAATGTGAACCATTAGAATACATAGTGAATCAGAGTGGTGAAGAGCATAAGTCAACAAATCAAAAGCTGGTGTTACTAAGACGACAAACTTAATTAGCGGTACTGCCTATAAAAAATGTTTAAATGAAACAAATGAATGTTCTTGGAGTGAAGGGTGTTAACTGGGCACTGGAAAGACGCAGCAGTACTGCATTGAGCTGGATATGATATAAATGTTGGAATCATTTATTGACCGGTCTTTGGTTAACAGATATAGTGGGAAGAGACTACAAGCCAGCTAGGGGCAACGCTTCGTTTGTGCTTTGAGGAATTTATACCCTTTATTGAACTGCATGTAATGGTAATCACTTCCCCGAAATTATTAGCCTACAGCATGCATCACTCAACACTGGGTGCTGACCTTCAGTTTTTAAGTCGACTTGCTTAGCTAAAGTCTCGCAATCAAGTATCTCCGCTAATGGACACACCGTCGTTTCACGTCCGTTCGCTTACACACGAACCCTAGCTACTTCGGCAACCGACCTCTCACTACGATTTTGATTCCGAAACATACTTCGTGTTTTTGGACCGTCATTTTTGTGTTTTGATTTACTTTTGGTTTACAGAGAACATATCCTGTGGGAGTTGTGGGTATTATTTTCTATAGCTTGATTCCACACAGTATTTTGGTACAAGTGTAGTGTGCATTGTACCTTTGAACTTTTGTTTGAATGAATGCAACCTGACATGTTTAACTTGACTTCCACTTCCGCTTTGTACTCCGGTTCCTCCTGTACGGTTACTGTCTCGCTCTCTCGCTGTACTTTCACTTAGTACACTCTACGAGCAGACAACCGTCTCACCTTCAGATAAGTGTGTATTTTTTATTCCTTATCAAATTGCATATCTCGTTGTGTAAATATAATTCCGGTCCAGTTACACTTGCCATTTCGAGTCTTCTAACTTCGATTCCGTTCTTTAGTACTTGCACGTAGGCAGAGTACTAATTAAGGTTATAAACGGTGAAGGAGTTTTGTAAGAGTGGTTATTGTCAGGTAGAAGTAAACACTAAGTCTAACTCTTACAAGTGGTGAGCCCGAGTTTTCACCGTTTGCCTACTTAGTAGCCTAAAGTGTAAATAGTCCTTTTTCATATTGGTAATTTGTTTTTCATTCGGAGTTATAAATTTTATTTGCCTTGTTTTTACTCATATTTTTTGTTATCATATTTGTTGTCATTTTATTAATATATCGTCCCGTGTGCAAAATGACTGACGCCAGTCCCGCCTCAAAAATGGCTATTACCTTGCAACTCCCCACCTTCTGGACTCAGCATCCTGCCCGATGGTTCGAACACATCGAAGCTATGTTCGCACTTCGTAATATACACTCACAGGAGACTAAGGTGAACCTAGTTATAGTAAGTCTTCCTGAGCACGTCATGGAAGATGTATCTGATGTCCTTGCGGACCGATCCCCGGGCTTGTACGAGCGTCTCAAGCAGGCGCTTATTAAGCGCGTGGCACTTATCGAACAACAGAAAGTGCAGGAGCTATTCCGAGATGTTCACCTAGGTGACAGAAAGCCCACCCAACTGTTACGTCAAATGAGGCAGTTGGTGGCCGACTTCAAGATAGATGATGCCTTCTTGAAACAGCTGTGGTTACAACGGTTACCCCAGACGATTCAGACTATTTTAGCCCCAATCAACCATTCCCCCTTATCTGAGCTAGCTGAGGCAGCCGATAGAGTAGTAGAGACTACTACATCAAACACGAATATCTCGGCTGCCGTTACCGCTAGTTCCACGCAGACTAGGACCTCCTCTGCCGTGGGGTCATCCAACGTTGATGTGGTGGCTCACCTCAATAAGCTGTACGAAGAGATAGGAAAGTTAAAACTCGATAGGAGATCCAGAGGTCGTTCACATAGCCGCACCAGCTCGATTCGTGGCAGATCTTCGTCACGAGCTGGCAGCAGACGTCGTAGGCCTAAAAATTCCCAGCCTGGAGTGTGCTGGTATCACCGGCGTTATGGTGATAAGGCCCAAAAGTGCACTCGCCCGTGCACCTTTGATGGCCAGCAATCGGGAAACCTGTAAGCCAGCACGTATTGGCGACTAACGTCGCTGGCGAACCACTTCCATGTCGCCTCTTCTATGTTACCGACCGTACCACTGGGACACGCTTCCTAGTTGACACTGGGGCGGAAGTTAGCGTGATCCCACCAACATCTGAAGAGCGCGAGCGGCCACTTTCCTTACAGCTTCGCGCCGCAAACGGTTCGCCAATCACAACGTATGGCAAAAAGTTCCTGGACCTTAACATAGGCCTACGTAGGTCATTTCGCTGGGTTTTCCTTGTAGCAGATGTAACTACCGGTATTATTGGCATGGATCTCATGCAACACTATCAGCTACTGGTTGATACTGGCAAACACAAACTGATCGATTCAGCTACAAGCCTTTCGATCTCCGGTGTTGTGACACACACACACCTGCATTAAGCCCAGTATACTCAACCCCTGCCTCTAACGGCCCTTACGCTGAAGTTCTTCAGTCCTTTGCCAATCTGTTCAAACCGGTTTCTAAACTTCCTTGTGTGACGTCTACTGTCACTCATCATATCGTGACCACTGGTCCACCGGTCTTCGCTAAACCACGGCGATTGTCCCCAGAAAAACTACAAGCCGTGAAGGCTGAATTCGAACATATGTTAGATATGGGGATAATCCGTCCTTCCAGCAGCCCGTGGTCTTCCCCTTTACACGTGGTACCAAAGTCTAACGGGATAGATTGGAGGCCTTGTGGTGACTACCGCAGGCTTAACGCACAGACCGTACCTGATCGTTACCCCGTACCACATATTCATGACCTTACGTCGTCTCTCAAGGGTGCCACGGTATTCAGTAAACTGGACTTAACCAGGGCCTATCACCAGATTCCAGTTCACCCAGATGATATTCCTAAAACGGCAGTGACCACCCCTTTTGGTCTTTTCGAATTTCTTCGAATGCCGTTTGGACTCCGCAACGCCGCACAAACATTCCAGCGGTTTATTCACGATGTTTTGCGAGGATTAGATTGCGCACATGCTTACCTCGACGATATTCTCGTGGCTAGCCCAGACGAAGCTAGCCACCGTACGCATCTACAGATGGTTTTCGAGCGGCTAACAGCCCATGGTTTGACACTAAACATGTCCAAATGTCAGATTGGCGTCCATTCATTGACCTTCCTGGGACATGTCATTAATGAGCAGGGAATTCGCCCGCTACTTGAGAAGGTACAGGCAATACGCGACTTCCCGGAACCTGCGTCAATGAAATCTTTACGCACATTTCTCGGCATGGTGAGCTATTATCGACGGTTCGTTCCCCAATGCGCACATATTTTACTGCCACTCACAGACCTACTAAAGGGTAGGAACAAAACGTTCAGCATGACATCAGAGGCTCGAGAAGCCTTCCAGAATATAAAGTCGGCAATTGCAGACGCCACCATGCTAGTCCACCTTGACGTCCATCTTCCGCTTAGCATCTCAGTTGACGCATCTAACACAGCCATTGGAGCTGTTCTACAGCAACTGGCACATACTTCATGGATACCAGTTGCCTTTTTCTCCCGGAAGTTGTCCGCCGCTGAAGCGAGGTATGGCACCTTTGGCAGAGAACTCCTCGCCATATACGCGGCTATCAAACATTTTCGCCACTTTGTCGAAGGTCGGAAATTCACAGTATTTACCGATCACAAGCCACTGAAGTCTGGGATGCTTCTTTTCCATTCCTTTGGCAGTTTCCCCGATTCCATGGAGTGTTGGAACAAGTCGCATAAAGGCCTACAGAGAGCTTCGGCGCACTGTTTCAGAACAGATGGCCTGATGTCATCACACCCTGGGGACTTCCCAGGTATAAGTCGCTGCAGCTTTCTCAGTACTATTGCAGGGTTTATTTGAGGGGTGGCTATTTGGTCTTCCTCCTGTGAAATAATCATGCCACCATTTTGGTTCGTAACGGTAATACCCACATTGCTGTTTAGCTGCTTGGCGAAGGCTAAACTGAATGTTTCAGCCATCTCCAGACTAGTGAGATATTGACCGTTTTGGCCTACTAAGGCGCATGCCCCCTGGTTGGTTGGTTTCCTTTCCGACATGAATCGGTACAAATTCTTCGGGTTTGCCAGGAGTTTTTTAGCAAGGTTAGCCTGGAATGACCTTCTGTCCCTCCTGACTCTTGCATTGCACCGGTTCCTGAGTTCCAGGTATGCATCATGGTCGATCTGGCTTCTAGATACGCGCCACGTAAACCAAGCCTTCCTCTTTGCTTGCAGAATACGCTGCGTGCCTCTCTTTAACCATGATGATTTTCTTTTTGGCTGTGCTGTGACTAAAGGGACGGTATCCGAGATTACTGTATGAATAATCTTTTTTACCGCTTCCCAGTGTTCATCCACAGACAGCTCATCCCATGCTAAGGGCCAGTCTGCATTGGACAAGAGCCTCCGCATTTCAGCGTAGTCAGCCTTGCTGTAACACAGACATGGTTGCGTAGCATCCCACTGCAAGTGCTCACGGAGAACGAGGTCGAAACCTATGACTGCATGGTCACTACTTCCTAGAGGAGTCATGACCTGGACGTTTTCGACGAGTAGTTGGCCACTAGTTAGGATGTAGTCTAGTTTGGATGACTTTCCACTAGGGTCCCACCTAGTGTCGTCTCCAACATTCTCAGTCAGTCCCGTGTCCCGAATAGCTTGCAGTAGATTTCGGCCGAATTTTCCCTTAGCATACCCCGAGCCAAG
>OX235279.1:164158112-164490190 GCA_944472155.2 Trichobilharzia szidati
CCCTGTACAGCTCTACGAGCAGACAACCGTCTCACCTTCAGATAAGTGTGTATTTTTTATTCCTTATCAAATTGCATATCTCGTTGTGTAAATATAATTCCGGTCCAGTTACACTTGCCATTTCGAGTCTTCTAACTTCGATTCCGTTCTTTAGTACTTGCACGTAGGCAGAGTACTAATTAAGGTTATAAACGGTGAAGGAGTTTTGTAAGAGTGGTTATTGTCAGGTAGAAGTAAACACTAAGTCTAACTCTTACACAAGTATGTAATTTTCAGCATGTGGTATCGGCAGCCCAATTTCAGCAGGCTGACCATTAATTTCAGGTGTGCGTCGACTGGGGATCGAACCATGGATGATGGGCATGGTTCTAATAACTGTGGCACCAACGCACGATAATTTGCTTTAGTATACTTCGTACTTTCTGTAAACCTAAATACACCTTCAGCCCCTAAATGCGTGAAAAGACGGATGCATCTCCGCATCGCTTTTTCACTAGGCTGCTCACAGAATATATGCTCGATAGCACTTGTTGTCAGTCGGTTACTTCGTGACTAATTTGATGAGCCGGTTAGTTACTATAGTATTTGCGGGTTTTCAGACATGGTGTTAGTCAAAGTATGTCCAATCATGGCTCATTTAGTGTGCAATATGTTGTCGCCTACCTCCCGTAAAAGGCATGTGGCGAGAGCTATCTGCTAGCCAAAACTGGTACACAGCAATTTACGTCAATGTTTACATCCCAAATATTGGTTATGAGAAGAACAAGAACAAAGACTAACTCAACAACCAATCACAGCAGACCTTGCGTGGGCGGATACGATTCGCAGATAGATGATCTGACCTTCAAGAAACTGCCACAAAGAGATGAAAGATTAACTTTCAGCGACAAACAACCAATTAGAAGTCTCGGTTTGTCTGTTAACAATAATCTATAATAGTGTACATAAAAATCTAGAAATATCTTTTGATTTCCTAAATTAACGATCTGTTGCCCGACTCTTGTCTTCTGTCGTTATAGGCATATAAGGAAAAATACTAGCTCTTGTGAACAAAATGGCTTGTTCTAGAGAAGTTAATGGAGCCCCTGGCAGCAGCTTTCTTCTGTAAGGAATTTGCGTCCTATGATAGGAGAATGTGTATTGTTGTATAACAGTAGTCTGCCGACTGGCTTGATATTCTCCGGCTTTAACGATGCATTCGAAAAAGTATTTCACTTAGATATCTGCAAACGTAAGAGATTTGGTCTTGAACTACTCGAATGATAAGGGAAAGAGGCGATAGTTCACGGAGCACATTCTTAGCGGAAAATAGTTACCAGACAGAGGAAGTACAAGGTACTTTATAAATCCCTTACTGATCCTGCAATATAACCACGTCAAGAGTGTTGTTCAATGAACTCAGTGAATGTGACGTTGTCGCCCTATGTTGGTGAACAAAAGAGTTACCAAGGCAACCAACCAGCGGCTCGTATTAAGTAAGACAGCACGTATTTCATAAGCATCCTGTTAAGAAGCGATGCGAAGGAGCCTAGCCAAAAACGAATAAGAGAATCCATCATTAAAAAATCTTTTTGGGGTTCTCAGGGCTTCGAGCTACAGCTATGAAATTTCAGTAACAGTGGTTTCATTTTTACTGAGTCATGTTCCCTCTTAATTGGGCCTACAACTCACTTTGTGAGGTTAGGGTGTGTGCCATCTGGGAATCGAACTCTGGAACTAATACTTAGTTGGCATTCTACCGCTGGACTACTCACGCACGTATATCTTTTAATTTGGTTCAATAACATATATAAATCTCACAAAACACAAACAAAGCGTTGCCTCTAGTTGGCTAATAGTCTCTACATATATATATACTATATTAGTTGACCAAAAACTGGTTAATAAATGACTCCAACATTTATATCATGTCCTGCTCAGTGCAGTATTGATGTGTCTTTTCAAAGCCTAGGTAACATATCATGACATGGGGACATGGTTAATGTCTCTTGGGAAGTATATGGGTTACGTCTGCTAGAGGAAGCTCTAATCACAGATACGGTCCATATGGTTACGGTGACTTACAAGGCGTACACTTTTCAAATACATTGAACAGCTTGTCCCTGTAAATCGCTGGACATCACATCAATGGTGTTAATACCACAAAGCAAATATGTCGTTCTGTCATGTAGGAATACGCTTTGGGAATACGTTGAAAAACTTTTAGTTCCATAATTTTCTTCTTTCATACATGGTATGTTCTACTCGGCTGAATATCTCGATTTATTGCTGCACCGTACATTTGAAGAGTCCAGGACATCTGCATCAGGTAAAAACAAAAGTCTACTGATGGAGAATTAAGAGCCTCGATGTCCGAAGAAATAAACTAAGAATCTGACCAATAAAAGGTTTGCCAAGAAGAATTTTTTCTACTTTAGCTTTAAAAGGTCTTCTAGCAACTAACACAGACCACCACTACAATAGTTAATCACCTTCATTACCCATCGCCAACATTAATTTCGCCATTTCACACGTCATATTTAAGTATTCACCTGTAAGTGCCTCCTGCTCACTAACTACAGTCCTCGTATCCACTTCCACCTTTTTCCGTGTATTGATCCCCCACATTGGTTTAGTGAACTTACACAAAGTGATTGCACGGGGTTTTAATTTCTTCAGCACTCAGGTTGGTTTTCGGTTTGCGCAGCCTATAAGTTACGGGGTAAAACTCACAAAATGCGGTCATTCCCATGCAGGCGCTAGTTAAAAGAACAAAACATGTTGCCCAGTGAAGAGGCCTTTTCCGACAAATTTATTCTTTAGCTACACAACCAGATTTACATACAGTTTTTCATAAGAGTTTAGTGAATGAATAGATGAGTTGTCACAATCATAGTTTTTGATATTGGTCATTGCATATTAAGAGTTGAATAAATGCATAAGAGTTATGTAGTGAATAGTGGGATAGTTGAACACCTGATCATCCTATCCCAAACAATTTTATTTTTTTAAATATTTTATATTTACAGCTTGATGCCACACTGTATTTTCAGTACAAGTATGGAATTTTCAGCATGGATATCGGTAGCCCCAATTTTGCAGGCTGACCATAGATATCGGGTGTGCGTCGGCAGGGGATCGAACCCCGGACCATGTACATGAATACACGCGCGCTCCTTGAATACGACGTGCATTTTCCTCTCTAACAGGAAATATCCACTTTTGTGAATAATTCGTTTGGGAAACCTGATCTTCCTATCCGGCGAATTTTATTCAACCATTTCTTCTTCACCGAGCCTGTGTTTGGTACTTCCCACTGTCTCGAACTACTGCCTAAGCTTCAGGTGCTGCTTCTGTAGCAACATCCCCCTCACTCTTTCAAATATACAGGACTTGTTGGTCTGTTACGTGATTGTGGTGAAGCCGAATAACCCGAAAGTTACAGGTAAAGTCAAAAGCTTTTACTTATATACTTTATCTTTCTGTTCTGTGTTCTCTACTGTCTTTTGCCGTCAGTCTATTTTACAAAACTCCACTGTCTATTATCATTTAATCATTGGTATTATTTTAGGAGTAATATGACTATAGATTCTAACCCCAAGATAAGTAATGGGAGTCACCAGAGCTTCAGCCAAATTAGGCAAACAGGTGAAGGTGATGGAATCTCGCATACCGGTAAATATTCCCTGCGTGAACAGATTGTCCATGTCGCCGCAGTCCTACAGTGAAACTGTGAAGAGTCAACTAAGCGGATGTGGCTCCATCCCTGTTAACACGACTAAGTTAATAGAGGCGAGTGGTAAATCTGCACAAAGTGGGAATAGTATGACACCTGTATCCACAGTAGGCCTTGAAACAAACAGGAAGGCCAATAAGAAACGTTCACGACGTCGCAAGACGACGAAAACGTTCCCCAAGAAGGCAGACGATTGCAAGGTCTGCAATTCTATTGTCGAACAAGCAGACTCTGCTTTCGAATGTAACTTTTGTAAGCAATGGGTACATTGTAGATGTGACACCGGAGCACCAAAGGTATATTACGATTTTATGCGTAAGAATCCATGCCCATGGTTCTGGTACATATGCCCAAGTTGCCGTCCTAATGCAGCCTCGTGTAGTTCCTCGAAAGCTACAGATGGCATAGAGATATCAGGAAAAAACGTGAAACGTTTCACTCCCACCAACTCAGAAAACAGCACAATTGCATGTAAATCGGGGATACCAAAATCCACACCGGTTATACTTGCAATTCCTGCCATAACTGCCCCAGACACAGAGGTTGGAGCACCAAGGGTACCTGTCGCTGGGAAAAGACCCTTACCGTCAACCAGTAAAAGTGGCCACAGCACTGCGACACATAATAATACCCAGTTGCACCAGACGAAACAAAACGGTCCTAAGGGGGATGACAAATGTGCGAGGACCGAACCTAAATCCACGGTCAGTCGATCAAATTGCGTTATCCTCTCTAATGTACCAGACTGTAGCAGTAGTCTGCTGGAAAACAGGGCCCTGTTTGATCATGTGCATAAAGTGGGAATATATTATTGTAAGACGCATTTTATTGTATTATGAGGGAATTGACTTCAAGCTTTATTTATTTTCCCAAGTATATGTAATCCATCCAACGCATACTTGGGTTTTTCTTTGTTAATGCGAAGTCAATATCTCTATATTTGTTGGTGTGTTCCATTGAATCACCAGTTATCCGATTTTCCCCACAAACTAAAGATAAAATGACAACAACCATGTTATTGAACCGTAAATCATGTAATTTAAATATGTAACTTAAATAATTCTTATCCATTCCTATACAACTTGTGTGTCCTATATTTGTATGAACAAATATGTATCCTATTATATTATCATTACTAACTATACTTACTAATCGTATGTGTAATTTATCGAATTGATGATGCCTGTAAACTGGCGTCCCTCATGTAAAAAATGAGAATATACTATTATTATTATCAGGAACAGTGGTCCAACTTATGTAGCACATTGGGTCTGGACATCCAACCAGTAAAACTGTGCAGATTGTATAAGGGCACTGCTGCTCCTCAAGGCAAACCATCCCCACTGAGGGTAACACTAGGCTCTGCCGAAGATGCCGAAAAAGTTTTATTGACTTCCCAAGTCCTTTCTATAGGGAGGACCTGCAATATACGTGTTAGGCCAGATAGGCCATGGAAGGAAAGACAGATGGCGAGGGAGTCGCCAGAGCTTATTCCTTCTGCCTCCATGGTTGTCCACGGCATTCCCGAACTGGGAACTGGGAACGCTTGTGAGAAGCACTGTCACGATGTACAGCAATGGAGATGGTTGGCATCCCAGATGGGTCTGGGAAGTTCAGGGGCTGTCTCTATTTTTAGACTGCCTCGACCCACTCACCTAATGTCAATTAACACTCCACGTCTGTTAGCTGTTAAGTTCAGCTCCCGAGACCACTTGACTACTGCTCTCCAGAGATGGTACGAGACCAAGGACAAGGTCAGCAGACACATTCGCTGCTGCGAGAGCCGGCCTCGTACCCAAAGGAGAGAACGAAACGTTGTCATAGAACATCCCCAACCCCTAGTCACAATACAGCGGTGCAGCACGGACGATGATAGCCAGTGTCATCCAAGTGCTCCGATTGAATCAGAAGAAAAAAACGCCAACAGGCCGGTTCCCGGGGAATCGGCCAACTAGTTCGTAGGATAACTCCTCAACCGACAGCCCACATCACGTCAACCACCCCCCAATACGGGGACATGGTGAGACTGACTACCAGTTGCCTGTACAGTAATGTGAGAGGTCTAAGAGGCAAAATAGCTGAACTTAGATACCTACAATCACAGCTGAACTCCAAAATCATAATACTGACGGAAACCTGGCTAACCCCTACGGTGGCAGACAGCGAAGTCAGTATAAATGATATGGTCCTTGTCAGGCGAGATAGGGATCTGAAAGAAGGAGTTGGAGTCGCCATATACGTCGACAAACAGCTCAGATGTGTCCATGCAATCGACCCTCCCCTCATTGAGCTCCCTGACTCCATATGGTGCCATTTCACCGTTGGGTACTGTAAGTATCTAGTGGGCAGCATTTACAGATCACCTTCATGTGGAGCAGACCACAACCAGGTACTGCTGAATGCAGTTTCAGCGACACATGACATGGGTTATGATCAAATTGTCATAGCTGGAGACTTCAATGCCCCATCTCTTAACTTGGTGACGGGATGTGCCCAGGACAGATTTGATCGAAATCTGCTGCATACCATCACGGAGGCCGGATTCATCGAAAATGTCAGAATGGATACTAGATGGGGCCCAGATGGGAAGTCTTCTAGACTGGATTACGTGCTCACTAGTGACCAGCTACTAGTGGAAAACGTTCAGATCACGACTCCCATAGGAAGTAGTGACCACGCGGTCATAACATTCGACATAGTCCTCCGCGAGCGTTTACAGTGGGACAATACACAGCCCTATCTGTGTTATAACAAAGCCAATTACACTGAAATGCGAAGACTTTTGTCTGAAGCAAATTGGCCAAAAAAATGGACAGAGCTTACAGTAGAACACTGGAGAGTGGTAAAGGAGATCATTCACCAGATCTCAGACACTGTTCCCTTGGTCACACCTAAAGCTAGAAAGCAACGTTCATGGCTAAAAAGGGGGACACAACGCCTTCTACAGGCGAAGCGAAAAGCCTGGTTTGCGTGGCGAGTATCGAAGAGTCAACCCGAACATGAAGTGTACCTCGAACTCAGGAATCGGTGTAACATACGAGTCCGGAGTAATAGAAGGACATTTCAGAGAAACCTCGCCAATAAGCTTCTCGTGAACCCCAAAAGCCTATACAGGTTTATGTCTGAAAGAAAACCGACCAACCAGGGAGCTTGCAATATAGTAGGTTCTGATGGGAAATCTCTTACTAGTCTTGAAATGGCAGAGACATTCAGTCTAGCCTTTCACAGGCAACTGAACAGTAATGAGGATTTTACCCCCACAAAACATCAACATTACAATGCAAGACCAACGTGCGAAAACCTGCTGGGTACATTTCAAATTACCCCGGCTATGGTACTCGTAAAATTGGGAAAGTTGGCTTCGGGAAAGTCTGCAGGTTGCGATGACATAAGACCATCCGTCCTGAAGCAGTGTTCAGAAAGTCTCTGCCAACCCCTAAGTGATCTGTTTCAACACTCCTTTGATGTAGGGAAACTTCCATGTGAATGGAAACGAGCCATCCTATCCCCTATCTTCAAGGGTGGTGACCGGCAGA
Source organism: Trichobilharzia szidati (assembly GCA_944472155.2). Lineage (NCBI taxonomy): Eukaryota > Metazoa > Platyhelminthes > Trematoda > Strigeidida > Schistosomatidae > Trichobilharzia > Trichobilharzia szidati. The sequence continues at coordinate 164,165,364 of OX235279.1, forward strand.
ACGCGACCAGTTACAGACCAGTTGCGCTACTCCCAGTGATATCGAAGATATTGGAAAGTCTCATTGACGACCACATGAGAAAATACTTCGATGGGACTAACCTACTCCATGAAGCACAGCACGGTTTCAGGAGGGGAAGATCCTGTATGACGAATCTTCTACTAGCTTGGAACGATTGGACACTATCCTGGGATGTAAAGGTACCAGTCCATGTGATCTTTCTCGACTTTGCAAAAGCATTCGACACAGTTCACCATGGTCTGCTCCTTCACAAAATAAGCAAAGCGGGTGTTTCTGGAGCACTTCTCGCATGGCTGGAAGATTATTTAGGCGAGAGAGAATTCTGCACCAAAGTCAACCGCATCCGATCATCCTGGCACACCTCGGCATCAGGGGTTCCTCAGGGTTCTATCTTAGGGCCGTTGATGTTTTTGATTTTTATCAATGACCTACCCTGTCAACTGAATTGCTCTGTGCTTCTTTACGCTGACGACGTAAAGATTTGGAGAGCAATAAACTCATCGGAAGACTCCGACAGATTGCAGGCTGACCTGCAAACGCTGGGGGACTGGGCTCTGGCTAACGGAATGCCTTTCAACTTAAAGAAGTGCAAAGTAGTGCAACTTCATTCCGGCAGGTCACAGAGTGCAAATTACACCCTTGGTGGCCAGAACTTGAGTTGTGTGCCATCAGAACGCGATCTAGGCCTTATTTTAACAGAAAAGCTAGACACCAGTGTAAATTACACGAGGGACGCCGCCAAAGCTTACGCCACTTTACACTTTATGCATAGGCATCTGGGAGCTCTTACTCCTGAACTATTCCTAACGTTGTATACGACATACGTGAGGCCGCTCCTTGAGGTGCATAATATCATTGCTCCTCCGCTACTCAAAAGGGATGCTAACATGCTAGAAAGTGTCCAGAGACGAGCGACAAAATGGGTGATCGGCCTCCGCAACAAATCATATGAGGAGAGACTGAAGAAATTAAGTCTTTTCACACTTAGTTACCGTAGTCACAGGGGAGACCTCATCACCGTCTATAAGATCTTAAATGACCAGGCCCATCCTAATAAGAGCATCCTGCCATTAAGTGATTATGGGCTTCCACGAGGTAACCCGCTAAGGATAGCACACCAGAGACCAAGGACTCGAGTGCGTTCACATTTCTTCTCGCTTCGAGTTTGCCGTCTCTGGAACGCTTTACCGGCGGCCGTAACTACAGCTCCATCTGTGGAGACTTTTAAGCGGAAGCTGGACAATCATGCAGAAATGCATGGTTTGTGTCTCAATGGCTTACCCTCTTAAAATTTGAAACCACATTGTCAATGGATAAGCATACAAGCTAAATCCCCACGACCCGTCCTGTCTTCTCCCACTGCACCGACTACTCTATCTTTTCTTTCTTTCTTTATTATTTCGCCTTTATTATTTCACTTATCTCAACCTATATTATCTACACTACAACCTATTATTATTATTACTCTACTTTTATGACTATACCGAATGACCAACGGGTGTTAGGTCAAACTCCATTCACGGCAGCAGCTGAGTCCTAACATAGTGCACACTACAAACCACAATCTTGACCAATCCTCGCACCACTCCTCTTGGAGTCTACCAGAGCTAAAGCAGTCGAGTGGCGGGACTTACTACGCATAAGTTCACCGAAGATCTGGAACCTCTACCTTACAATCAAGAAGCGAGCTCAAAGAAATCACTGGTTTATACTAGCTCGTAATCAGGATATTGGATGGTCGGCGAGAGTCCTAACCTCTGTGCCACCGACGCACGTGTCCTAAAGTGATATACAGGGTGAAGAAAAACCTGCTAAAGATCCTTTCATCTACTTTGCATTGCTGAAGCTCTAACTGTTCGGACGGAAAACCCGGAACTCCACATACAAAACGAAGTTACTCAACCACTTCTACTATCATGGTAACGACTGGGTTCTTTTCTGCCAACTTGATTTTGCCAGTGTTCAACTCTTGCATTTCTTTCGAATTCTTATGTAGTTTCACATTTCCATTCTGAAGGTTAAATGAGGCAACAAATTGCTTTCATAGACTGAGGAGTAGCACCAAATACCAAGCAGTGGTGTTCAGTGATATTATGAAAGTCATTTCTGGAAGACCTGCCAAGTGTTATGATATCAGATCATCCATATCTACACTTTGCACCTGAGTTGACGGCGAGACTTTGTGAGTTGTCCCATTGGTGATTCTACTAACATTAATCTGATAAAGGTCGGAAAAGATTTCCGAATTTAATGACTTCTAACTGAAATAACCAAACAAACGTTTGTTGTCATAGCCCTGTAGCACTATTACCGATAACCGGTATAGCAGCACAGTTGAGCAAAAACTGGAGGACTTACTCTAATTATAATCATGCACGATAGTCAAACCAATTAAGTAATACAACTGGTCTGCACTGTCTCAGCACAAAACAATTAGGTGCATTGTTCAAGATCAAAGTATTGATGTTGTTTTACCGCTTCATTTTTTCTAGGCTGTTTGTGGTGGAAATTAGATTTGGCCGAAATGGCGGTACCTTGTAATGTTGTAGATATGTATGTCTTATCGATGATTTTTAATCCTATATTTTAGAGATGTAGATAGCAAAGAAAGTAGGTACCCTTTTTGGCTAAGATGGAGTCGCACTTCAAACGAACACTTAAAAGAAGCCGAGAAGAAACTAATATCACGTAACTGTTCATTTTGTATATTAGTTTTGCTACTTATATATAGGAGTCAGAAGCAATGTTGAAGCTTTCTTTGTGCCTATTTTTAACGGATCTTGTTACATCCGTACATTTGTATGTCGTGGATTAAAAAGTAGTCAGCTAGCTCCTGAAAACAAAGTGGGCAATGAAAAAGTTTTACCCATTGTGCTCGTCCATGGATTTGGTTCTGGTTCTGGTCTTTGGTGTAAAAATATTGACGCGTTTGCGCGCTATCGCACTGTATATTCTCTGGATGTTTTAGGCTTTGGAAGAAGTTCTCGTCCCAATTTCCCTGTGGATGCTGTTGCAGTTGAAGAGAAATGGGTTCAGTCTATTGAGGAATGGAGGTCATCGTTGAATCTAGAAAAGTTTATTTTGCTTGGTCATAGCCTAGGTGGATTTTTAGCCTGCTCCTATTCACTTACATACCCTCAAAGGTATGTTATACTGTAGTTAAATCTTTTCACTTTTCTGCAAACTTATGGTATATTCAGCATCTTGATTCAATTAAGATGCTCACAGTTCTAACCTCACTACTATTTACGTATAAAAGACCATTATGTATGTATATGTTCAAATCAGTTAAAGAGCTTTTTATACAGTGATGTTTATATACGTAAATATATCGGCAATTTCTGTACTTTAATTTTTCTAATTAGGAAGGCTTAAGCATTATTCATCTAATATATATATATATATATATATATATATATATATATATATATATAATAAAAAGTAGTGGTATAAAGGGAAAGCTAAGAAGATGTATTACCAAGGCCTTTGCAAATTTTTTTTCAAATGACGGGATTTCATTAGTACTTTATTTCATCGTTAAACCTCTAGTAAGCGGCATTTATAAAATTCCTATCTCTATGAAGATTTAAAATCAAGAGTTTCAAGTGTTTTATTTTAATGTTTCACTAGTATTACTCTTGTAAAGACATTTGATTCATATAATCCAATTTTTTTCGTTAGACGTGCATCATAAAGTAATGTGTTCGAAGTGTACCCCGCATATGCGGACTAAGTTAACAAACTGTGTTGACTATCAGTTTCCATTTAGTGTATGGAATTGGCTTCACTGTAGAGTTTCCCTTTTCACTTTTTAAAGCATATTTCAACTATTACACATAACAGCTTTTTCCTGTCACTTAATACTGAGTTTCAAAACTTGGTTTCCACTGCTTCTCATAAACTGTTTCTTATACACTAATTGATTAAGTGTACATCACTAATGACAAAAAATATCTTTCGTATTGTTTGTGTTGGGGTTAACTTGAGTGGCTCTTGATGTATCGCAGTTATATATAAAGTATTTAATCTATAGGGTACCTATTTGGTACGTATTTGTTTACACAAATATTGATTCCGTAGAGACATGTTGAAAGGGATTCGGTTGAATACTGTACACTGCACTCTTATTCACTTAGTATGTCGATAGTGAGTATAGTAGAGGTTATGCTATGAATATTGTATCACCAATATCCTTAATGTGTCTTTTATAAATGGCAGTATTGAAAATTGAGCAGTGTTGGTGCCATACATAGTACTTCTGGTGAAGAAGTTTAGGTGTTGCTCATAATATTCAAAGTGTATTACTTTTTCATCCATTAAACCAAACAAAAATATTGAACTGTGTAGATGTAAACCCACCAATTCTTGAAGCTGTTAGTCTCTTATGGTGATATTTACCTGGGTGTCTTTCTTTGGTTGCACCTGACAAGTTCAAACGTGTAATACTGTGATACGTCCTTGGTAATATCTGTCAATGTTAAAATACGATTTGATATTTAAGTCATCAACTTGTTCCTTTTCCTTTCACACAGGGTTGTGCATTTGATCTTAGCAGATCCTTGGGGTTTTGTTGAAGACCCCCTAAAAGCCAAAGAACATTCAACTGTTAGCGCAGCACAAGCATGGATGTTTTCAACCATACGGCATATATTCCGCCCATTTAACCCTCTGTCCTTCCTTCGGGCTGCCGGACCCTTTGGTCCCACTTTAATTCACCATTTCCGTCAAGACCTTAGAGGATTTTTTGACCAGAGACCAATACGAGATGGAGAGGTGAGATATATACATTTCGTTAAGTGTAATTATTGAGATAACCTTATAAACTACATAGTAATTTGCAATACATGGTGTTCTCAGGTATATCTTCACATTTACAATGATAAACTAGTGATGTTTCAAACAATAATTTGCAAGTCAGGTCCCCGTCCCCCGAAGGCAAGGCCAGTTTTGACATCTTAGAGTGCAGTGACCTTCGAGAACATTGCATACATTTTCCAATTTGGTTCTGCTTTAATTTGACGGATAAGGCTTATTGCTCCTGTGTGTACATTTTTTTTTGGTATTAGACAATACAGTAGTTATGATATACGAAATGTTCATGGTGTTCAAGCATATTTTTTCATAAATCATTTATTAATCCTGTATTTCTTTAGAAGTAGGAACGGGAGACACTGTGTTCTCACTCATGTTTCAAAATCTGTTTCTGTTGTAAAATATGTATCATAACCAATCTCACCTAGTAAATATTTCCTTGAGCCCTAGCATATATATATATGTATATACGACTATTATTAACATTTATCAACGCATTGTTTTTCTTACATTTGATAAAAAGTGTAAAATAAAATTCAGTTTCAAACATTCAAGATGATTTTATTGATTATGCACTTGGAATGAATTACCTTGTGTTAAAGAAACACTTTATCCACTTGTTATCTGAAGAGTATATTACTAAATCTTTGCATCGTCCTGCATCTAGTCTTTGCGGCGCTTAGTTTCATACTTCACTATATATTAAATCACGAAGTTATTCTGTTTTTCTCTATTTGGAGATGGATGCATAAATAATCTGTCAGTTGGCTTAGAAATCTCTAATAAGTCGAATGAAAGCAAGAGGCGATCCGCAAAGAATCACTGTTCTCAGGTGTAAGACATCGATCAAGAGATTCTAAATTGTTTTGTCAGCTGTGTTACGTCACCCAATCTACTGACTTCGTTTCCCTTTAGTTTCTGTGCCACGTTATTCAGAATCTCTTGATTGGTTTCAAGACTGATTATTAGCTGACTTCACTTTTGAAAACCAGGTACTCAGAAGTACCCCACCAAGGATTGTACCAATGGCCGTCAGGTTGCAAGGCAAGCTCTTTGACCGTTCAGTCACTGAGACTGAATGCAATAGCCCATGAATTCCAGCTTCTGCCAATTCGTGATATTATTATTACGTTTAATTCCTAGAGGAACATAGGGCTTCAACTGCACGTCTCCATTGCGTTCGGTTCTCTGCTAGAGTCTTCACCTGGCTCCAGGTCTACCACCCACATGCTTTCATCTCCTCTTCACATGACCTCTTCCAAGTCACCCTTGCACTGACGACCAACTCGCCGCTTCCCTTTCGGGTTCCACTCAAGCAATCACCTGGTGTGTGATGTCACTTGATGGTTTCCTCAGAGTATCGCCAATCCAACTCCATTTCCTCCTGCTTATTTGTTGCATAATCGGTTCCTGGTTGGTTCTCTCCCAGAGAACTCTGTTGCTGATCTTTTCTGGCTGGCCATCTGATCTTGAGTTGTATTGAGCGAAGACAACTAGCTGTTGATGAAGGTGTGTATTTTGTTTGAGATGCTCTTTATGACGCGATGGCCAAGTCTCTGATCCGTATGGTGAGTAGCACTGACTTAACATTGGAGTTGAAAATCCGGATCTTATTTTTGATGCTGAATAGTGTTCACCTCCACACAGACTTGAGAGTAGTGAAAGCTTGTCTTGCTTTTCCTATTCTTGCTTTGATATCCTCGTCATTTCCGTCCGCCTGTAGTTGAAACGATGCTTCCCAGGTAGGTGGGTAGGTAAAGGAGGTTGTTTCTTTCAGGTTCCTCCCATTTATATACATATATATTTATCGTGACCACGAGTCAAAGTCATCGAGTGGTATTTTTCTAATATCCAACTTCATAGACCCCGTAGGTCACGATTGCCCGCTATAACTTTAGGCCACTTCATCCTCCAGTCAGTCTCTAGTGATCACTCGCCTTGTAATATGAATATCCTGGGTTCAATCCCTGGTGGGGTATCAAGGGTGCGTACTGATGGAGAGTCCGACACAAGGACGAAACAGCTCTCTAGTACTCCCTGGTTCTCATTAATTCTCTAACTAAAGTCAGTTAGGGATCCATTTCTGCATCAGTCAAATCCTTGAAAGAAGACAACTGTTGGAAGTCTCTTGAAGTTTATCTTATGTGTGTGTGTAGTGTCAATGACACATCTTCCGAAACATTCTTTTTGTTGCTATGACAAAGTAGTATATGTGTATGTGATTGTACTGCTTGAGGTTGATATTTGGCTGGAAAGAGTCAATTTGCCCTGATCACCTCTTCTTTTATTTGACTTCTATGGCTATTCAGGGAATCTACCCGTCTGCTTTCAAAATATGCTCTCTTTAGACTTAGGATTTCTCACATCTCCATATTCGACCACCGCCTTCATTATGGAATCGCTTACATTTGCTAGGCCAACACCTTATACCCAATTCCAGTGGCTGACAAATAATGCATTCCACTCTTCGAAATTCTACGTCATCTTGAAAAGTTGTTTGGAATGTATCTCATGAATGCTTTTACCTCTTTCCATTCTTTGTGAATCATATTGTTTTCTGCGGCATAATACTTGATGTCAATGTTGTATACTCAAATTTTTTTTCCTTCACGTTCCCCAGTGGAAAATAGGGCTTCAAGCTAGTGGCTTAAAGTTTCTGTAGCAGTGGTGATTATTTTTTACAGGATGGGGTTGCTAGCCAGCCTCATGCCCAACATTTCCTCTTCACCAGCATTATTTCTGGGTTAGCGAGGTACAGGAGTGCGTCGGTGGCCGGTGATCGAACCCCGGACCATGTGCATGGTGGGTGGCAAGCGTCCTAATCGCTATGCCACCGATTCTGAATCTTTAGTTACACGCAATAAATTTTGCTTCTATCAGTGTCAAATTCTATTCTAAGTGTTTGAGAAATCAATAAAAGGAACACGACGCATCATTTCTGTTGTTTTTCTTATCCCTCTTGATTCTGTGAAAGATATTGGAGATACCTCCAGAGGAACAACTTGAATCTACGGGAAACATCTCATTTGATGATCAAATTCAATCGACTGACGGTGAAGATAGTGGTACATTTGAGGCGTCTTCCATTGAGGACAAGACGTTGAAGACTAATGGTACTAATAAAAGTACTTCTGGTTCAGTGGGTTCCCTAGGCTTTGATGATCTAGATGGCTCTGTGGCACTGGATTATGTATACCACATTAACTGTCAACATCCAAGGTAAGCTTTTCTTGATATTCTAAGTTGTCTTTTTTTATAGATAGATATAATTATCTATCTGCACTATGTGGCTTCTGTGTTTTGTAGAAGTAAAGCTAATGAGAAAGTGAGTAACTAGACAGACTTACCATTATTAGCATTCTGAAGCGGAAAGTGAAGACTAACTGTAATATCTTAAGTAGTTTGTCCTATAGACTCCTATTTGTCGTTTTTATACTCTATCAAGCTTTGAGTTCATATATTAATTGTACACATTTATAGCAGAATTCTTTCGTTTCACTGTAGGGAGCACTTTTATGTCTCAGAGCTTAGCAACAATGCACCCAACTATTTTACCGTTAGTTTATAGTTAGCTTCAGATACTACTAATATATTCCCAAACTCTGGGAACGAACGAACCAAGAACCTATTGCTCAATGAATACGCTGAATAAAATGTAGATGAATCGGACACGGGCTGAAGAGACCGTTGGGGGTGACATCACATGCCAGGCCCTCGAGTGGAACCCGGATAGGAAACACCGAGTTGGGTGTTGATCCGAGTGACGCGGATGAGATCGTATATGGAGGAGATAAGAGTCTATGGGGAGTAGTGGGGCAAGCTAAGGAGGGCTTCAGGGATGGAGATATACTGTGAGGCCGAATGTTTCACTCGGAACACAAGGGGATAATAACAATAATAATAAGATATCTCACTGAATGAATAAATCTCGCTACCCAAAGCACAAGACTTAAATTAACTGAAGGAGCAATCCAGTTGATTCGTTTCATAGACTCAGTGAGCTGGCTAAAGACCATTACTATATTCAATTGGACTATCCACCTTTCAAAGAAACTTTACTTGATCACTTAGTTGCAATGCTGCTAACACTTAAGTTTGTTAATTATTTTAATTTAAAGGTTTGATAAAAACCCATTGAGTAGTTTTGGGGGTGATATTATTTGACATATCACCTGGCTATTCTCAGATACACTGAAATAATAAGTGTGTCTAAATTGCGATTCGCTTTATTATTACTACTACTACCGTTCTTTGTATATACTACTTGAATAGCCTAGCAATATGACAAATACTATCAGCCGTTCTTTTCAAGTCTCATGATCTTAAATACACTTTGCTTTAAGTAGCACCAACGCTTCCAAATCTTAACAAACTTGTGTTTATTTTTTTTTTTATGTTCAATACACCGAAATGTATATATTTCGCAGTATGTGTGTGTGTGATTTTCTAATGAGTTTGGTAATTGAATAAAACATGTATATATAGAGCCTGTGATGTGCTACATTATATACTACTGATTGTCTGAGGTGAGTAGTGCTCGCTAACCAGATCATCGAGGTGATTTAAACAACATCGGATGGTTTTTTTTGCTCGTTTTTTAGTTGAGCTCATCATCAGGGAGTGGTGTAACCGGCAATCTTCGAATGTTTGGCATAAGGGAGACAACTAACTAATTCTGTACGTGTTTTCTTCAATTTCTTCGAAAAAATTGCATAGCGTCTAGTGGAAAATTAATTAAATATGCGTTAGAGGTCATTTATTGGTCATCTGATATAAGTGCGCAATTGGAACGCTAAAAAGTTCAGAAGAGTTTAAGCAGCATTTTGATGGATGGAGATTCTGGTAGCCGAGGGATTTAAGCGCGCTGCTAGATTGAATAAGAATAACTCTATTATAGATAAGATTTTATTTTGATAAATCACACAGTGTAGTGTTATACAGTAATCGGTCGGTCGGTTTTCGACATAGAACTTTGCACATATGTGCGGCAGTTCAAGTCGCCACACTCCCTCCTTGTAGCACACAAAGCAAGAGAAGAAATGTATAATATAGACAGTTAACAGAGGTGTGAGACAAAGGAATAGTAATAAAGAAGAACAAAACAGTTTCATCGGAAATCATAAGTCACAAGGAGTGGATGCATCTGCGCCAGTCATTAAGAACGATTTTGAGCCATGTCACCAATTGTTTCAAACCATTGGTTTTTACCGTCCTGAGGACCCCAACCAGGAAGTCTACAGCTTCCTACGTGGCTTAGACTGACTGTTGTGGATTTCATTGACTGGTGCCATGTTTTGGTTTGACCGCCGCTGGTTCTTTTCCAACCTGGCCCTGTATTAGCAAACATTACCCGTAGTCGAGGAAGGCGATGACTAGGCATACGTAACACAAGTCCTAACCATCTCAGTCGATGTCATTTCACAGTCTCGTCGACTGATTTCCCCTCCTTACCTGGAACTCGACGCCTAACCTCAATATTGCTCACCTTATTATACCACTTCACGCGGGAGACAGAACGCAGACACCTATGATCGAAGACAGCTAATCTTTTCATGTCTTCTGCTCTCAATGGCCAGGTCTCACAGCCATAAAGGAGGACGGAGCGGGCTGTTGAGCAGTACAGTAATATTAACTGATGACCACGTTTCGAGCACAAACTATTGCCACTGATAATCATATCAAGTCCCTCACACAACTTTTTTCCTTCATTTATATATATGTATGGAATTGACTAGATATTTCAATAAAAATCAATAGGAGATAATGTATATTCAGAGATAATAATATGAGTGTTATTCATCAATTACAATCAGATGGGAAATAAGACGAATGTTCTTATAGTTATAATAAGTAACTTGTTAGAATGTTGTGATGTGCTTGAATTGAAATAGAATTTTGAGATTATTTATTATCCTCCTCTGATTTGACTGACTGGTGGTAATAATATCTTCCATATTTCTGGTATTTGCATTGAGTCATTTCTGTTGCATGTGTTGGGTGTAGACTCATTGAACCAGGATTCAGTAATCAATCTCTCTCTCTCTACCTACCTATATTACTTTTTAGAATTTTAACTCTCTCCCACCCTATTGTGTGATTGTGTGTTAATGCGTGAAGTGCAATTTTTTCTAAATTACTTATCTTCTCAGGCTCAACCATTCTTACCTTAGCCAGAAATATGGAATATATTATTACCGCCAGTCAGTCAAATCAGAAGAGGATAATAAATAATCTCAAAATTCTATTTCAATTCAAACACATCACAACATTCTAACAAGTTACTTATTATGACTATAAAAACACTCGTCTTATTTCCCATCTGATAGTATTTTACTGATAACACTAATATTATTATTTCTGAATGTACATTATCCTATATTGATTTTTATTCAAATGTCTAACCATCAGTTTTACTCATGCATATAAATGAAGTAAAAAGTTGTGTGAGTAGTGTCTTGATATGATTATGAGCAGTAATAGTTTGTGCTCGAAACGTGGTTATCACTGTGTGATTTATCAAAATAAAATCTTATCCATGATGGAGTCATACTCTACCACCACAGTACCCAAGTTTTATACTTATACGAATAAGAATAGTTCTTTTGAGAATATCCTTTCTCTCTATCGAGTCCGGTAACTTCTGCATTCCAGTACAAAGTTCTCTGCTTGGAATTCAGTCATCCATGCTGAAGTCTCCTCAACAATCATTTTGATTTGACACTAGTAACTAGTGTGATGAGTCTAGTCGTTTCTTTGGTGCAAACTGAATTCTGTCAGTCAGGCTGTAATGTGGCTACCACTCTAGGTAGCTCGCCATCACGGTGTACATTGTTTGTGATGATATCAGATGGTTGGAGGCAACTGGCAGGAAGCCTTGGACCTAGGTTTCGTGCTAGTTGGCACTCACCAGTCAGCAAGGCGTGTACAAGGACCAGACGCATCACACTAGTTACTAGTGTCAAATCAAAATATCTACTACACTCCTACAGGAGGTCAATCGAGAGCCCAAATAGCTGCTCGGTGGTAACGTCTCTGACTGCTGGTAGCACTGGGTGACGCGGGTTGGAATCTCAGAAGGGACATGAGTTCCTTCAAGGTTGCAGATACGCCTTGCTGACTGACTGGTGAGTGCCAACAAGCACGAAACCTAGGTCAAGCAAGGCTTCCTGTTTTAATAGACAATTAGACGAATTGTATTCAATTTCTTTTAAAAAACAAATATGTTCCGTTCTGTACACACAAAGTTGACTGTTTTATAAAAAAAGCATTTTGATTGGCTATTTCAAGCAATTAATTTTCACTCAAAGGCGAAGTGAATAATGAACATCACACTGTAGTGTAGAGAGCACGTTACATTCTTATAGTTTTTTTTCTTAATTTATTAGTTGTTATTTTAAATCAAATGATACCTTTTCATTACGAAACGCAATGGAAACTGGTTTCATCAAACTCCTTTTAGAAAAAGAAAGAAGCACTTACAGATGTAAGTGCGTATGTGTGTATGTGTGTGTGTGTTTACAGTCCTAAGAAGACGATGCTTTCCCCATGCCATACACATACATATATCGTCTGTTTCGAAATTGTGTTTAACCTAGTCAGAAGGTATCTATCTATCTACCTATCTGCGTTAGTCACGTTGAAGTAAAAATTAAACAAATTTTTCTGTAGAGTATATTTTTAAAGAATAGAAAAGGTTTACAAAGGAATCTTGACCAACTTACTTACTTTTTTACTTTACTTCGGCTATCTCCTACGGGAGGATGAGCCGGCTTCATGAACATCTCGAATCAAGAGAGTGCATGAAGTTTCATGGGAATTTGGTACGAGTGATGTCCCCAGAATCGCTCGGCCTTTGGTTTGAGAGTGCAGCTCTAGCCTTTACACAACCAAGTATGACCTACAAGGCAGTAGGAGTGGAGTAGGGAGTCCACTATCCATTGGCAGCCGGTGACCGGAGTTCGGTTCATACGCCTTTTTGAATGGGGCCAGACATCCAGGACATCCAACAAGCCCTTTGTCTGTACGTCTGCCGGTTAGCTCCAGTGAGCTTCATACACCAGTCGTTGGAGGTTTGGAATCAGGGTTTAGCCATCTCCCCTAGACTGTCATCCAATGGACAGTTAACCCGGTGAAGAGCGCCGGGCATCTGCTTTCGCCCTCTCACTTTGGTGAAAAACACCTCCGCCACGTGAAGGCAGTGAGTACGACTTCCTCAGGAGAGGCTATGTAAGACGCCCGGTCATATGGGAGCATTTCAAGAGGTGTGCGGAGGGGTGGCCAACCCGCAGTGCAAGGCACCCACCCCCGACCATGCTCAGGCTTTGGATGCAATCTTGACCAACGCCTTATCAGTTAAATCTCTATGGCCTATAATGAGTGACCTGTTTCTTTTATTCCTTTACTGTACCAGTGGAATATAGGACTTCAAGATAGAGCTTTGAAGTTCCGGTAGCAGTGGTGTTTATTGTTTACGGGATGGGATTGCCAGTCTCATGCCCAACCTTCTATTTTTACTAGTCTTATTACTTACTAGGTTAGCGACGTAAAGAAGTGCGTCGGTGGCCGGCGATCGAACCCTGGACCACATGAGGCGTGGTTGGCGAGCATTCTACTGCTGTGCCACCAATGCACTGTTCTTTACATAAACCCAATATATACTTTAGGCTGTAGGCAGTGCTAATGAGAAGCCGGCGAAATAAACAATGGTGCTACCATATTATTTCGCACAAACCAATGTTGTTCTTGCTTTATTCAAAAATGACAAAATTACCTATTCTGGTAATAACACTTTGAAAGTATTAACCAGATCTCACTTACTTCATTTGGGTTAAAGCCACATACCGGCAATCATCTATTTCTTCTAAACGTACTCATTCAGAAATGTTTTAGCAGACAATTTTTCTGGAAATTGAAATCTTACAACGAATAGTATGTGAACAGCTCATTGAGAATGCAAAGGTTCTCCGTCAAATATCACTGTGCTTATGAAAAGCGAATTCTGTTAAAATCTCTGACAAAGAAACCAGGTTGTGAAAAATAAATGATAAGCCTTATTTACCTCTCAAGATAGACGAGTAGAGCGTTGGAGAGAACATTCTGAAGGGCTATTTAACTGGTGGTCTACAGAGCTATGCCTATTTGCCCAGTAGTATCCAGCATCTACCTATGTGAGATGTTAACATAAGTCCTTCAGCTGTAGCTGAAGCTGCGAAAGCCATTTCTAATATGAAACGAGGCGCAGCAACCCAACCTGATGGAATGACTCCAGAGACGCTTACGGAGAGCGGTAATGAACTGTCGCTTGAGTTAACCAGGATATTAGATAATTTCTGGGAATCAGACTACAAGAATTAATCTCCTTTTATAAATATGTAGATACATAAAATTATACAAGCGACAATACTACACTCCTGAAAAACTGAAGGTTGGCGGAAACATGATGAATTATAAATAGATAGTATCACAGATAATGCATGTTGTAATGATAACCTTTGCTGGTTTATAAAGTTTATAAGTTCTTTTCTGACATCTGTCTGCTTCACAGAAAACCCGTGCTAAATATGTTGGTGTGGTGGAATTCCTTTATATTTAGTAGCCGTACGAGCATGCATTCTTACGTAATATGATATAAGCTTTTGAAGAAGTCCAGGCAAGAATAAGTGTTCGGGAGCAATAGACAAGAATGGGAAGAATACACGAATTAATAAATTGTAAGAGAAGAGGTTGAGGTATCATGTCAGAGAGGCTCAACTCCTTTATGCTGCTATAGGTCAAACGAGAAATTTTCGTAGAAATCAACTGAATATGAGGCGACCAAAATAGATTTGAACAGAAACTGACGCCAAGATAGACGGCATTTGATTTACTTCCTATTGCAGTGCCGTCAGTATTACAGGAATCATGGGAATGAATCAGCCAGCCCACGCAAGTGCTTTTCTCACCTGAAACTAAAATCAACAATATGACATTTAGGTGGTTACAGTTTATGACCATTTAAGGGGGGGGGGACTAGTTGTTAACCTCAGATAAGAATCTATTCATATAAGAACAGTTCAATGCAGAAACTATTGGGGAGGTGTAGACTTCCTGATTGGGTGGGGTGGAGGGGCTCGGAATGGTAAAAGCTAATGGCTGGAGACAACTGGTGATATGGCTCGAAATCCTCGTTCTCAATGGCTGGTGCAGATGCATTCACTCTTTTTGATTTATAATATCCAATAAATTTCCATTGTTCTCTCAGCGAGACTGTACCAAAATAAATAGCTTTCTGTCGGGAGTCAGTAAATGGTCTGAGTCTAACGATCTTAAACTGAATCCTTCTAAATGTCAAACTGTTAGTTTCAGCTTAAGATGTAAAAGACAGTTAAAAGAAGCCGTCGATTCTCATGACAGTTGTAAGATTGACGACAGTGATATAGGAATTAAATCAGAAATTAAGTATCTTGGACTTATTCTCTCTTCTGATCTCTCCTGGTCTTCCCATGTCTTAGCGATATCCAGTAAAATATTCCGCCTGACATTTTACATTAAGAAGTTAAGGCACTCAGGTATAACTCAACCCCTCCTCTTACGGTTCATAAACTCTTGCATCCTACCTATTCTTCTTTATTGTTCATCCTTATTCTTTCTTGCTTAAAAAGGACTATGTCACAATTCGTAGAATGCTGAAGACTGTCAGTAGGGTAAGTGGGTGTCCTAGTGGACCACATAGTTAACGTCGTTGTCGATAGGCATTTGACTTCGTTCAATAAATTTGCTATAGGGCTTTTGTCTGACTTGGAGCATCCACTTCACCCTCAGCTTTCACCTTGCGTCTCCTCAGGCTGAACAAAAAGTAACTTCAGAAAACTGTATCCTCGCACGTCTAAGTATAAAAATTCTATGATACCATACTTGGCAGGTATTTTATGTGATGAAAATAGCGTCAGGCAAGAATTGACTAACCTTTTTTCATCTAGTAAATAAACAATGTCCTTATATACCTTCAAGTTTTACTTTTATCATTTCTATTACATTTATGGTCATGTTGCTTCTTTGTTTTTACTTTCATAATTGCAAACACCAACTTATCTCTATGACTGCTGTAATCTTTGTTTTCCCTCACCATATCATGTAAAGAGAAAATTATATTCAATATTTTTTAATCATGCAACGATTTGTATACCACATCGACAATACTGTGTGAAACAAGCCCACGGCAATTTCCACTTGTATTATTATTATTACCTTAGCTGTTATCATTATTATTATTTCCACTTTATATGCTGTCTGTTTTTGACATTACCCCTATTGTAAATGTGGAAAATTTTGTGTGATTAATTTTATTTATAATTTGAGGAAATTAGATGCAATATTGTGATTGACGTTGAAAATTCCATTATGTATCACAAGTACTGTTTTTGGAATAAAGTAAATTATTATTATTATCATTACATTACTTTTCTTTTTCCTCCACTCACACTTCTGTTTATTATCTGTCTCTCTTTTGAATCTCTCTTTACTCTCCTCTCTTGCTTTCTATGCTAAATGGAGGGAGTGTGGCAAGTCGAGCTGCTGCACATCTGTGCAAAGTTCTATACTGAAATCAGTCAGTCAGGCAGACTTAATGACTAATGTTCCAATTTATATATTATACAGATTTTCGCGAACCCGGAGGTTATACTGTCTAGCGAGATTTAATTTAATTCATTAGATAATAAAAAATTCTATTGCTGCTATTATTTATTATTACTATTACTATTATTTACTGTAGTGGAGAAGCGGGATTCAAATCATTGTGCAGTTCCGTTGGATGGCCTCAACGTCCCATGTTAGAGAGAATTGCTCAACTCGATGCTTCACTTCCTGTCACTTTCATTTATGGTTCCCGATCATGGATGGATATGTCATCTGGACATAAAACTCGTGCTCTTCGGCCTAACTCCTATGTGGATGTAAAAGTAAGCACCTGTGATATATACATATTTCTTTTTTTGTTACAACAGTTTATGCATGACACGGTAACTGTGGGAAAATTAAAGTGAATTCTTTGTTAATTCTTTCTCAGTTTTCATTTCACGAGAGAATTTTCTTGTGGATGTTGTTCATTAACGGTGATATACTTGTTAGGTGTGATATAGGATCAGGTTGGAAAAGAGCTGCTAGTCCAAGGGGTCAAACCAAAACTTTGAAAAAAAAACTCCATGAAATCTTTGACAGTTAGTGTGCTCCAGTCACGCAGGGCGGTTTTTACCATCCCGAGGACCCCAACCAGTTAGGAAGTCTACACCTCCCTATTTGGCTGGCTGGCTCAAACTAACTGTTGTGGATCTCATTGACTGATGAAGTCATGTTTTGGTCTGACCACCGCTAGCTAACTCTTTTCCAACCTGATACAACTTATTTCAGCTAACATTGACCCGTCAGTCGAGGAAGGAAGGCGATGGATGGCTAGGCATACGTGACACATGTACCAACTATCTCTCTAAATCGACGTAACTTCACAACATCACAACCGACTGATCTGAGTATAATTCCATTGTGGTTAAAATTCATTTTGATAAAGTCTCACAGCGGTGTTATACAGTAATATGTTTACTGATGACGTTTCCAGTACAATTTATCATTGCTCATATTCATATTGAGTTACTTATGCAACTTTTTAACTTCGTTTCATCGCTTGACTTGATTGGTAGCAGTATTCTCACGAGTTGATCACGGATTGATATCAGTTAGAGAATCATTGAAAACCAGCAAGGAGTACTGGACAGCCAGCTGTTTCATCAGCCTAGTTTGGGAATCATCGGCAGTACGCACGTACTAACAGGGTTCGAACCCAGGACTTCCCGGTTACAAGGCAAGCTTGTAGTATTTTCCATATTTCCGATATAAGTAATGAGTCAATGCTATTGTGCACGCGTTGGGTGTAGATTCTACGAACAAAGATTCAGTAATCAAACTCTCTCTCTCATCGGCTACTTCTGTCTGTCTGGACTCAACATAGAACTTGGCACCGAAGTGCAACAGTTCGAGTCGCCACGTTCCAAGCAGACAGATGTCAGAAAAGAACTTATAAACTTTATAAATTAGCAAGATATAAACAAAGGTTATCATTAAAATATGTATTGTCTATGATATTATCTATTTATAATTCATCATGTTTCCGCCAACCTTCAGTTTTTTGCAAGTGTAGTAGTATTGCTTGTATAATTTTATGTATCTACATATTTATAAAAGGAGATAAATTTTTGCACTCTGATTCGCAGACATTATCTAATATCCTAGGTAACTCAGGCGACAGTTCATTACCGCTCTCCGTAAGCGTCTCTGGAGTCATTCCATCAGGTTGGGTTGCTGCGCCTCGTTTCATATTAGAAACGGCTTTTGCAGCTTCACTTACCCTTGAAGGACTGATGTTAATATCTCACATAGGTAGATGCAAATAGGCATAGCTGTAGACCACCAGTTAAATAGCCCTTCAGAATGCTTCCTCCAACGTTTTACTCGTCTATGGCTGGAAGGTAATTAAGGCGCTGTTTTTCTCGAAGGTTGTTTTGCTTATCATTTATCCTTTACAACCTGGTTTCTTTGACAAAGATTTTAACAGACTTCTCCTTTCATAAACAGAGTGATATTTGATGGAGAACCTTTGCATTCTCAATGAGCTGTTCACATACTATTTGTTGTAAGGTCTCAATTTCCAAAAAAGTTGTCTGCTAAGACTGGCTGGATTCAACATAGAACTTGGCACCGAAGTACAGCAGTTCGAGTTGCCACGTTCCAAATAGCACACAAACGTAGACAAGAAAATGAGTGAAGAGAATCCATAGAGTTTTGACAAGTATAAGAGTGAAACAGAATGAGTAATGGTAGAAAGGAATATGAAAGATTACAGAGACTGAATACATCTGCGTAAGCCATTGACAACGATTTTGAGCCATGTCACCTATTGTCTCCAGCCATTGATTCTTGGAATCCCGAGGGCCCCAACGCGGAAGTCTGCATCTCCCTACCTGACTCAGTTTAACTGTCAAGGATTTCATGGATTGATGCCATGTTTTTGTTTGGCCACCACTTACTCTTTTCCAACCTGCACCTATATCAGCTAGTAATGCCCATCTGTCGGGGTAGGCGATGGTTAGGCATGCGCAGCACGTGACCTAGCCATCTCAATCTACGTAACTTTATAGCCTCGTCGATTGATTTTCCCTCTTTGCCCAACACTCCATGCCTAACGTCAACATTACTTACCTTATTATACCACCTAACGTGAGAAAGAGATCGTAGACATCTATGATCAAAAACAGTCAACCTTTTCATGTCTTCAACTCGTATTGGCCATGTTTCAGAGCCATAGAGAAGGACGGAGCGAACTGCTGAGCAGTACACACGTCCCTTGGTTGATAGCCGGCATCGCCTACTTATATTCTTAGAATTTTCACCCTCTCCCACCCTATTGTGTGGTTGTGTTTGTGTGTTAATGCATGCTAATGGCTGTGAGGATGAACACTTTCCTCTATCGATATCGATATATATATGCTGTCGTATTCTCTTTTTCTCGAATTGCCTTTTTATTGTAGGCTTTTCTGCCTGAACAACACAAGCTTAATTTATTCTGGTGTAGTAGTGTATGCATTATTTAAAATGTGTTCTGATACCACAATTGACCTGTGTTAAATGATATAGTGTGACCTATTTATTTATTCACACTTTTTCAGTCACTGATGATATGGACTATATTTTGTCATATATATATATAAGGTCATTCAGTTTTAGGTGATATCATTAGATTTGTACGTTTAGTTTAGTTTTTTTTGTTTTTTTTTGCACTCAACTGTTAGTTTTATAGGAATTTGTTTAATATCAATTTAGAATTCACCTTAGACATTGTCGTATTATTAGTATAAAAAGCTGTGACCTGTTTCGTTTACCATCTGAAAAAAAGCATACTCACGCCTGACATTAGCTGAACAATAACCGTATTTTACTGGTTACCCAAAAAGCTTATGATTCTGTTGATAATGAATATGGTCATAAGGGAGAGAGAGTGCACCATCGAGAGGAATCCCTGGGTCCAGCCAAACCCCTGTCAGGTGTCCCCTTACCCTCAATGCTTATCATCTATCTGATGTTAATTAGCACTGGGTGACGCGGGTTCGAATCTCAGAAGGGACATGAGTTCCTTCAAGGTTGCAGATACGCCTTGCTGACTGACTGGTGAGTGCCAACTAGCACGAAACCTAGGTCAGGCTGGGCTTCCTGCCGATTGCCTCCAACTATCTAATGTCATCGTGATGGCGAGCTACCTGGAGTGGTGGCCACATTGCAAACCTGACTGACTGATAGAATTCAGTCTGCACCAAAGAAAGGACTAGACACGCCGTACTAGTTACTTGTCTCCAATCAAAGTAATAAAGTCTGTTGTGAAAGAGGTTGTTTGGTGTTATAGATTTGACAATCCCCTATATTCATATTTAAAATTATTGTCATTCTTAGAAATATCCATACATATATATATATATATATATGCATATAATTAAAACAGAAATTTGGTACACCAAGAGATGCACCGCGCGAAAATCCATAGTTTATGTGAGGGCTGGGATACCGCCTAAACATCCAGACCGAAGCAGATGGTTGTCTGACCCACAAGACAGTGGAGTAGCGTCGGGAGCTACACATTCTCATGGTTAGTTATTGGTGACCAGAACTGGTTCACCACAAGCCATTCGATTCTTTCGTTTTCTGCCACCCGTGTACTTCATAGGTTTAGAATCAGGGTTTTGCAACTCCTCTGGATAGATCTGCATGTCCACCAGTTTATTTGTAAGCGTCAGGTGTTCGCATTCGCCCTTTCACTTTTATATGAGGGACACCCCACTACACAGCGTGAAGGTATTGGATAGTTCATACCTGGCGGAGACAGCATTTCTAGAGAGAGGTAGACCGAAGTCTACCCAACCTTGGCTGTACCAAGTCGTTTATGGGGACGAATTTCAGTGTACCCCCTCCCTACTCTCCTGAATTGATTGCCTTCTTATGTGTTCGCGTATTATCGCCGTCATACTGGGACAGGATAGTCACAAGTATTTTCGGAGTGAAATAATTATGTAGGTTTTTTATCAAAGCTCTAAGTACTAAGTCTTCATTGTGGAGATGTAGCTTCCAACCTGTTGATCTCTAGTTCAAACCTTGCTCCATCTACCTCAACCCTAGGTAACTGAGTTTTATCTCTAATTCTGGTTTCATTTCTGTCGTTTCTCAAGTCACCTAATCAACAATGCAGGTAAATGTCAGTAAACAATTTATTTGAAACAGATTGTGAAACATTCCAGAATTAAAACTGTATCATGGTTAACTGATTGTCTGCTTCAGTTAAGGTTTCTAAACTCTGGATAGTAAAGAATAAAATTTTTGGTCAGAATAATGATATGAATATTACAACTACATACAGTTTAATTAGTTTACTTAGATATATGTGACTATCAGTTCTCGTAAGAGCTTCCACTTTCGGTATACAAATTCAACTCATGAATCTTACAGGGTTTTATCATGAGCTGATATTGGTTAGAGAACCTGAGAGTACTGGACAGCTGTTTCGTCCTAGTCTGGGGCTCCTCACCGGCACGCAAATCAACACTTGAATATCAATCTGACACTCGCTAGCGACTAACCCTATTCACATAGGTAGTTACCTGAGGTCTAGTGAGAGGTCATGACCAGTAGGGTACAGCAGGTCGGGTATAAGGACAAATACTCGCCTCCGATGATGTTGGCCAGTGGAATTCATGGGCTGGCCATTGGATCGGGTTCCAGTGGATGAATGGTCTACGACCTTTTCCTGTAACTAGAAAGTCCTGAGTTCGAACCTCAATGGGGTGGTTGCCCACTGTGAAGAGTCCCCTACTAGGACGAAACGGTTGTCCAGTACTTCCAGGTTTTAGAGTGGTCCTCTAACTGATGATGTAATCCTGTAACCAATCAAGTCCATACAAACCAACAACTGAATATCATAAATTCTAGTTGTGCAAATATAAACTTGTCATATACACGGTAAAAATAACCAAAAGAAGTAAGAGATGACATTGATTCTCATTCAGCAAGAGCACACATCACAATCACATTGTACTGAACAAAATTCCACAAACTACTTATACCACTGTAACAACAGAAGACAAGGGCCAGGCAACAGATCGTTTATTAAGGAAAATCAACACATATTTATAGATTTTAATGTACATTATTGTAGATTATTGTTAGTAGAAAATGCAGTCTCTTGATTGATAGTTTCTCACAGAAAGTTAACCTTGCATCTCTTTGTGGCTGCGTCAGATCATCCATATGCTAACTGTATCCGCCTACGCAAAGCCTTTGTTCTCATTTTCTCACCACCAATATTGGGGACATAAACATTGACGTCAATTACTGTCTACCAACTTTGGCTAGCAGCCAGCTCTCACCACACCTCTACAAAGTTACATTCAATGTCGACGAATATTTCAGCTTTGTTTTATGATACTACAATACACTGAACAGAAGTTGACTGACTTTTCGTGAGTACATCGAGTAGTTCAGCCGTCAGCTTCCATCACCTTCTCATAGACATTTTCATCAAAATTTACAATTCAATAAATAAGGCACAAAAGTTTCTGCCAAATGAAATTTTCACTTCAGACACACTTCTTTCCTATCTTTCTCCTCAATAAGATTGTGTCGCATAGTTTCCGTCGCCATTACATTGACCTCTGAAAACATTTTTAAAATATATTAAAGTATTATAACAAAGCTTAATTCCAAACTGAAGAATCACATTAAAATTCATTGAAAACTAGAGGTAATAAAGAGTATTACAGTTTCGATTTTCGTATAACATTTTAATAATGTCTGTCTCCTGGTGTTGATGCTTAAAATGTCAGACAGAGCACTGATTTCATCTTACCAAACTATTTGTGATGTCTAGTCTGTTAAGTTAGAAGGAATTACGAAACATATAGGCTTTTTTTTACTAGCGTATTATTTATTATTATTGTTTCCTTGAATTCCTAGAGAAACATAGGGCTTCAACCGTGCATCTCCATTGCGTTCGGTTCTCTGCTAAAGTTTTCACCTGGCTCCAGCTCGGCCCACATGCTTTCATCTCCTCTTCACATGACCTCTTCCAAGTCACTCTTGGACTGACGACCAACTCGCCGCTTCCCTTTCGGGTTCCACTCGAGCAATGGCTTGTCTTGTGATGTCACTTGATGGTTTCCTCAGAGTATGACCAGCCAATCCATCTCCATTTCTTCCTGCCTATTTGTTTCAAAATCGGTTCCTGCTGTGTTGGTTCGCTGTTGCTGATCTTTTCTGGCTGGCCATCTGATCTTGAGTAGTATTGAGCGAAGACAACTGTTGATGAAGGTGTGTAGTTTGTTTGAGATGCTCTTTATGACGCGCAGTGCAAGTCTCTGATCCGTATGTTGAGTAGCACTGACTTCACATTGGAGTTGAAAATCCGGATCTTATTTTTGATGCTGAGCAGTGCTGTTGACCTCCACACAGACTTGAGAGTAGTGAAAGCTTGTCTTGCTTTCCCGATTCTTGCTTTGATATCCTCGTGAGTTCCGTCCACCTGTAGTTGAAACGATGCTTCCCAGGTAGGTAAAAGAGGTTTTTTCTTTCAGGTTCCTTCCATTTATGCTGATTGTTGTCTGTTGTTGTTGTTGTTGCTGTTGGTGGTGTTGCCCAGGAATCTTCATCACCTCTGCTTTCTCTATGTTCACCTGAAGTCATATCTTTGATGCTTCTTCTGCCAATAGCGTTTAATTTCAAAATCGATTGTCAGTCGTTCACGAGTAGGAATGCTCACCGATCACACAGGCGATCGGACAGACGGACTCCTAAATCTCACTGATGGCAATCCAGAAAAAGATGGAAGATTGGATGTGAGACTAGCAACCGCATCTTGTAACAGAAAGGTTCCGCCTTATGCTCCACTAGGAACGCAGAGGAATAGAAGTAGATTGGAAGGATCTCAAAATCACACCTATATCTGCAGTTAACCATGTGTTCCTTTTATAAAGTTTTGAAGTAAAAGCTAAATCAGTTGGTGGGGTGAATAGGTTTCGTTTTTTGAAGGGATTTTGGATAAGTTATGTATGTGCTGAATCAACTAAGATTAGGTGGAGGGGATGTTGGGTGTGTTCGTTCGCATTGTGAAGGGACGCAATAACTTGAACTCTCTTGCAGTTGGTCGCAATCCTATTGAAAATGTTTAAGTGGACTGTTTGAATTCTGCAAAGTTTGATGTAAAAAGGATATAGTAGTATTAGATAGCTGGAGGCAATCGGCCATAGGAAGCCTTACTTGACCTAGGTTTCGTGCTAGTTGGCTCTCATCAGCAAGGTGTATCTGCAACCTTGAAGGAACTCATGTCCCTTGTGAGATTCGAACCCGCGTCACCCAGTGCTACCAGCAGTCAGGGACATTACCACTGAGCTATTCGGGCTCGCGATTGGCCTCTTGTAGGACTGTAGTGGATACTTTGACTGGATACAGCTCTGAGAACACAATCACATCAAAATCGTATATTTTTAAATGTTTTCACCTTCGAATTTCTGAACATTTCTCTTACAGGTATATGTAGTATACTGTTGTCTGCATACAGTGTGACATCTTAAATTGACAATCAGTTCTACCACAGTTTAGGTCGCTTAAGTCTGTTTTCGAGGTATTATTATTATTATCATTATTATTACTATAATTTTCATCACTATAATCAGTCGTTACCCCTAGCCTTATTCTTGAACATCCTATAATTGTTTAGAATATATGAAAAATAGTTGTATTAATAAGGCTTAGCTAAGAACACTCAAAAGATATACAGGTCAGCACAAAAAACTTGTGATTACAGGTCATGTAATGAATGGTAACAATATTGTAAGCCACAAAACCTTAGATCAAAAATTAAGTTAAATAGAACGTTATTGACGAATACAACGTGAGAGATATCAAAAGAAACCAAACTTCAGGCATGATAAGGAAGATGTGTAGCTCAGGTGAGTGTGTGTTTTTAAGGGTTGAATATATACTGGCGATAAGTTATATAAATGTCCAAAGCAAGTTCACTTTTATTATTATTATTATTGTTCCCTTGGGTTCCTAGTGGAACATAGGGCTTCAAATACACGTCTCCACTTGCTTCTGTCTTTTGATGTACTTTTCACCTGCATCCATGTTATTCCATACTGTTTCAACTCCTCTTCACACGATTTCCTACATGACACCGTTGGACGTCCCACTTGCCTCTTCCCTTTCGGGTTCTATTCGAGTGATGGCCTGACGCGCGATGTCACCCAGCGAGTGGCCTCCTCAGTGAGTGTCCAATCCATCTCCACTTTCTCCTGCATATTTGTTAAGCGATTGGTTCCTCTTTTGTTTGTTCCCATAGTTTCTTGTTGGTGATTCTTTCTGGCCATCTGATCTTCAGTATAGAGCGAAGACAACTGTAGATAAAGGTCTGCAACAGGCTGTTGGAAATAAATATTCTTTGTGACCCGTCAAGTTTCTGATCCGTATAGAAGAACCGTCTGACTTGACGTTTGTATTGAAAATCCGAATCATTTTGTTGTTGATGTTGAGTGACGAAGATTTCCAGATTGGTTTCAGGTTGATGAATGTGTTTCTCGCCTTCCCGATTCTCGCTCGATTTAACATCCTCGTCCGTTCCTCCTGTAGTTTAGACAATGCTCCCTACCTAGATAAGTGAATGAAGTAACCTCTTTCAAATCCCTCCCGTTGATGGTGATTGGCACTGGATGTTGCTGCTGTTGTTGGTTGGTTATTTTCATGACCTCCGTCTTGTCTATGTTCACCTGGAGTGCTGTCTTTGCTGCTTCTTCGACCAGTGTGTCGGTTTTCGCTTGTAAGTCTTCGATTTTGTATGACATCAAACATAAATCATCCACGCGCGAAATTCAGGTCTTCTAGGTTCTTCACGTCGGTCCAGGATATCCCTGTCTTCTCGTTTCCCACTGTCTGACGCATAATCCAGTCCACCACCACAATTAGGAATATCATTGGTGATAATAAGCACCCTTGTCTGACACCTGTGTTTACTCCAAACGCCTCGCTGAGTTTTCCGTTGTGGATCATTTGACAACAGTTTGAAAAAATTTGGGCATTGGGTATATGATAGTCAGTATAATAAAGGTGACAAGTTATTCCTAAGTTGCTTGTTGTTGACTTAGGATTTTTCGTAAGTGGATAGATATGTAATCTGTTGCTTCGTCGACGAGCATTGTTGGGTTACATGAGATTAGGTTGGAAAAGAACCAGAAGTGGTCAAACCAAAACCTAAAACCAGGCCATAAATAATTTAATAGTTGGTTTGAACTCTCTGTGTATTGAAGTGTAGACTGTATGGTTAGGGAACTGAGGATGTTAAGATCCAATGTCTGAAGACCATACTGATGATATGGCTCAAAATCGTTTTCAACGACACAGATATACTTGCTCTCTGTGATTTCTCAGATCTAAGGAACCCTCGTGTTTTCCAGTGTTGCTATTCTTTCTTTCGTGCCTTTCGGCTCATTATAGTTCTTTTACACCTCTTGTATTTCTCTCCTTTCTAAACTTTTGTGTACTGCATAGAGTGTGGCGACTTGGACTGTCGCAGTTTTGTTATAAGTTCTGTTTTCGAACTCAGTGATTACGTCAAAATCCACATAGTGTGGATTGTGATAAATCTCATGTAGATTATTACTATAATATTATTACACCCTTGGGTTCCGAGTCGAACAAAGCTCCATTTATAACTCTGTGCTTTCCACTCCCTTTTAGTTGACTCCACCGTTGACCATACACGGGATGTCACTCAACGGTCTCCTCATTATTATTACTATAATTATTATTTATATTATTATTATTTCCTTTAATTCCCAGAGGAACATAGGGCTTCAGCCGTGCGTCTCCATTGCGTTCGCTTCTCTGCTAGAGTCTTCACCTGGCTCCAAGTCTGCCCACACGTTTTCATCTCCTCTTCACATGACCTCCTCCAAGTCACCCTTGCACTGACGACCAACTCGCTGCCTGCCTTTCGGGTTCCACTCGAGCAATGGCTTGTCTAGTAATGTCACTTGATGGTTTCGTTGCTCAGAGTATGGCCAATCCATCTCCATTTCTTCCTGCCTATTTGTTTCACAATCGGTTCCTGGTTGGTTCGTTCCCAGAGATCCCCCCTGTTGCTGATCCTTTCTGACCGGCCATTTGATCTTGAGTGGTATTGAGCGAAGACAACTAACTGTTGATGAAGGTGTGTAGTTTGTTTGAGATGCTCTTTATGACGCGATGGCCAAGTCTCTGATCCGTATGTTGAGTAACACTGACTTCACATTGGAGTTGAAAATCTGGATCTTATATTTCATGCTGAGTGCTGTCGGCCTCCACACATACTTGAGAGTAGTGAAAGCTTGTCTTGCTTTTCCGATTCTTGCTTTTATATCCTCATGGTCTCCTCAGCGCATGCCTAACCTATCTCCATTTTCTTACGCATATTTCTTAGTTGGTCCATTGTCAGGTTCCTTGGTGCTAATCCTTTAGGGTATCGGTTACCTCATGGAGTGAAGCCATTTGCTGATGAAAGTCTGCAGTAATGTGTTGGAAATGATTTTGGTTACACACGCTCACCAAATCTCTGAACCACATAGAACACTAGTCAGTGAATTGAAATTAGTGTTGTCAAGGTATAAGAACTGAATCTTACTAATATGATAATGATTTATCTGTCGTCGGGTATTTTATTTGAAAAGCTTGAAGCCAATTTTGTAGTCTTCTCCTTCGAATCAATATTATTAAAAAGGAACGATACTGTTATAATTTTAGAGGATCGAGCTATAGGCAACTCTCTTATATCAGTTGATATTCCACCCGATCCATTATTCTTCTATACATACATACATACATATATGAAACAGCTAAGAACAAGAAATCAATATTCATAATTCAAGAACGCCTCGATAAGATTTCTGTTATACTGAAAAGTTGACAGTTCTAGTCATGTTGATAGTAGCAGTAAGAGAAATGGCATTTGAATCTTTAAATGGTGGATGAAAGATGTACACATGATAAATAATCAAATGAAAGGTATTCATCTTTACCTTTTTCTGTAACGTGGCTGCTGGTTACACCCTGACGTAATATGAAATTTACTGTGGAAATAACAGTGAACACGTAAGCATCTGGGGAATGGGTGTGGTGTAATAGGGTGATTAATATTGGGGTTAGGCCTTGGTCGAGTCAGTCTATGAGGTTGTGAAGTTACTTCGATTAAGAGAGATAGTTGGGACATGTGTGACGTATGCCTAGCCATCCATTGCCTTCCTCGATAGGCAATGTTAGCTGAAATAAGGTGTATTAGGTTGGAAAGGCGTTAGCTAGCGGTGGTCAAACCAGAAACATGCCTTCATCAGTCAATGAATTCCACAACAGTTAGTTTAAGCCAGCCAGCAAGGTAGGAAGGTGTAGACTGCTGTGTACCTGGCTGCTGTCTTCGGGATAGTAAGAACCCATGGGGACACTCCAACCAAAAACCAATGCTTGAAAAAATTAATCTGATGCTCACTAGCGACTGGCCCTATTCATGCAGTGACCTGGGGTTCTAGTGGGGAGCCGTGACCAGTAGAGTACAGCAGGTTGAAGATGAGGCAGTAACTCATCGAAGAAGACATTACGAAATAGTCGTGCTACGTTTTGAATTGGCAGAAGTTAGAATTCATGGGTTGGCCATTGGATCGGGTCGGGTCCCAGTGGCTCAATGTAACCAGAAGGTCCTGGGTGGCTCGAAGCCAGTGGGGTGGGTGCGTTCTCCTGAAGAGGCCCAAACTAAGATGAAACAACCATCCAGTACTCCTAGGTTTTCCAGTGGTTCTCTAACTGATGTCACCTCATGATGAACTCCTCCATCCAATTGTTGAGATGTCTCGAAATCGTTTCCAATGTCTGGCGCAAATGCATTTAGTCTTTGCGATCTCTCATGTCCACTAAACCGTCATTTTTTCCCATGTGACTATTCCCTGTTCCTCACATTTCTGCTTATTCTTATTCTTGTGGGTCCCTTTTTTCTATGTTTTGTGTTTCTTTGTGTGCTACATGGAGGGGTTGAGCAAGTTGAGCTGGTGCACATCTGTGCCAAGTTCTGTGTTGAAAACCCAGTCAGTCTTAGGTCGTCATTCTTTTGTATTATATTTTATACATTTTTCATATGGTTATAAAAATTAGTATATATATTCCAACGTGTGCATATGTGTTGTAGTTGTGTTTGTAAAAGTCCACCCTTACTAATGATAATAATGTCTTAATTAGGCTAAACTTTAGCTATTTACCTGTAAATTGACAACAAACAAATGTCTGAATTTGAAGATGATCCTTTCAACTTAATGGATGTAGAAGCCTCAGCATAATTTTAATCATCATTTTTTTTAAATGCTGTAGTAGACTAAACACGTTTGAAATGAAAATTCGATCATCTTTGCTGAATATCACTGTCTAATGGTGTGTCTCCATTAATCTCATGACCAGTTACTTTACTGACCTGTAACCACACTCAACTTGCTCAACAGACAACAGTTACCTGGATTGGATCTATACAGTGGTCCTCCAACTCTAACTGAGGTTACAAAGTCTCTCTTTCTCTAATCTGGAACGAGGCAAAGTGACAGGACCTGATGGTATGACTTCAAAGGTGTTTAAGGTCGGTGCTGATAAATTGTTATTTTACCTTAACTAAGGTATTTGTTAATGTCTGGGAACCAGAGGTAGTCCTACTGATCATCCCAATGCAGTTCCCTGCGATAATCACAGGGAGATTAGTCGAACTAATATCAATTGCAGACTAAGTGGTGCTCAGGAGAAACAAACTAGTGAAAATCAAGCAGGCTTTAGACCAGGTAGAGTTCATATTTTCACCCTTGGACGACAGGCTCTCGAACATAGGCATACTTACTGGCGTCCAGTATTTGTTGACTTGAAGGCGACATTCGACTATGTTGATTATGTTTGGTGTTATGGCAATGTTTCGTTGTGAAGGGAGTCCAAACAAATTATATCGCACTGTCGGTGATATTACTCAAAATGGCTCTTAATGTTACACATTCACTGCATTCACTCCCCTTTGTAATCTCCTAGATCCATGAAGTCCCCACTTTTTTCCATGTAATTATACCTTCTACCGTACATTTTTGTGCATTATGGTTCTTCTGAATTTCTGTTTTCTCTAACTTCTGTGCAAAGTCTTACGTGAGAACTCAGTTCAGTCAGGTGCTTTGATAGTTCTGCTTTTTTTCTCGTCAGTTACACCTCTGCTTACCTCTGAACTTCATTTTTCTCTCTAAATGCCAGTAAGGCGTGCTCAGAGAAACTGAATTTTTCGGCCCGACCGATAGCCGCTACCTTGACGTGGTGGTCGGACTTGCGTATCTCAGCGACCCAACAAGCTACACTGGCTGGAACTAATGTTCCTGCAGGTCCTACCATGCCAGGAAGACTGTTAGAGGATAGCAATTAGATTAAAAGCAGTGTAAGATTTTTTCTTTAAATTATGCTGGGTTTCTGTGGGCAAAGTCCTACTGCTGGGGAATACACGGGTGTAACATCGATAAGATGTTTCCCTCAGGTTACCAGCATGCTAGGTCGACCCAAAAAATTGTACATCCCGACTTACTCTACGGTGGTTCGTAGCCGGCGGTAAGCTAGCTACTGTTAAGGAACCAAACCAAAAAGCCAGTTTAAGCAGGTCGTGTGTGACCGGGATGAAGGCTGGAGACAATTGGTGATATGACTCAAAATCCTCATTCTCAATGGCTGACACAGATGCATTCACTCTCTTCTCTTGCTTTGTGTGTGGTACATGGAGGGAGTAGGGCAAGTCGAACTGTCGTAGATCTGTGCAGAGTTCTATATTGAAACCAGTTAATCAATCAGTCAGGCTGTTTTACCGGAGACAAGATGTAACTAACGAAAGTCTTGGATTGATGAAATATTCTTGACAGCTCTGCTTTCTTACTGCCATAAGACAAACTTCCTTATTTCTCACCTAAAATATCCGTTAAACGTAGATTCCATGTTCGATGTGTAAGCAATTCCTGCTTTATAGGCAAAATTAAATATTTGTTACATATTTATGCAGATTACTGAATACATGCGAACTTTCATCTTCGTAACAGCTATATTTCTTCTTATGGAACAGAATGGTTTATATACACGATTTTAGATGATTGGAGGCAATCTGCAGAAAACCAACCATCTAATATCATCAAATCAATGTGCACCGTGATGGTGAGCTACCTAGAATGGTGGCCACATTGCAAACCTGACTGACTGATAGAATTCAGTCTGCACCGAAGAAAGGACTAGACACATCACACTAGTTACTAGCGTCCAATCAAAGTATGCACACGATTCAATGAGAGAATTAGCGTCACTAGTGAAAGGTGTGTACTCAGTTATTGAATTTCGTTCGTTAATCACACAGCCTATCTATATTCGCTTAAACAACTCAGGTGAAATAAAGAAGAGTCAAGAACTTGTTCCTTTCCATTTATGTTCTTTTTTATGCAAAATTTGTTTGTAGTCTATTTGATTTAGCAGAATAAGTCACCGGGGAATCAGTTACATCCAGTTGATAAGTCTTGAATAGGGCGAAGTGCCCATCTTAGATTCCACTGCTAGGCAACATCAGTCAAATATTGAATGAATTATTTTAATTTGGTTACGTTCTCTGAACTGGTTGACTTAATTGCGAAGTTTACGTTGTCCTTCTAGACAACATCTTCAGTGGTGAGCTACAAATCATTGTTTAATATGTGGAATCTACTTTAAATTACGGAACAGATAGATGCTTGCCTTAGTAAAAAACCACTCAACACACATTTAGGAAATTTTCCCTGAACAAAAGTGCATCTAAGTAGTAATTCCAAAACACAGTCTAACTGAGGCCATCTGTTTTCACAACTGTGTCTCTGTCTCTCTACCTGTCATAAAGCTCAATGACAATTAAACTTTGCAACGATTGTGCGTCGGTGGCGCAGCGGTAGGATGCTCGCGAACTACGCCTCATGTGGTCTGGGGTTCAATGCCCGGCCACCGACTCACTCTTTTACCTCGCTAAGCAAGCAACAGGACTGGTAAAGAGGGAAGGTTAGGCATGAAGCTAGCAACTCCATCCCGTAAAAATTAACACCGCTACTACGGAAAATTCAGGCCTCCAGCTTGAAGCTCTATGTTCTACTGGTAACGTAAAG
Organism: Trichobilharzia szidati; assembly: GCA_944472155.2. NCBI lineage: Eukaryota > Metazoa > Platyhelminthes > Trematoda > Strigeidida > Schistosomatidae > Trichobilharzia > Trichobilharzia szidati. The sequence goes on from OX235279.1 coordinate 164,197,451, forward strand.
GGGTAAAAAGACGATTGGTTTCTAAAATTGCAAAGAATTTATCAACTTATCCCTATCTGAGAATCTAGATTCATTTTGGGGTGTTAGATATGATTAAGATAACTAACCAACAGCAACAACAACGACCAACACCAATCACCATCATCGGCAGAGATTTGACAGAGGTTACTTCCTTCACTTATCCTCCTAGGAAACACAGCTTCAACCGCAGGCACGCCGAGTCGTTGGAGATGTCAAGACCAGCCAGAATCGGAAAGGCAAGATACGCACACCTTCATCAATCTGAAGCCAGTTTTCAAATCTTCTGCTGTCACTCAGCATAAGGAACAAGATTCGGATTTTCAACAAAAATCTCAGTGAAGTCAGTCAGTCAGTTAGTTCTTCTACGTGGATCAGAAATTTGGCGTGCGTGTCACGAAAAGCATTTCCAACAAGCTACAGAGTTTTATCAACAGCTGCCTTCGATGATTCCGTACTGAAGATCAAGTGGCCAGCTGACTAGAAAGAATTAGCAACAAGAAACTCTGGCAACGAACAAACCAAGAGCCGATCGCTCACCAAATATGTAGGAGAAAATGGAGGTGAATCGGGCACATGCTGAGGAGATCATTGAATGACATTGCGCGCAATGCAGGCCATAGATCAAGTGGAACCCGAATGGAAAAGCGACGAGCGGTTCGTCAGTGCGAGGGTGACATGGAGGAGATCGGTTGCGGAGGAGTAGGAGGAGGAGATGAGAGATTACAGTCAATCGTGGAGCCAGCTGAAGAGTACGGGAGAGAATAAAAGAAAGTGGACATGCTTTGTTGAAGCCCTACGTCCCAGTGGCAACCCAAGGGAATCATAATAACATATAATAAGATATGATCCTGCGCAGGTGTTGTAGTCAAATAAGATTTATTTAGCATATGCATTTCTCCACAAGTGATACGGATGAGGATATAAGGAAGTAGATTCGGATTTTCAACACTAATCTTAAGTCAGTCAGTCAGCGTTTGTATATAGTTCAGAGACCTGATGCCTCACCAAAAGCATTTCCAACAGGGAGATCCTCCCCACCTCCATACCGAAGTAGATTAGCGACTAGGAAATCCGACTGGCGGCAGCTGACCAACCAAGAACCTATTACGTAACAAATGTGCTGAAGAAAAAGGAGACAGACTGTACACACGCTGAGAAGACCATTCAGTGACATCATATGCTAGGCAGGCCGTCGAGTGGAACGCGAACGGAAAACGACGAGTTTGGTGTTGGTCCGAGGGCGACATCGAGGATATAGTGCGAGTTGGTGACAGGATGAAAGCCTGTTTGTTGTCGGTCGACGAACCAACTGAAAAGAACAGTATGACTTCGATATTATGCTATTGAAGCCGTATGCTCCACTTGGAATCCACGGGACGCATAACAATAATAATTTCTTCAAATAGGGCATGTAAACGTGTGAAGCATATCTGAGAGCGTACTAACATGAATGAAAGAGGTGATCGGCTTTAACAAGAACCACTCAGAACGATGTTAAACGCTCAAAAGTGTATGGGCTTCAGCTGCCAAAAGTTGACTTATTTGGACCTGTGATGCATTCAATACATTCTGAAAACCCTACACTACATAACGTGTCCTTTTTTTCTCTAAAAAAAACCCCCACTAATGTCATCTATTTGACGTGGCGTAGGCATCGCTTTATGCATGAATGTGATTGCGTCTTACTTAGGCAATCTTGGATACCAACCATGTTTATTCAATTGTTCATTTTTGTTTATTAGACGTCAAGTTTATGTTTTCTTACTATTATATACTATACGCGTGTATACCTAATCATCATGATAAATTTATCAAAGCACACCAGTTGGTAATCATCAACAACATTATCAGTAACATCGACAATTATTATTGTTTTATTTTTTTTTATTATAAATGAATAAGGTATCAAATAAATTAAGCTAACTTTTATAACTACTTCCTATGTGATTTACACACAGTGAAATCCTTTGGTCTAGCGCGTAATGCGTGTAGGTGTGTAGGCCTATGTCTGTCTGTGTGTGCGCGCTGACGCACACACACACACACATGTGCTTGTTTGTGCAGTTTTGTTTTATCAGACATGTACGTGTTGCTGGATTGGTCTGTCAGTGTGTACTATATATATATAGCTTGTGAGTCTGTGCGTCATGCACATAATGTGTGATAGTTGAACAAACATCATAATACAGTAATTTAATAAGTATTATTATTAGGCACTGATATATATGTCCGCAAACTAGATACTTTCATTGACTGAAAAAGAAATCATCATTACTATTGTATTGTATTCAACCTGGTCGCTGACGAAATCTCAGCACAGATACAGAGGGCTAGTTACGCAGATGCCAGTCTACGCCGTATCTGGCGTAGACCTGATATCCAGCAGGCTGTCAACCAAAGGGCGTGTGTACTGCTCATCAATCCGCTCCGTCCTCCTTTATCGCTGGCTGTGAGACTTGGCCATTGAGAGCGGAAGATATGAAAAGATTAGCTGTCTTCGATCATAGGTTCTCCCGTGTGAAGTGGTATAATAGGGCGAGCAATATTGAGGTTAGGCGTTGAGTGCTAGGTAAGGAGGGGGAAATTAATCGACGAGGCTGTGAAATTACATCGACTGAGGTGGTTAGGAGGTGTGTTATGTATGCCTAGTCATCGCCTTCCTCGACGGGCAATGTTAGCTGATATAGGGTCAGGTTGGAAAAAAGCTAGTGGCGGTCAAACGAAAACATGGCACCAGTCAATGAAATCTACAACAGTTAGTCTAAGCCACGTAGGAAGGTGTAAACTTCCTGACTGGGTGGGGTCCTCGGGACGGTAAAAACCAATGGTTGGAAACAATTGGTGACATGGCTCAAAATCGTTCTGCACTCCTTGTGACTTATGATTTCCAATTAAACTGTTTTGTTCTTCGTGATTACTATACCTTTGTCTGACACCTCTGTTTACTGCCTATATTATGCATTTCTCCTACTTTCTTCTTTTCTTGCTCTGTGTGCTACATGTGGTGAGTGTGGCGACTTGAACTGCCGCACATCGGTGCAAAGTTCTATGTCGAAAACAGACAGACAGACATTCAACCTGTAAACCAGTTTGGAAATCTTCTACACTCCGTAGCATAAGGAACAAGATTCGGATTTTCAACATCAATGTTGAGTCGGTCCTTCTCTACGGGTCAGAAACTTGCACGGTGTGTAACGAAGAGGATTTTCAACAGGCTGCAGGCTTTCATCAACAGATGCCTCCTTCGCTGGCTCCCTACCGATAATCGGCTGGCCAGAAAGAATTAGTAACAAAAAACTGTGGCTGGGAACAAACCGCCTATGAGCAGATTGCTCAAAAAATTTGTAGGAGAAAATGGAGATGGATTGGGCATACATTAAGGAGGCCGTCGAATGACATCGCGCGCCAGGCCCTCGAATGGAATCCAAACGGGAGGCGACGAGTGTGTCGTCCTATTGTGACATGAAGGAGATCGTGTGAGGGCGAGATGAGAGAGTTTGGACAATCGTTGAGCCACCTGAAGCGGAGATGTGTTGTTGAAGCCGTATGTTCCAGTGGGAACCCAAAGGAACAATAATAATAATTTTACTGTATATTATTCCCTCGGGTTCTGTTTGGAACAGCGTTTGACTTCGTCTAAAACATATCGGTTGACTGACTGACTAACTTTTCAGAAGGCTTCCAACAACCGACGAATTTCCCCTCTCTCCTTGTGTTTTGAAGTTTCTGTAGTGACTGGATTGATTTTTCGAAATAGGTTGGCAAAGCTCCTCGCTCCATCTTCCCTACTATTTTTCTCCGTTTAGGACCGGCAAATAAACTTTATGGCGTCGGTGGCACAGTGTTTAGGACTCTCGCCGACTATGCACATGGTCCGGGGTTCGATCCTCTGCCGACGCACACCTGATATCAATTGTCAGCCTGCAAAATTTGGGCTACCGATATCACATGCTGAAAATTCCATACTTGTACCAAAAATTACGTCGTGGAATCAAGCTATAATGAAAAAATAACTTAGACTAATTACTGAACAGTTCTCGACAATATGATTTACCTCCTCAAACGCATTACTGTGCTCCACTCTGTTCCTCGTTTGTGTTCCGTTTTTGTATAATACTCTCAGTGGTATGATCATACATCAGCTGGAATGGAAATTTCTTTGTCTGTTACTTGCACACACACGCAGTAAGACAATGTCAGGGCTAACGTCACACCTGACTGCTTTGACGGTCATGAATTCTTTCAGGATATATCGCTTCTGTTTCCTGTGTCAACTTTATTGATCTGTGGATGGTAAGGCGTTCCCATCCACTTGATACTTGCTTATCTGAAGCGGGTTGCTAACTCTTCACCTCGAAGACATGAAACTCCTTTTTAAAAAAAAATTTATTTTCATTGGTTGAGAGTTACAAAAGTATCCAAGCATGTCGTGTGCTCTATCACTAGCAAAAGATATCGGTACTTATGTGCTTCTATATGAGTAGCCTTCAGTATACTGTTTCTTGTGTTGACTTACAATTATTATGGTGCTATAAAGCCTAAATCAATACATAGTTGCCCCAGATTTTAAATCATTTTGACAGCAGATAAATTTTACCCCACTTTTGTTTAAAATGTGAGTCATCCGGTGTTGTTCTTTTCTCTAGATGGGCGTTCACCTAAAGTTAACTAGAAGAAAGTGGAGTTGTAGAAATTTTTCGACTAAGAACACTTTTTATATTGAGGCAATTAATGACACCATAAGTATTAATAAGAATTATTCCTTGGCCATTAAACCAAAACAGGGCAGCAGTCAACGGAATGCATAACAGGGAGGCGTAGACTTCTTGGTTAGTTGGGTTTGTCAGGATGGTAAAACCCAGTGAGTTGCTGGAGATTATTGGAGATATAGTTGAAAATCGTTCTCAATGTCTGGCGAAGATGCATTCACTCTTTCTAATCTCGCATATCCATTTAGTAAACCCTAATCTTTTGCGATGTTACTGTTCACCAGTGTTCCCAATAGTCGCCGATCTTTTCATGAATAGATTCGAAGATAACATCTTTTCAAGCATACTCACTCCGAAAAATATGGTTCAGATATGTAGATGATACTTTTGTAGTTCTCAAACGAGATTTACATAGTTCATTCCTGGAGAAAATACACAATCCATCGCCCAGAATCCAGTTTACTTCGGAAGCAGAATCAGACGTCGGTGAACTACCATTTCGAGACTGCCTAGTTAAGAGGAGGGAAAATGGACATTTTAGTATATCTGTATTCAGGAAGAAAACCCACTCCAATAAATATTTAGACTTCGGATCATCACACCCCATCAGCGCAAAGGTATCAGTTGTTTCAAGTCTTCTTAGACGAACACACTCACTGGTAACGGATGAGTAAGAAAAAGAAGAAGAAATATCAAACATTACTGGAACTCTCAAGCAAAACAACTACCCAATGAACTTCATCAACAAATTCAACACAGACAAGTATGGTCGAAAACGCATTCCGAAAAAATGGACGTCAACATTTGTCATTCCATATAGAGTGGAGACACCAGACGATATCAGAAGAGTACTCAAGAGTTTACTTCAAAACATCAGACACATTACGAAACAACCTTGTCCATATAAAGGACCTAATCCCTAAAGATTCTCTATCTAATTGTGTCTATAGAATAAAATGCTTGGTATGTGATGCGATATACATCGGAAAAACCTCACCAGGGAGAAATGAAAATCGGAACAAATGAACACCGTAGAACATCTGTTCGACCACCGAGAAATCCAGTGAGTGAACTAGAAAAGCTTGAAAAATCATCAGCCATAGCTTGTCTTTACGCCACGCTATAGAATCAGGCCACAAATTTGATTTTAACAATATTGAAATAATCCAGAAAAAACATTTCAGAAATCAGAAAGAATGTCTCATATCATCAGAAGCACTTCATATCAAATGGAATCCAAGTTGCCTGAATAGGAATGATGAACTAAACAGAATTTGACCCGGTTACAACACCTCCCTTCCCCATGAAATGACAAAATCAACACGAATGTGATAAGCAATTTCATTATGTAAACACACGCTGTTTTTATAATTTTACACACAAATCCAAGTATCTACACCTGGTTTTGTTATCTTTACCAAATGGCCAATTTAACAACGCAAAAATGACCCCATACTGAGGAACGATGATTAAGTTCTTATATATATGCTGAGATTTTGTAAATTCTGGTTTAATATTCCCACTTTGATGAAGCTATTAGAAGCAGCATTAAATAGCGAAACGTCAGTAAAAACAACAATATCGTTTTGTATTTTCATTCGTTGGGAAATACAACAAATAATGAATATCATATACTCAATGCCCAAATTTTTTCAAACCGTTAAAAGTGAACTTGGTTTGGACATATATAAATTACTGTTCTTTCTTTCTCACATTTCTGCTCAGTACAACTCTTTGGTTTGTACTGCCAATATTACGAAATATTTTATTTATAATGGGAGTGGTTGTTTCTTCCCAATATCCTTGACGGGCTGCTTAAAACTCGGGCTACCAAAAACAACCTCCATTAATATGCTGGAATATAATTCCTCTTATCCAATCTGTTTAAATCTAGTAAAATATAACCTTTAACAGCACTGTTTACTCTGGCGAGTGTTTAAAAACGCCTACAACCTGCTGTAATTTACAAGTTTCTACTGAATATGTGAAAAAACATAATCCTCGATTGCAGCTTGTACCAGTATATGAGACTACTGTTCCTGAGTGGTTTCCTTTGTTTACAAGGTGTACTCCTGAAGTTTTTATAATTTTTCAAAGGAATGAATACTGTACAAGGAATATTCTTTTCGATAACTTCATCATCAGGTCCTAATTTTTCTGTTGGATAAAATTAATACCATTTACAAAATATATTGTATGAACTGCAACAAGCATTGCATCGGCCAAAGTGGGCGTCGTCTTCGAATTAGAATCCAAGAACACAAATCAGCCGTGAAAAGACACGATATATATTCTTTAGTATCAAAAATATAGGCAATTATGGACATCAATTTGATTGGGATAATGTCAAAATCTTAGACAGAGGAAACACCAAAAGTGCAGTCAGGGAATTCCTAGAAGCCTGGTACTCAAACGAATATGCAATTAACAAGCACGTTAATATAGACGAAATATACCAACTAATAAAAAGTAAATCCTGTGTGAACAGAAAGTTTAAAATCCAAGTGAATAGAAAATGGTCAATCCATATGTAAAGATGGTTACCGGGAGACGCAATTCTATCACCACTCATGAAGAAATTTAAATCATTTCACTTTATGCTAAATATGGCGCTGAAAGGGGATGTTGTCTGGAAGGGGGACGACGAAAGCTTCGCAACTAAACCAACCAGCTCAGAGCACACTTATAATTGTAAATCTATTATTATTATTAGTTCATGCATTTCTATTAAGATATATCAATGAATCCTAACATTTTCTCCACTGTAATCTGCATATATATGTATATATATTTAGGTGATTGAAGGCGCTGGACATCAAGTCTATGCACAAACGTCAGAAGAATTCAATGCTTATGTCAATAAAATTGGACTACGTGTTGACAATAATGATCCATTCACTCCAGGTGACTATCGTCCACATGTTGTAAATAACAAGCTGATGAACAATCATAATGGGAACACAGATTCTCCATCTGATAATAAAGGACATAATGGTCGAAATCGTCGTAAACGATCATCTGTCGCACTCGGGACTCAAGACACATCATTACACCTATATGGGCGTTTAGCTCAGAACGGTAAGCCAGCTGCTAAAAATGTAGAGAAAGGAGGAGAGGCAAGCGATGAAGCCTCTGATTGATTGATTGATTGATTAAACGCACAACCACCGGTTCTGATTTCATCGAATCTTCAGATTTATTCACACACACACAAACATACAGTACACTGCTTTCTCTTCTGGCCTGTTACTTTTCTAACTTACTGAAAAGAGTAAACACACAGAATTTCTTAAAGTGGCTTTACGCTTCTTTCTTTTACCTTGATGATAACCAAACAACGAGCCTGATTGATTAACTTAGTAGTGTGTACGTAGTCTTTCCTCAATGCTTACATAAGAAGCACACATGCAATATATATATATATATATATATGTACAACGTTCGATTTATGTACTTTTTTGCCGAGGGGGGTGGGTGATTCTACTCCTATGTTTGCGCTCTGTGTTTAATTTATAATTTTTTTTTCTAACATTAACTTTTATTTACTCAGTAATACCTTGAAAATAATTTTATCGTTGCTGTGTTTCTTTTATTTTATTTTTTTTAATAAAAACATTCGCGGTTATTTCAAGCTGGCTTTCAGTAGTTTACACACAAAATCATACAGATTATATTATTATTATCATTATTATCTATCTCTATTTAAGGAAAGATTTAATAATAATATTTCGGTTAATTTTCTAAAATTTATGCGATTTACTGTGTGTAGTAGATGCGCGCTTATGAAAAAGGGAAACAGCGACAGTTGATTAGTGAAACACAATTAAATTCTCTCTCTGTCACCATGTAAACTGTTATTCTCCTCTCCTTCTATTTTGTTTTCTATTTTGTAATTTTTTCTCAGAGAAACAAGCACATACCGACGTTGTCTTTCCAGGCTATATATATATATATTTTTTTTCCAGATGCCTTTTGAAACATGATCTTTTGGTCACTGTTTTCCAAAAAAATTCAATATTGAATTCAATATAATATATACACATATGTGGACCAATGAAACCCTCTCCGACTCCCCCCAGCACCCACTCTCCCCAGGTATGGGAGATATTGACTTCCAGTTTCTAATTTTTTTTTGTTAAAAAAAATTTCACTTCACAATACCCTCTCATTATTCGATTTCTTTATTATGATTATTATTACTATTATTATTATTATGATTGCTATTCGATTATTTTTTTTCTAAAATTTATTCTACAGTTCATATGATTGTACACTTGGTTTCTTTTAGTTTTTCTGTGAATTCAGACTAGTAAATATATATTCAGCTTTGAATACATATATATACCCTCAGTGATATAAATTGTTTGTCAATATGAAATTGTTAGCTTGCTTTGGAATATATATTACCTGAAGTGTTTGTTGAAATCCGTCTCGTTGTCTGTCTGTCTGTCTGTTGTCATGGTTTCAACGCATGACAACAGAGAATAGTCTTATGGACTTAGAATATGCAGATGACATAGTCCTGTAAGGGGAGGATGCTGACAGAATGCAGAGACTTCTGAAAACCTTGAGCAGCAATCTTCGTATGTTTGACATGCAATTCGACCCTGTAAAATGTAAGATGCTGCTACAGGAATGACTGTACTACGTCAACTTCTAGCTTAGTGATAGGGAGTGAAGTGATAGAACATGTTGACCACTTCACCTATTTGGGAAGTTGTATCAGCACCAACGGATTGATTGGTGACGAAATCTCACCACGGATTCAAAAAGCTCGAGCTGCTTTCGCTAACTTACACCATCTCTGGCGTAGACGTGACATCCGACTATCAACCAAGGGACGTGTGTACTGCTCAGCAGTTCGCTCCGTCCTTCTCTATGGCTCTGAAACATGGCCAATACGAGTTGAAGACATGAAAAGGTTAACTGTTTTCGATCATAGATGTCTACGATCTCTTTCTCACGTTAGGTGGTATAATAAGGTAAGTAATGTTGACGTTAGGTTAGGCGTAGAGTGTTGGGCAAAGAGGGAAAATCAATCGACGAGGCTATAAAGTTACATAGATTGAGATGGCTAGGTGACGTGCTGCGCATGCCTAACCACTGCCTCCCCCGACGGGCACTACTAGCTGATATAGGTGCAGGTTGGAAAAGAGTAAATGGTGCCATGCCAAACAAAAACATGGCATCAATCCATGAAATCCTTGACAGTTAAACTGAGTCAGGTAGGGAGATGCAGACTTCCGGGTTGGGGCCCTCGGGACTCTGAGAATCAATGGCTGGAGACAATAGGTGACATGGCTTAAAATCATTGTCAATGGCTTACTCAGATGTATTCAGTCTCTGTAATCTTTCATATTCCTTTCTTCCACTACTCATTCTGTTTCACTTTAATACTTGTCAAAACTCTATTGATTCTCTTCACTCATCTTCTTGTTTACCTTTGTGTGCTATTTGGAACGTGGCAACTCGAACTGCTGCACTTCAGTGCCAAGTTCTATGTGAAATCCAGCCAGCATGCCTTCAACGATGGTAGTTAGGCTGCGTTTGGTTTTTGTGTTTGTGTGCGTTTTGTGAAAGTTAAGTCCGATAAAGTATTCAAAATGCTCAGTCACCAGAACAGAGGGGGTCCTGCCTGATCCTCCTGTGGTGAGATTAATTCCAGTTTCTTTAATAGAATTGATGCATAGCTTTTGAACAACTGTGTGTCGGGCGCTTAACTTCCAAAACTAGTGGATCAGTGGTTAGAACCCTGATTACAGCTTGATTCCACACTGTATGTTTCGGTACAGGTATGGAATTTTCAGCATGTGATATCGGTAGCCCAAATTTTGCAGGCCGACCATAGATATCAGGCGTGCGACGGCAGGGGATCTAACTCCGGAGCATGCGCATGGTCGGCGAGAGTCCTAACTACTATGTCACCGACACAACCCCGGGTGGTAGTAGTGTAACAACAGAAGACAAAGGCCAGGCAACAGATCGTTTATTAAGGAAAATCAACACATATTTATAGATTTTAATGTACATTATTGTAGATTATTATTAGTAGAAAATACAGTCTTTTGATTGGTTGTTTCTCACAGAAAGTTAACCTTGCATCTCTTTGTGGCTGTGTCAGATCATCCATTTTCTAACTGTACCCCCCTACGCAAAGCCTTTGTTCTCGTTTTCTCACCACCAATAATGGGGACATAAACATTGACGTCAATTACTATCTACCAACTTTTGGATAGCAGCCAGCTCTCACCAGAGTAGTAGTAGTAGATGTTCCTTATTGATAACTGCATGGAATTACGATTGGTTGCTGAAGAATATATTCAGTCATTTATACTTTTGTTTTACTCAACTTCTGGGGTGTTCTGAAAGTGATAACAACACAAGAAACTGTCTCATCATTTCGTCACTTTGACTTTATTGATTGAAAGCTAATAGATACTCCTTAATGCAGTCTGTCTATCGAATTAAAATTCACTCATATCTTATATTGGGGAATAATTTCCCAACTAGCTAGCAGTATTTTTACTCGATAGATATCAACGGTAAACTTAGCGTTTCTACTACCAGGCTCATATTCGTTTGTCTGGGCGAAAACTGAAGTAATAGGACATTTATTTGTAAACGCAACGTGTTTACACCTCTGCTTACGATATGACGGCCAGTCTGGCGATTTTCACAACGCTCTTTGACAGCGGCACATGTCAAGTGATCCACAACGGAAAACTCAGCGAAGCGTTTGGAGTAAACACAGGTGCCAGACAAGGGTGCTTACTACCACCAATGATATTCCTAATTGTGGTGGACTGGATTATGCATCAGACAGTGGGAAACGAGAAGACAGGGATATCCTGGACTGACATGAACAGCCTAGAAGACCTGGATTTCGCGCGTGGATGATTTATGTGTGATGTCACACAAAATTGAAGACTTACAAGCGGAAACCGACAAACTGGTCGAAGAAGCAGCAAAGACAGGACTGCAGGTGAACATAGACAAGACGGAGGTTATGAAAATAACCAACATCCAGCGCCAATCACCATCAACGGGAGGGATTTGAAAGAGGTTACTTCATTCACTTATCTAGAGAGCATTGTCTCAACTACAGGTGGAACGGACGAGGATGTGAAATCGAGAATCGGGAAGGCGAGAAACACATTCATCAACCTGAAACCAATCTGGAAATCTTCGTCACTCAGCCTGCATCATCAACAAAATTCGGATTTTCAATACAAACGTCAAGTCAGTCAGTTCTTCTATACGGATCAGAAACTTGGCGAGTCACCAAAAATATTTCCAACAGGTTGCACACCTTTATCAGCAGCTGTCTTCGTTCTATACTGAAGATTAGATGGCCAGAAAGAACAAGAACCAACAAGGAACAAGCAGAACAAGAACCAATCGCCCAACAAATATGCAGGAGAAAGTGGAGATGGATTGGACACTCACTGGCTGAGGAGGCCGCTGGGTGACATCGCGCGTCAGGCCATCACTCGAGTGGAACCCGGGATAGAAGCGGGGAGTGGGACGTCCAAGTGTGGGTACATGCAGGAGATCGTGTGAATAGGAGTTGAAACAATATGGACTAACATGGATGCAGGTGAAAAGTACAGCAGAAGACAGAAGCAAGTGGAGACTTGTAGTTGGAGCCCTATGTTCCACTAGGAACCCAAGGGAACAATAATAATCACGATAGGAAGCGTCTAAAACTGAAATCAATAACTTAAGTCAATAGTTGCAGAGGTGGAAGTGTTTATTTCTCATATCTGGGTATGAACATTAAATAGCCTCCCTGGACAACGTTTCATCTCATTACCTAACCTTCGGCCATCCGCGAACCAATCAGAATGTTTTGTTTTTCCCTGATCTGGCCGAATTTTAATATGGCTGAAAAATGCATAAATTTAATGTGTTTTTCCTTGATTAAAAAAATTCCGTGTCCCAACAGTCAGAGGCCAAACTTTGTTTTTAGATTTAACGCCTGGCTCGGTGAAGCGGAAGGTACTAAGGTCTTTGATTGGACAACAGCTAGGGACCAGTGTAATACGTCTAGTCATATCTTTGGTGCAGACTGGACTCTGTTAGTGAATTTTGCAATGTGGCCAGCATTCTAGGTAGCTCGCCACCACGGTGCGCATTGATTGGATGATATTAGATAGAAGAGTAAATTTTGTGCACTGTGGTTGAGTATAATTCTATTGTGGGTAAAATTTGTTTTGATAAGGTTTCACAGTGTTATACAGTAATGTTTACTGATGACCACGTTTCGAGCATAACTTATTACTGCTCATAGTCATATCAAGGTACTCACACAACTTTCTAACTTCCTTTAATAATTTCATTATTTCCCATCGCTTGATTTGATTGGTAGTAGTATTTTCCATATTTGCGGTATGAGTGATGAATCATTCCTGTTGCATTTGTTGGGTGTATATTCGATGAACAAGGATTCAGTAATCAATCCCTCTCTCAACCTACATAGATTACTTTTTAGAATTTTAACCCTCTCACACCCTATTGTGTGGTTGTGTGTTAATGCATACAGTGAAATTGCTGCGCTTTTTTCTAAATTACTTATCTTCTCGGGGTCAACCATTATACCTTAGCTAAATTCTTTTGTTCTGACAATCTGCCTACCGCCGACCTACTAGTTTGCCTTACCTATGTAGTTGACTTAACTCACAGCCATTGCAGGGTATTTTGTAAATTATATTATTTTGTCTAATCGGGTCCATCAGGTCTTTTAGCCTACAGAGCTTGTCCCTGAGTGATTTGTGTGAGTACCTTGACATGATTATGAGCAATAAATTGTGCTCAAAACGTCATCAGTAAACATTACTGTAAGACTTTATCGGAACAAATTTTACCCATAATGGAATTATGTTAGATAGTTGGAGGCAATCGGCTACAGGAAGCCTTGCTCGACCTAATTTTCGTGCTAGCTGGCACTCACCAGTCAGTCAGCAAGGCGTATCTGCACCTGAAGGAACGGATGTCCTTCTGAGATTCGAACCCGCGTCACCTAGTGTTACCAGCAGTCAGAGATGTTACCACTGAGCTATTTGGACTCGCGATTGACCTCCTTTAGGACTGTAGTCGGCACTTTGATTGGACACTAGTAACTAGTGTGATGTGTCTAGTCCTTTCTTTGGTGCAGACTGAATTCTATCAGTCAGTCACGTTTGCAATGTGGCCACCATTCTAGGTGGCTCGCCATCACGATGCACCTTGAATTGTTGATGTTAGATGGTTGAAGGCAACTGGCAGGAAGCCCAGCCTGACCTAGGTTTCGTGCTAGTTGGCAGTCATTAGTCAACAAGGCGAATCTGCAACCTTGAAGGAATTGATAATCGTATCTAGCACTTTAGTTGATTTGTCCATTGCGTTCAGTGATATTATTCCCACTCTGTCATATCAGCTGTCGACGGGTTCCTGTCAGCCTACGCATCAGATTCGTATGGTATACGTTTACATTTCACCTGTAGGAACCTATCTCTTTCCACTTGCTTCAGAACATCAGATACTCTCTTAAATTATTCTCTAATTCCTGGTTTAGAATTCCACTCTTTATTCTTAATTGTGTTTCACGTTTACTATTCTTTTTGTGTTCCGAGTGGAACTCATAAGGCTTCAAGCTTGAGCTTCAAATTTTCAGTTGCGGTGGTGTTTTTTTGTTTATTTATACAGGATGGGGTCGCTGGTCCTACGCCCATCCCTGCCTCTTTTTTATCGGGTTTCCTATCGACTGAGCGTGGTTTGGGAGTGTGTCGGTGGGGAGTCGAACCCGGATCACGTGTGTGCTTCACACTACATTTTTATCATTTTCGTCCTTGTGGCTGTTTCTTTTCCAAATATTTAATTGCTGTAAGTAAATAATGTAGTGTGTGCGTCGGTGGCACAGCGGTTAGGACGCTCGCCGACCGTGCACATGGTCCGGGGTTCGATCACTGGCCGACTCACTCCTTTACCTCGCTAAGCCAGAAATAATGCTGGTAAAGAGGAAAAGTTGGGCATGAGGCTAACAACCCCATCCCGTTGAACTAAACACTGCTACAGAAACTTCAAGCCTCTAGCTTGGAGCCCTATGTTCCACTGGGAACGTGGAGGAAAAAAAAGGAAACGCTCTGTGAAAATCGATTGTGGCAGTAGCTTGTAGCTGGTTGATTGCTAGTTCCTTCGTATCGTATACAGTAGCTGCAGTGTACGGATACACGTTTCACAAGAGATTATAAAAAAACCTGTAGATCTTTTTCTTTGGAGTATTATATAACAGCAGTAGGTATTCTACAAAACCATAAAGCAGTAATATTAGTTTGGTTTGTAAGGGTTAGTTATGTTTTACCAGTTGATCACGGATTGATATCAGTTAGAGAACCATTGAAAACCAGGGAGTACTGGACAGCCAGCTGTTTCATCCTAGTTTGGGAATCATCGGCAGTACGCACCCACCACCAGGTTCGAATCCAGGACCTTCTGGTTACAAGCCAAGCTGCTCGTATACCATTCAGCCACTGTGACCCGATTCAATGGCTCATGAATTCTAACTTCTACCAATTCGTGATGATTTAGCGCGACCACCAACCAATGTCATCAGCAGGACACTCATCCTCACACCTTACTTGATGGACCTCGCTGGTCCTGACTTCTCACTAGAAATCCAGGAAACTCTTTCCTGTAACAAGTCACTAACGAGCATCAGATTAATTTTCTATAGTTGGTTTGTAAGGATTAATTTTGTTTTTACGAGTTGATCACGGATTGTTGGTGGCGCTAAATCACGAAATGGTAGGAGTTAGAATTCATGGACTGGCCATTGAATCGGGTCGCAGTGGCTGAATGGTATACGAGCTTGCCTTGTAACCAGAAGGTCCTGGATTCGAACCCCGTGTGGTGGTGTGTGCGTACTGCCGAATGAAACAGCTGTCCAGTACTCCTTGATGGTTTTCAATGGTTCTCTAACTGATATCAATCCGTGATCAACTTGTAAAAGTAATTTTAGTGGCAAAAAGACACGCATCAGGTTTGAGTGTTTACGTGCACTGAACATCCCCGATATTAACAACTTATCAAGATATTATTTTCTTTTTTAATTATCTATGATATATAAACTTGTGCATGTTGTGAGTATCCAACACCAACCAGCCTTCTTGCTGAGAAAGTGCAGAGGCGGTTAATTAGAATTTGAATTTCCTCAGGTAAGAGTGAGTTTATAAGATTGCCTAACAAATATGCTTCTTGTAGCATTGAGGCATTCACTTAATGATGTTATTTAGATATTCAACATTAGACATTTGGACGGCTTCAGAGTTCTTGCTACACTTTAGCAGTAAGTGTCACTTCACAGTCATATCTGGGCTTCAGTGTCCAACATACGAAACTCCATCTTTATGATTTCATGCGGTAGTAGCTTTTGTCCAAGCGATCCTATGTCAGGTTGGAAAAGAGCCAGTGGTGGTCAAAACAAAACATGGCTTCATCAGTCAACGAAATTCACAACAGTTAGTTTAAGCCAGCCAGCCACATAGGGAGGTGTAGACTTCCTGACTGGTTGGGGTTCTCAGGATGGTAAAAACCAATGGAGGCTGGAGACAATCGGTGATATGGCTCAAAATCGTTCTCGGTGATATCGCAGATGCATCCACTCCTTGTGACTTATAATACCCAATAAAGCTATATTGTTCTTCGATATAACTATTCTTTTTGCCTCATATCTCTGTTTTTCATTCCCTTTTTACTTTCTTCTCTTGCTTTGTGTGCAACATGGAGGGAGTGTGGCGACTTGAACTGCTGCACATTTGTGCAAAGTTCTACGTTGAAACCAGTCAGTCAGTTCAAGTGCCGCTCATTCAGACTGAGGGTTTGTTTTAGCATATACCGTATAATGGCCCTCAGGTAGTTGATGTTGTGCACGGCCCTCGGTAATTTTGTATTTCACGTGTTTAAGCAAATACTGTGACCAATTAAAATGCTATATTCGGTTATTTTGAAAGTGTTTTCATTTTCTCCTATACAACTGAAATATCTTTTGTGTTGTTTCTTATAGTGTGCGCGCAAAATAAACACACCTCGAGTTTAACTCCATTATGGATAAGATTTTATTTTGATAAGTCACACACACAGTGTTACACAGTAATATTAACTGATGACGTTTCGAGCACAAACTATTGCCATCATAATCATATCAAGTTACTCACACAACTTTTTCCTTCATTTATATACATGTGTGGAATTGATTAGATATTTAAATAAAAATCAATATAGGATAATATACATTCAGAAATAATGATACGAGTGTACATTATCCGATATTGATTTTTATTCAAATATCTAATCAGTTCCACACATGCATATGAATGAAGTAAAAATAGTTGTATGAGTGATTTGAAATGATTATGAGCAGTAATAATTTGTGCTCGAAACGTCATCAGTTAATATAACTGTACAACACTGTGATTCTATCAAAATAAAATCTTATCCATAATGGAGTTATACTTTACCACCGTGCACAAGTTTTATACTTATATCAATAATCGGCGATTAATCCGGAAAAAAACGAAGTTTGGGCGTAATGTTAACAATTCCACCACGTGAAAACAATATCGATACTGAGAGTTGAAGCCCTGTGTTCCACTCGCAACTCAAGGAATCGAATATATATATATATATATATATTGACTGATTGGTCTCAACGTAGAGCCTAACACAGAAGTACAGCAGTTCACGTTTCCACATGCGATACCCGTGAATTTCCGCCATTGATGGTGATTGCTGCTTGTAGTTGTTGTTTTGGTACCTTCATCATCTCTGTCTTCTCTGTTAACCTAAATGATTTTCGTCTTTAGGGTTTTCGAGTTTGTACGACATTATACATAAATCATATCAGCAAAAGTCCAGATCTTCTAAAGTCTGCTTGTCATTCCAACGCATGCCGTTCATCTCACTCCGACACGCACGCACACACACACTCCGTATTATTCAGTTCACCATAATCAATAATATCGTCTGTGATAATAGACAGCTTTGTCTCAATCTTGTCTTCGCCTGAAACGCTTCAATGAACTTTCCGTTGTAATGTGTAAGAAAATTTAGTTAAGAAAATGTACAATTTCTCGAAATGTAACTATAGAGAGATCGTCAAAGTAAGCTGAAACTCATATATATTTGTAGAACTTGGGTACTGTATTAATGTGGTGAGAGCTGGCTGCTAGCCAAAGTTGGTAGACAGTAATTGACGTCAATGTTTATGTCCCCAATATTGGTGGTGAGAAAATGAGAACAAAGGCTTTGCGTAGGCGGATACAGTTAGCATATGGATGATCTGACACAGCCACAAAGAGATGCAAGGTTAACTTTCTGTGAGAAACAACCAATCAAAAGACTGTATTTTCTACTAACAATAATCTACAATAATGCACATTAAAATCTATAAATATGTGTTGATTTTCCTTAATAAACGATCTGTTGCCTGGCCCTTGTCTTCTGTTGTTACAGTAGTATTTAATTTGTTTATTCGATGTATCACACGGTGCGCAATAGTATTGTTTACTGGATGACAACGCCTTTCGAATACACTTTATTGTTCATGATCATATCATCAATTGTAACTAAACAAAAATTCGAAAATCTAGTTTCACAGTTTTCTTAATTCCTTCCTATTCGTCGTCGTAGGCATAGTAGACTATCTTTCTGGCAACTGTCAACTTTAAACCTCACCGGGTCATTGAACACAGTTTTCTTCTTTGCGATTTAGTCATCTTTGTTCATCAGCACCATCTCTGAGCCTTTGTAAGGTCGCAATATGACATTTCGGCCATTGTTTTCTGGACCTTTCAATGCTCTTTTTAGTTCTCTTCAGAGTGGATTTTGCAATATAACGTTGGTGGAATGAGGTTTTGATTTGAACCAGCTCTTTTTGTCATCATCAACTGGAGTAAAGTCATTCAGCTGACAGAATAAGTTTTTGAAATGAACCGCGACATCGGTTCTTCTTTTGATAAAGAAGTTATTCGGGATATGAAAGTTAAATCCAAGAGAAAGCGCTTCCAGTTCAATCCCATTTTAACTTGAAACTCGACAGATTACAGATAAACTCCTCCTCCTCCCCCTCCTCTCAGAAATATTCGTCATTACCTTGTTTCGTATGAAATTATTAAAGTAGTCGGGCATATTTGTTAATAGTTAATTTGATGGACTTCTAAGGCAGACTATTCATGAAGTATCTCATATATATACAAGATATATTCCTGATTATGGTAAACTGAATCGGACGAGGATGTCAAATCGAGAATCGGGAAGGCGAGAAACACATTCATCAACCTGAAACCAATCTAGAAATCGTCGTCACTCAGCCACACTCAACAACAAAATTCGGATTTTCAATACAAACGTCAAGTCAGTCAGTTCTTCTATACGGATGGATCAGAAACTTGGCGGTGGGTCACAAAGAATATTTCAAACAGCCTGTTGCAGACCTTTATCAACAACTGTCTTCGTTCTATACTGGAGATCAGATGGCTGGAAAGAATCACCAACAAGAAACTATGGGAACAAACAAAACAAGAACCAATCGTTCAACAAATATGCAGGAGAAAGTGGAGATGGATTGGACACTCACTGGCTGAGGAGGCCACTGGGTGACATAGCGCGTCAGGCCATCACTCGAGTGGAACCCGAAAGGGAAGCGACGAGTGGGACGTCCAAGTGTGGGTGACATGGAGGAGGTCGTGTGAAGAAGAGTTGAAACAGTATGGAATAACATGGATGCAGGTGAAAAGTACAGCAGAAGACAGAAGCAAGTGGAGACGTGTAGTTGAAGCCCTATGTTCTACTAGGAACCCAAGGGAACAATAATAATAATAATATAATGGTAAACTAAATAATACAGTAGACCGTGCCTCGGTGCGAGAAGGATGGTTTATGTTGTACCAATCAGAAGACTCTAGAAGATCTGGACTTTGGCTGCGATGATTCATGTCTAATGACATACAGAGACTCAAAGACCTAAAGACTAAAATCCACAAGTCTACAGAGAAGGCAGTACTTCAGGTGAACACAGAGTAGACAGAGATGACGAAGATGGTTAACCAACAACAATGACTACCAATCACCATCAAGAGAACCACTTCTTCCACGTATCTACGCAGCATCGTTCCAACTACAGATGAAGATGTCAAAGTCACACCTCCATTGCTCTGATGTCAATGTGGAAATCTTCTGCACTCAGTGTAAATAATAAGATTTGAATTCTTTTAACATTAATGTCATATCGGTTCTTCTAATGTAGTCCTAAGGCTTGTGCGTCACCAAAACGCATTTCAAACAGACTAGTGCAGAGTTTCATCAACCGTTGCTTTTGCTGCAAGCTGAACATTAGATCACTGACCGAAGAACTCTGACTGTCAAAGAACCCACCAAGAACCTATCTGAGCAAAGAAAGAACATAGAATTTGGCACAGAATAACATGGACCCATTCTACTTCGTTGATCCTCATCAACTGCATACAACCTGTCATTAACAGGCATAAGAATATCATTTTCATGATGTGGCACGAAGAAACTGATAATTTTCACTTCCTGCATATAAATTTGGAGAGAAAGTGGGATGGGACACACTCGTGAGATCAATAAATCATAAAGAACAAGTGCAGTTTGCTCGGACGAATGTCTTGATGAGGAACTTAATAATATTAAACGGTTGCTGAGTGAAAATGGTTATCCTGAAAAGTTTATTGATAAGAATATGAATCTAGAATCAAAGCAGCCCAAGTTACCAACAGTTCCCAAAAAGGCCTTGTTCTTACAGATGCAGTTCCTATGAGACAACAACAGTGAGATACTAACACAGCGCCTTAGAAATGCAGTAAAAAGAGCATTCCCTGCTGCTGAATTACGCTGTCTTCAAAACCACTCCTCTTTTGCGTTTGGGAGTAAAAGACAAACTGCCTAATTTCGCCTCCCACTCCATGTGTATCTACCAATTTAACTGCTCCTGTGGAGTGAGCCAGTTACTTGCATAGGCCGTACAATTAGGCGTGTTTCTCGTCGAATTTCCGAAAATCACGCTGTGTGGACAAACAAAAGCTATCCGCAGCGCTATTCTATCTCATCTTGTGGAGACAGAACACAAGATTGACGTTAACATCATCATAAATATGTCAATTAGTAGTCTAAAAACTTCTCTCTAACAAGATATATGTATATGTTTACTTAAACTTCAGCTATCTTGTTATCCTGATGTTTTACCTCACCGTAACACTTATAAAATGGTTACTGATGACAAGAATTATAGTTTGTATGCAGCTGATGAGAACCAAAGAAATAAAATGGATCCACCTTATTCTTCACCGATGTTTGTTCCTTCTTTGTTCAAATTTATAAAAGGGATTGCTTTCAAGAACCCATTGTGCATATGTATTGGACACAAGCCGAACAGACGGCTGAATGACATTGCTCTTGAGGGGGGGGGGACGAATTGCGTGTTGGTCTGATGGTGACATGGAGGAGATCGTATGAGGAGGAGGCGAGAGCAGAGAACAGAATGCAGTGGAAAAGTGCTGTTGAATTCTTATGTTCTACTCAGGACCCCAGAGAAGAATATTAAAATTTTAGTAGTTTTGAAGAAATAAGTGCTTTGCAATTAATAGTGTTCTCTTAGCTGGTTGGTTTGGTTGCGGAGCTTTCGTCGTCCCCCTTCCAGACGCAATTTTCAACATAAAGTGAAATGATTAAATTTCTTCATGAGTGATAGAATTACATCTCCTGGTAACCATCTTTACATATGTATTGACCATTTTCTATTGACTTGGATTTTAAACTTTCTGGTCACATGATTTACTTTTTATTAGTTGGTATATTTCGTCTATGCAATTAACGTGTTTGTTAATTGCATATTCGTTTGAGTACCAGGCTTCTAGGAATTCCCTGACTGCACTTTTGGTGTTTCCTCTGTCTAAGATTTTGGCATTATCACAATCAAATTGATGTCCATAATTTTCAAGTGTTGGTTTGTAGGGATTTGATTGGTTACAGGATTTCATCATGAGCTGACATCAGTTAGAGAACCATTGGAAAACCTGGGAGTACTGGACAGCTGTTTCGTCCTAGTTTGGGACTCTTCAGTAGTACGCACCCACCGGGATTCGAACCCAGGACCTTCTGGTTACAAGGCGAGCTCATATACCAGTACTCCCAGGTTTTCCAATGGTTCTCTAACTGATGTCAGCTCATGATGAAATCCTGTAACCAATCAAATCCCTACAAACCAACACTTGAAGATCAATGAGATGCTCACTAGCGACTTGCCCTATTCAGGTGGGTAGTCACCTGGGGTTCTAGTGAGAAGTCGTGACCAGTAGGGTGCAGCAGGTCGGGCGTGAGGACAAATACTCGCCGAAGACATTGGCTAGGGGTCGCGCTATGTTTGTGAATTGGCAAAAGTTAGAATTCATGAACCATTGGATCGGGTCCCAGTGGCTTAATGGTATACGAGCCCGCTAGCCTTGTAACGAGAAGGTCCTGGGTTCAAATCCCGGTGGGTGCGTACTGATGAAGAATCCCAAACTAGGACGAAACAGCTGTCCAGTACTCCCAGGTTTTCCAATGGTTCTCTAACTGATGTCAGCTCATGATGATGTCCATAATTGCCTATATGCATTGATACTAAAGAACCTCGCCTAGATTACTAGCTCGCTAGTTTGGTTGAGGCGTAGTGCTAGCAACTCCACCCCCAAAACTTAACCAAATTGCTACAGAAACTTCAACGCATAAGTATATTATAAATACTAAAAATATCAACAATAACCTTATTTTTCGCTGGAATCGGGGAAGTGGAATGACGCAGGCTGGTGAAAGCCTTTGGGAAGCCAGTCAACGATGTTCTTACAATGTAAGAAGCTGGAAAGGCTGCCCAGGTAACCGCAGAAATGAGAAGATATGGAATAAAAGTGTTGGGAATCTGCGAGAGCAGATGGAACGAATGTGGAAGGTGCCAACTATCAGCTGGAGAGACAGTAATCTATTCCGGTCACCCAGAGGACAACCACGAGAATCGGGAAGGCGAGAAACACATTCACCAACCTGAAACCAATCTAGAAATCGTCGTCACTCAGCCACACTCAACAACAAAATTCGGATTTTCAATACAAACGTCAAGTCAGTCAGTTCTTCTATACGGATGGATCAGAAACTTGGCGGTGGGTCACAAAGAATATTTCAAACAGCCTGTTGCAGACCTTTATCAACAACTGTCTTCGTTCTATACTGGAGATCAGATGGCTGGAAAGAATCACCAACAAGAAACTATGGGAAGAAACAAAACAAGAACCAATCGTTCAACAAATATGCAGGAGAAAGTGGAGATGGATTGGACACTCACTGGCTGAGGAGGCCACTGGGTGACATAGCGCGTCAGGCCATCACTCGAGTGGAACCCGAAAGGGAAGCGACGAGTGGGACGTCCAAGTGTGGGTGACATGGAGGAGGTCGTGTGAAGAAGAGTTGAAACAGTATGGACTAACATGGATGCAGGTGAAAAGTACAGCAGAAGACAGAAACAAGTGGAGACGTGTAGTTGAAGCCCTATGTTCTACTAGGAACCCAAGGGAACAATAATAATAATAATTGATACTGAAGAATATATATCGTGTCTTTTCACGGCTGATTTGTGTTCTTGGATTCCACTGTGGCCGATGTAATGCCTGTTACAGTTCATACAATTTATTTTGTAAACGGTATTAATTTTATCTCCTTTTTCTTTTGGATGTGTCTTTTGGTTTTCACAATATCGAATTAAGCGATTTGACTAGCTTGTGTTCTATATCTATACCAAACAGTTTCAATATTCTAGCTGTTATTTCAGAGATATTTTCACCGATTTATTACACTGTCATCTATTTTTGTTAATTTGTGTAGTCAAACATTGATTACGTTTGTGAAATAATGAGTCATATCGGCTTGTCTGGTTGGTTTCTGATCTAATAGACAGCTGCACGTGACAGCCCAACGCCTTATTCTAATTCTACTGGTTGTTCTCACTTATGATAATATCTGACAATCATTTTTTTTTCTAATTTTAAGTTTATTAATACTTTATGCCTGAGTGTATGTACTTGATGAATTTATAGATCGATTGCATTGTGGGTTTGCATAGTGCTCCTTATATAATACTATTAATAATGCTGGCTCAACTCTGACTCAACTTTAAAAGCGATGATACAATGAGAATCATAAATAAAAAGATTAAGTGCAGTCCTGTCCAGGGCGTATCCTGCAGCAGAACTAGTCTTCGTCTAATGGTCTTCAACTAAATCCTTCCAAATGTCAGACTGTTAATTTCAGTTTCAGATGTAAAAGAAAGTTAAATGACGAAGCTGTTAATTCCTATGACCGTTGCAAAATTGATGATAGTGATATAGAACTCAAGTCTGAAGTTAAGTATCTTGGATTAGTTCTTTCTTCTGATCTATCCTGGTTTTCTCATGTCTTAGTGATTTCTAAAAGAATATTTCATCTGACTTTCTACATTAGGAAGTTAAGGCACTCAGACATAGCTCAACCCCTCATCCTCTTACAGTTTGTCAACTCGAGCATCTCACCTATTTTTCTTTACTGTTCACCCTGTTATTCTTTGCTGGATTGCTTAAAAATGACTATGTCATAGTTCGTAGAACTCTGAAGACTGACCGTTAGTAGGGCGAGTGGTATCCCATTGGGCCATATCGTTGACATTGTCACTGATAGGCACTTGATTTCATGCAACAAATTTGCTAAAGGAATTTCGTCAAATTGTGAACATCCAACGCAGCACCCGCAGCTCCAACCTTGTGTCTCCTCAGGTAAAACAAGAAGTCTTTTCAGAAGACTTTATGCACGTGTATCTAAGTATAAAAATTCCGCTGTAACATATTTGGTGGCACGTACTTTATGTGATGAAAATAGTGTTAGGCATGAACTAGCTAACCTTCTTTGCACTATTAAATAAACCATTCCCCCACCCTTATAACATCAAGCTTTATTGTTTTTGTACTTCTTATATTTATAATCCTCTCAATTTTTTGTTTATTTTCTCATAAGTGTGAACATCATTTAAGCTGTGTTATAACTGGTTATTTTGTATTTCCACTCACCATGCTGTTAATTTTACTTATATTTTGAGTAAATCAGATGCAAGGTATTGTGACAAATGCTGAGAGAATTCCATTCTGCACTATAAGTAGTGCTGTTTTTGGAATAAAGTAGATTATTATTATTATTATAAATTTCAGTTTTCATGATACTAGAACATCATTACAATAATCCATCTTGTTCTTGCATGATTCATCAGGCAAGTTGTAGTGTAGTACACACTTAGTGCAGAAATTACAGTGTTTTAATTCAATCACAGAACAGTAGTGCACTTTCTGTTAATATATACTTGTAGGATACTTGTCAGTCAGTCTTTCAAACGTGTACACTGTATCGCCCATTTTACAATTTTGTTTTTTTGCTTTGTATCATAAGTTTGTTGTGATAATTTTCTCATTTTCTCATCTATTTATTGTTTGTTATACAAAATTTCACTTCAAATTCTGTTTCACTTGCTATTTTGCATTGCATATGACAAGGTGTGTACATGTGGTTCTCTTCAGTTGTTTTATTTATTTATTTATTTATTCATTTTTACACCGTTGAGTGATGCTTATATACTCTAAATCCATATTTCTCCCTTGATAGTTTTGGTGTGTGATTCATAAGCGATTTTATTATATATATATATATATATATATATATATATATATTCTGAGACATATAAACTTATGTCTTTTATTATCATGTGAGTACTACAGAACTGTATTTTTATGTTCTTGTTAATGCGTGTTTGCGTTTTAATCACGGGACATTCTATCTAATGGAAACTATATTTAAAAAGTTGTTATTGTTGGGTCTTTATCTGATTGATTTTTGTTTGTTTTTTCCTCGTTACAAACAAAGTTCAGGGGAGTCCTTTCCCCTGTTTTGGGAGATGACTAATCTGGTCCACAAGGTGACTGACTGTCTTCCTATTTATTTCTGATAGAAAACAACGTGCTGCTCCTTGTTCTTTGCTTACGGTAGTTGGTGTATCTCAAGGTGGTCTAGTTTCACAGTTTCCTTTTCCCTCTTTTACAGCTAATTTCACTCACTCAGTATATATGCTGATGACCTGACAAGTACTCTCCCAACTGTTTCTACATTGGACTGTTATGATATTGTGGTGAGAGCAAGCTGCTAGCCAATTGGTAGACATTGATCTACGCTGATTGGTGGAAATTAATCTAGGCTGATTCAACAACCGATCACAGCTGAATTGAGTTGGTTTTCGTAATAAACTGATCTGTTGCCTGGCCCTTGTCTTCTGTTGTTACAATATGAATATATTCTCATCTGAAGTTAACAAGTCTTGTATGAAGTTAATGGTCATAAACTGAATCCATCTAAATGTCGTATCGTTGATTTTAGTTTCAGATGCGAAAAAGACTTGCGTACATCGACTCACTTCCATGATTTTCGCGATGTTGACGGTACTATGACGAGAAATAAATCGAATATTACCTCTGTTTGCGTCAGTTTCCACTTAATTCTTTGTTGGTTGTCGCTTAACGCTTTGATATCTAAAAACATCCTTCCATTGATTTAATGACGCCACTACTGGAGAAGGTGTGGAAAGAAGGCAAAGTACCTGAGGATTGGAAGAAAGGCTACTTATTCAAACTGCCAAAGAAAGGAGATTTAAGTCAATGCAAGAACTGGCGTGGCATTATGCTCCTGTCCATCCCAAGCAAAATACTAAGCCGCATCATCCTGGAGAGAATCAAACACGCCAACCTGGATGAAAAACTTCAACCGGAACAGGCTGGATTCAGGAGAAACAAGTCATGTATTGATCAGATCACCACATTACGGATCATCATTGAACAAAGTTTGGAATGGCAGTCACTTCTCTATCTCAACTTCATCGACTTTGAAAAGGCCTTCGACAGCGTCGATCGAGAGGTTTTTTGGCAACTACTTCGCTACTACGGGGTACCATCGACAATTATACATCTCATCCAACAGTTGTACGATAATGCTGCATGCCAAGTAATTCACAGTGGGAAACTCTAGCAGAGAACCGAACGTAATGGAGACGCGTGGCTGAAGCCCTATGTTCCTCTAGGAATTAAAGGAAATAATAATAATTGATTTAATACATAACGAAGTTCGAATTTTCTGGCGGCACAACTCAACCTCTTTTCTTACAGTTTATTAATTCGTGTATTCTGCTCATTGTTCTTTATTGTTCCCCTTTGTTCTTCCCTGGACTTCTCAAAAAACAATTCATCATATTGCGCATAATACTGAAGGCTGAATGTAGGGTTAGTGGTGCGTGTGTCTTTGACTCAGCTAACTGACACTGTTCTTATGGGTAGGCATTTTAGCTCTAACAAGCAGTTGACTAAGGTGTATCTTGTCTGATAGCGAACATCCTCTGTATTCATAACTTCCTCCTTGTATCTCTTTGGGTGTGAAACCAGAAGAAATTTTATCAGAATTTATGTTCGTACGACGGCAAAATATAAAAATTCTACCTTACCATATTTAGCTTGAGTTTTGTGTGAAGTGACAGATATCAGAAAAGAACTTATGGACTAATTACATAAGTAAATAAGCAGCGTATTATAACAAGAATTATCACTACATATGTTATTTATCATATTATTTGCTAATCATTCAGTATATTCCACTAATTCTCAGCTTTTTTTGGTTTTATTAGCTTTACTGTTTTATGCACTTTTATATATTTATAAAAAGATCTTTTTTGCTTGGTGTTTCGATTAGATCAGGTGTTCAAGAATAGAGCTTCAGGGGGGCACCTTTTTTCTCCTTTATAAAACCATGAGGGTAAATTTAATTTAATTTTAGATTTCCCCGTCGATTGATTGGACTGAATGCAGGGACATCAGGCTGACGAGTTCGAAATATGACGAAATGCGCATCCTGGGTCGCTTCCACTGCTAGTCACCATCCACCAGTTAACATGAGGGTAGATATTCAATTATACGTTTGGATAGCAAACACTGGGTGCGACCGACATACCTAGCTACACACGAGCAGGTGAATTGGTAGATGCACATTGATGAGGCCAACATTGGTAGCTTATCCTTCACGCTCATACGCGTCGTATTTTTCGTACAGAAAGTTAATCGTAGTTCACCTGCGAAGAAGAACGGGACAGTCGATTTTCCAGGGTTTCCGCAGATGAATCTCCATTGAATTGAAGGTTCATGTAGAGGAGTTTTTCCAAGGCACTAAGGGGCGCTTTTGCGGTCTAGGATTCATGGATTTTGCAATAAATAGTTCTGGATGACAATTCTCGACGAGGATTCTCTTGAGATTGTCCAGTTCGTCTTCTATAGTATCTGTGGTACAGATTCTGCGAACTGTGTAGCTGAGTGAACGGATCAGGTTTCGTTTGGTGAACAGACGTACCCAACAGTGAAAGTTAGTAAGCTGTCCGTTCCAAGTCGACTTTCTGTAGATAGATCTTTTCAGTGTTCCGTCTTGTTCTCTTCTTGTTAGTTGAACGTCAAGAAAGGATATTCTGGAGTTAGACTCTTTCTCTAACGTGAACTGAATAGCGGGGTGGCAGTTGTTAAAAGAATTTAAGATGTCGTCTAGGTTTGCTTCATTGTTGACGATAGGGAAATAAATGACGACAATATCAAATTAAATCAAAGTGTACGACTAATAATAATCTGCGAAAATAGTGAGTATTCCTATATAATCCTAAGGCTTGTCAACTAATTAGTTAAGTGATCAATCTATTATTATTATTATTCTAATATTTTACTCCTTTACTTTCCGAGTGGAACATAGGGCTTCACGCTAAAGCTTTGAAGTTTCGGTAGCAGTGGTGTTCATTTTTACCGAGTTAGGTTGCTAACTTTATGCTCATTCTCCCGTTTCTACCGGTCTTATTACAGACTTAGCAACGTTCAGGCGTTGGCCGGGGGTCAAACCTCGGACCAATTGGGCGGTCAGCCTGCATTCTACCGCTGTGAAAGGATGAAAATGGATTACAAAAATAAAAATTTAAAAAAAAAAGGCAAAGGACTACATAGAGTTTATTACTCAGTCATTCAGGTAAGCGAAAATTGATACTAAGGCCGTAGTAGTAGAAGATACCAGATAAAACATTTCTGGACACAAAGTTGAGGTTTCTCCATAAGGATTGTCAAAGCCATAGCTGCGTGCAAAAAATGTAGGTGAAGTCCGTTTGAACGGCTTGATCGTGCTTTATCTGTGACTCTGAATGAAGTCTCTACTGATACTGTGTGACCGGAAGTAGTAATATGCTCCAAAATTGAGCCGTTGACTGTTTCACGTCCTCCATTTGACTGTGATGCTGGTAAGTGTTTATGGGCATGTCTAGACAATATCCCACTAGTATTGTCTATGTACTTGGCTCTGTTCTCTGCTGTCATTTTACATTGTATATTTTTTTTGAAGACGAAATAACTGTAGAGCTTTGAAATGAAGTTACGAAAACAGATCGCTTTGCTGAGTCATCTGGATATTGGAAACATTTATTTCCCGATACGAATTTAAAACAAGCAATTAAGGTTAATAAAGCAGGATTTAATGAATTCATCAAATTTCTGTAGAACTCGTCAGCTGAATACTCTACATACACGGATATATATACTTTTGAAATTACATTGGGAGATATAGGACTGATAAGTAAACAAACTACACTGAATTAGTCATGCAGAAAGACAGGTGCAAATGTTTTTCCAGGTCATGTTCAAATAGATAAGAGGAGAGGGAGTATGAGAGATCAAAATTAGGATAAAATGCATTACGCTTCAATTACATCACTTAGATAAACAATTAGTCATTAGAGAATATAACAAGAATTGCAACCAGAGGGATGTCAATAGTAATAGTTATAATAACAATAATAATAATAAGAGGTAGAATTATAAGTAAAACGTATTACCATGGTAGATTCAGAGTCACGAACATCTCCTTTTGTACACAGAGACCTGGTTTGTAAACTCGATTTGCACAAGCCTCTGTTCATCTGGATATATTGATTTTTATTACCGACCTCAGTTTACTTTATGGTATATGGCCAGTTGCTCTTGGAGAATCCCGAATATTTAGCACTCGTTTAAGAAAACACTGTGTTTTGCATTTCTTTTGTTCTGTATGTAAATATGACTTCGATACTGCTTGGCATTTCAATGAACTAAACGTCAGTGTCGACCATCCATAGACATAGCCTTACACAAATCTCAACCTTATTTTTATTGTTACAATCACAATGGAGTCATTTACTTAGAACTTCACCTTACGTACGAGCAGTATCACCAAGGAGCTTCTACACGGTTCGATTTTTGCACAACACTTCAGCAGATTAAGGCTTTTGTTAGGAGTTGGATTATAAGAAGTGACCTGTTCTGTGATTATTCAGTATTCTGGTGACTAATACTCACGAAATGATTATCGCCCACCAAGGTGGTTGTAGATCCGCCGGATGCAGGCTACAAATAGCTGGAGGTTGTTAGTTATTCAACTTAAAACTGTTTCACTGTGTGATATATCTAATAAACAAACTAATATGGAATTAAAATAAAACCACTTCGAACTTAGAAGCTGTCACCAGCTGGGAACGATAAATGTTAAGCGCTAAGTGACAAAACACTCATAGGTGAAATCAAGGCAGTGCCTACAATAAATTGGTTGATTTCATCTGAGTCAACTCGGATTTGTGGTGGTTATACTTAAAGGATTTCGTCCGCTTGTTTTTGTTATCCTTTGTTTCAGTAAGAACCTATAGAGAGCAAGAAAGGAATTCAAATAAGCCTAATAATTTGGATATATCTTTTAGATTTTATTTAATATTACATTTAGGTACTTCGCTCCGTAATTCAGCCAAATAATGTATTAATTGCCCTTTTTGCCATCAATAAAAGAAATGCTTTAATCGGTTGGATGATGAGGCTTTTGTGGCCTGTTAGATCACGCGTGTCAGCGGTTTAGTGGTAGAATTCTTGAACAGTCACACGGATAGTCCGAGGTTCGATTCCCGGCCAAAACATTCTTAAACACGACTTGAGTGGCAGTAAGCCAGAAAATGAGGGAAGGTTGAACATGCAACTAGCAACATCACTGCTACTGAAACTTCAAAGCTGAAGCTGCAAGCCCTAATGTCCACCTGGAATGCAGAGGAATGAAACAAAATGTAGAAAGAAGTTGGATGATAACTATTTAGATGGAAAGAAGTCAATAAAGTGGTTGTAGTACCCCTGTACCAACTATAAACATACGATTTTAATCTAATTTGCATACTCATATTATATGTTTACACATACCGATTTTATATGTACTTCGTAAACATTTGTCAATTTACTGTTAAACGTTACCTTGATACAATTTCGAAATTTGACTACTGCTATAATACACGATTATACTCTTCACAAGTGCCTTCTGATTTTACGTTGTGGGCGTCGAGTAGCCACAACGTCTGCGCACATTGATAAACGTGAAGAAGTACTAGAAAATACGTGTACGCTAATTTAGTCAAATAGAACACGCAACAAATTGGTGAGCCCGACGACTAATTGCTGGCCCCGACGACAAATTGCTGACTCCGACTCCGACGACTTTTTGACCTCGACGCGTTGTTACACTCGCTGGATTATTAAAACTCTAACTTTCGCGGATCTATATATTTATTAAACAATTCGAACTCACGCGGATCTATATATTTATTAAACAATTCGAACTCATTCTTGTGTTTGCTCATAGCACAACCTGCAGTAATTTGTGGTAAGCATCTGCATTGCATGTTTTTCTGTTTTGCCATATTCTTATTGTGCACAAATTTTGCCATTTTGCTACTCTTAAACCATTTTTTTACGGATTGTAACATGTCTTCCAATACCTCTGATAACTTAGAGCTGGGATCTGTTAGTACTATTTCTCTTACTGTACCAGTTTTTAAGCCCAGAGACCCTCATCTTTGGTTTGCACGACTGGAGCATTATTTGACTAGCAATAAGCTCACGTCACAGACAGCTAAATTTGGCATTTTGAGTACAGTACTACCAGACGAAGTCGCCGAGCAGGTACGGCAATACATCGTCCAACCCAGCACAGAAGCGCCTTACGACAAGTTGAAGGAAGAGGTACTGCGATGCACTTCGCTTTCGGATAGGCAAGCACTCGATCGCCTGTTAAGCAATGTTGAGTTAGGTGATAAAACCCCATCTCAACTCATGAGGCATATGCAAAGCCTAGTTGCCGGAAGAGAAATCGATAAACGTCTCTTTTACCAAATATGGCTACGACGACTTCCCGCAAACATCCAGCAGGTTCTTGCTTTCGGAGACGACGACATTGACATAGAAAGGCTCACCGAAATCGCGGATCGCATGTACGAGAGGTCAACACCTCAATCTGTCGCTTCCACTAGCAGAATACCAGACACTCACGATAGAATACAGACTCTAGAACACAAAGTCGACACCTTACTGAGTCAGTTAGCAAAACTGACTACACGCACGCAACCAAGCCGTTCTAGAAGCTCGTCTCGTCGACGTCTTTCTCGATCCCCTAGCACGTTACGACATCGCGATAGTATTTGCTGGTATCACCGTAGTTATGGAAGCAATGCACGACGGTGCCGTTCACCTTGCAACTTTCAGACTAAACCAAAAGATATATCGTCATGTGTAAAAAATACTGTTGGCAATCTACGATCTAACAGTCGTTTGTTTTATGTAACAGATAAAAATACCGGTACTACATTCTTAGTTGACACAGGAGCAGAGGTGAGTGTTCTCGCCCCGTCTACACAGGAACGTCAACATCCTGACCCAGCAGTTACGCTCCAAGCTGTTAATCAGTCCAGTATTGTTACATATGGAAGTAAACGAATGACTTTGGATTTTGGTTTGCGGAATACCTACACTTGGTCTTTCATCATTGCAGACGTCCCATCCCCAATCCTCGGTATCGATTTTCTACAGCAACACAAACTGTTAGTTGATCCGATAAGCCCCAAGCTTATAGACTCGCTCAATAAAACGTACATCTCTGGTACGATTAGCCGTGCATCCTCGTTGAACTTGATGGTCACACGCACACCAGCATCTCCATATACCAATTTGGTAAATCAGTTTCCTGACCTTTTAAAACCTTCTTTTCGAGGAACAGAACCAAAGCATCATGTGGTTCATCATATTAAAACCACTGGACCACCAGTTTTTGCACGTCCCCGACGCCTTGACCCACATCGACTTAAAATCGCCAAAACAGAGTTCGATAAAATGCTAGAGCTTGGTATTATTCGACCGTCCAACAGCTCTTGGTCTTCACCGCTTCACATGGTACCTAAAAAGTCTTCTGGTGAAATACGGCCGTGTGGTGATTATCGAGCTTTAAACAAGCAAACGGTACCTGATCGATACCCAATACCACATATCCACGATTTCGTTAGCAACTTACCAGATGTTAAAGTTTTCTCTAAAATCGATCTTGTCCGAGCGTATCATCATATCCCCATCCACCCGGATGACGTTCCGAAAACTGCCATTACCACACCATTCGGTTTATATGAATTCGTACGCATGCCATTCGGACTTATGAACGCCGCTCAGACATTCCAACGCCTAATTGACCAAGTACTCCGTGGTCTCCCTTTCGTCTACGCATACATCGATGACTTACTAATTGCAAGTGCAGACGAAGCCGAGCATTTGAAACATGTGAAGACAGTGTTTGAAAGACTGAACCAATACGGAATGACTATCAACTTAGACGAATGCGAATTTGGTAAGACCTCACTGAAATTTCTCGGTCATTTAATCGATAGCCAAGGAATCAGACCAGTCCCTGATGACGTACAAGCTAACAAAGATTATCCATTACCAGATTCTTTTAAGAAATTACGACGATTTTTGGGTCTCGTTAATTTTTACCGGCGTTTTATACCGAACTGTGCCAAAGCTTTACAACCATTAACCGATTGCTTACGTGGACATAGTCGTTCATTCCATTTGCCCGCAGAAGCTGTTAAAGCATTCGAAAATGTCAAACAATTGTTAAATGACAAGACGCTCTTAGTCAGACGTCAAAATGACGCTCCTCTGTCTCTCATGACAGACGCTTCAGACGTTGCCATTGGGGCAGTTTTACAACAGCAGGTACACGGCGAATGGCAACCCCTAGCATTCTTTTCGAAACGACTGAATCCTACTCAATGTCGCTATAGCACTTTTGGTAGAGAGTTATTGGCTATTTATTTAGCAATCAAGCACTTCCGACATATGCTGGAAGGTACACCTTTTACTGTCTTTACAGACCATAAAGCTCTAACGAAAGCCTTATCAGCAAAACAGGATAACTACTCTCCGCGTGAACTACGACATCTCGAGTTTATATCTCAGTTCACCTCCGATCTGCGACACGTAAAGGGTAAAAACAATGAAGTGGCAGACGCTTTATCACGTGTGCACATTGACAACATTGTATGCCCAGACATCGACTACGAACGTCTCTCAAACTTACAACGAGATGATGCCGAACTAAAAAAGATAATGTCTTCTAAAACAACATCTTTAAAGCTAGACGCAATTCCTTTTGGCACGACAAAAATAACCTGCGACACCTCTACGGGTAAATATCGACCCTTCGTTCCAGCAGCTATGAGACATACAGTATTCGAGAAGTTACATAACTTGTCTCATCCCGGTGTCAGCGCTACTATCAAACTAATAAAAGAAAGATTTATATGGCCGAACATTAATAGCGATGTTAAGAAGTGGACACGAAATTGCTTGTCCTGTCAAAGAGTCAAAATCAACCGTCACACTAATGCACCACTTGGTCGCTTTCCCAACCCTGACTCTAGATTTGAACATATACATGTAGACATAGTTGGTCCACTGCCTCCTTCCAATGGTTTCAATTACATTCTAACTTGCATCGATAGATTCACTCGTTGGCCTGTAGCAGTTCCAATAGCCGACGTCTCCGCTGAAACAGTAGCTAAAGCTTTGGTCGAAAACTGGATAGCTAATTTTGGTGTCCCATCCATTATCACTACGGACAGAGGTGCTCAGTTTGAAAGCCGACTTTTTAACCAGCTAACTGAATTACTGGGCATTAAACGAATACGAACAACCGCGTACCATCCTAGTTCCAACGGTATGGTTGAACGACTTCATCGACAACTCAAAGCTGCACTCGCTGCTTCTTTGACTCAAAACGACTGGTCAACCAAACTCCCACTGGTACTGCTTGGTATACGATCTGCTCTAAAGAAAGATATTGGCTGCTGTGTTTCCGAACTAGTCTATGGAACAACATTACGACTACCAGGAGAATTTTTCACCCCAGGTAACCAAGTTCCACAAGATATGACTGGTTATGTGCACCAGCTAAAACAACACATGAACGAGCTCAAGATATCACTTCCACGCCAGCAGGAACGAACGTCATACATCCCGCCACAACTGACAGATTGCACTCACGTCTTCGTCAGGAGAGAGGGTGTACAACGACCACTTCAACCCGCTTATGATGGCCCATTCAAAGTTCTAAATAGAAACGATAAAGTTATCACCATAGAACGACTGAATAAAGCAGAAGCCATCAGTGTCGATAGAGTCAAACCAGCGTTCATCGACGATTTCGAAGCCAACGATAAAGACCAGCTGAACGACTTGCCAACATCTACATCCACGCAAGCCTCAACGTCGCCAGAGAAGCCTATGAAAACTACACGCTCTGGTAGGAGAGTTCATTGGCCTAAACGTTATGTACAAATCATCAATATATAACTTACTACGAATTTTCATTTTTATTATCTTTATTCGTAATTGTCATTTAACTACTCATTTAACTGATTAATATTTTCATACGTAAATCACGTCACTACTATTTTAACATCGATATTCCCTGTATTATTACATTTAATCATATAGCGCTTAATATTCACGTATCCTTTCCGCATACAGACTACAGATCCCCGGCCGATTGTATCATTCCTTATATATTCTACCACGATCATCAATCCTATTTTTTTCTTTTATTATCGCATTTATTATCGGCCTTATTGACCGCATTAAATTGCTCATTTTTTCAGCTTAATAAATCGCTTTCTATGTACTATCGCTGCTACGTATTACGCTGACGCATTTTATTGTCGAACACTTAAATGTATTTTTTTTATATTTCAGTGTTCTGGTGGGGGAATTATGTAGTACCCCTGTACCAACTGTAAACATACGATTTTAATCTAATTTGCATACTCATATTATATGTTTACACATACCGATTTTATATGTACTTCGTAAACATTTGTCAATTTACTGTTAAACGTTACCTTGATACAATTTCGAAATTTGACTACTGCTATAATACACGATTATACTCTTCACAAGTGCCTTCTGATTTTACGTTGTGGGCGTCGAGTAGCCACAACGTCTGCGCACATTGATAAACGTGAAGAAGTACTAGAAAATACGTGTACGCTAATTTAGTCAAATAGAACACGCAACATGGTAATACATGGAAATTAACCTGATGCTCACTAGCGACTGGCCCTATTCAGGCAGTGACCTGGGGTTCTAGTGGGACCATTAGGGTACAGCAGGTTGAAGATGAGACAGTAACTCATCGAAGAAGACATTGCGAAATGGTCGCGCTATGTCGTGGATTGGCAGAAGTTAGAATTCATAGGCTGGCCATTGGATATGGTTGGGTCCCAGTGGCTTAATGGTCTACGAGCTCGCCTTGTAACCAGAAGGTCCTGGGTTCGAACCGTGGTGGTGAGTGCGTACTGATGAAGAGTCCCAAACTAGGACAACGGAAACAGCTGTCGAGTACTCCCAGGCTTTCCAGGGGTTCTCTAACTGATGTCAGCTCATGATGAAATCCTCCATCTAATCAAACAAAATCCCTACAGAACCAATACTTGAAAGTGGTAAATGTCATTCATATGCAATTACTAAAATGTCTGCGAAATTCAGCTGAAATGGCATAATATGCCTTCGTGTTTCTCATCTAGCCATGTCCCCAGCGTTTACCACCCCATCTCCCAGTAACATCCTTCAGTCTTTGTTTAAGCATATTTTCCGTATATTCTGCATCAGTAGTAAATGGTTGCCATTAAAGTTTTCATTTTCAATAAGCTGCTTCACTGGTCCATTTTCTAAAATGTACTAGACTAATTTTGAGGATTCACGAACTTTCACTTTATATAACTTGAAAAAGCAAGTGCATGCTCATTAACACAATCAATACTAGATAATGATTACAGAATTGTTTTAGTTGAAAATTAAGTAATATTATTTAAAGATAGCGAAAGTCTACAAGTGGTGTTTTAGGTATCTCATATATACCACTAGAGTGTGTCAATCACAAAAATGGATGAAGGAAATTTGAAGTATTAATATGCTGAGTGACAGTCGAAAAGTAAATAAGAACGAACAGAGGATGTTGAAAAAGAGCAGCCTGTGTATAAAAAGTAGATTACTGTTACACATTAGTTGCACACTTGTAGTGGTAGGTAGTTCTCCAGAATTACTGGCCACAGAATTCATCACTGAACATTCGATGCTCACCCTCACTGTTTCAGTCAACTTGTTTAGCTAAAGGCTTCCGGTCAAGCATCCACGCTATTTGGCACACTGTCGTGTTACGTTCGTTCGTTCGTGCACGACCCCTAGCCAGTTAAGCAATCATCTCGCATTCCGATTTGGTCCCGAAATATAATTCGTAATTTGGACGGTCAATTCTGTTGTTTCGCTTCGCTTTTGGTTTACGCGAACAAATACGATAGAACTTGATATAAGTATAAAACTTGGGCACTATGTTAGAGCATAACCCCATTATGGATAAGATTTTATTTTGATAAACCACACAGTGTTGTTGTTGTCTTATTTTCCATCTGATTGCAATTGATCAATAGCAGTCATATTATTATTATTTCTGGATGTACATTATCTCATATTGAATTTTATTCCAATATCTAATCGATTCCACACATGTATATAAATGAAAGAAAAAAAGTTGTGTGAGTAACTTGATATGATTGTGAGCAATAGTTTGTGCTCTAAACGTGGTCATCAGTTAATATTACTGTACAACACTGTGTGATTTATCAAAATAAAATCTTATCCATAGTGAACTAAAGAAGTTGTGGGTATAAGATCTTGAATTGGTATAATTCGTACTATCCGTGAACGTCAACACCCTAGGCTTCTAAAATGGTGAACCCTATAGAGAACTTCATCTCTAGTAAAAACGCAGACAAATTGTGTGATTTCGTTCGATTTTGTATTTGTTCTTGTACTATATTGACTATTTTTGGAATATATATTTCTCCTTGAGTGACCATACGCCTAAACTGATCCGTATTCGATCAACTAGCGAAACTATTCAGCTCGTACCATTTTGGTCAGATAGTGTAGAATCATGGTTTGAAATAGCCGAGTCTGATTTGAGTGAACATGGGTTAACTGATGAACGTTCACAGTTCCTTGCAGTTAACCACTGTAGTACCCCTATACCAACTATAAACATACGCTTTTAATCTAATTTGCATACTCATATTATATGTTTACACATACCGATTTTATATGTACTTCGTAAACATTTGTCAATTTACTGTTAAACGTTACCTTGATACAATTTCGAAATTTGACTACTGCTATAATACACGATTATACTCTTCACAAGTGCCTTCTGATTTTACGTTGTGGGCGTCGAGTAGCCACAACGTCTGCGCACATTGATAAACGTGAAGAAGTACTAGAAAATACGTGTACGCTAATTTAGTCAAATAGAGCACGCAACACCACGTCCTACCGCGGAAATTCAGCAAGTGCGTAACTTTGCATACGTCGAGCCGAGAGGTAAGTAACTCGTATGAGTTGCTTGGAGAAACCATCCTAAAGAGAAACGTTTTTCACGGATTGACAGTGTCTTGACGAACTATTTCGCAATTTGGATTTAGGTGGTCAGTCGGCTGTGAGCATGTTAGTGAGAATGCGAGAATTTGTTGGCCAACGTCAGTTCCATGAGGGACTCTTTACAGAGTTGTTCTTATCCAAACTGCCACAGTCAGTACAAGCTGTGCTTGTGACACTCCAAGGTGTTATCATAGACGACTTATCCACTTCTGCCGATAAAATTCTACAAATAACACAACGGCCAGTCACTGAAATGCACTCCGTCACTAGACAGTCTTCAAGTAGAAACACTGAAGTGACAGAGTTATGCAACTCCGCTAAGCAACTGCTTAGGTCGAATAGTCCCCGTATTTCCTCTTATCGTTGTGCGAATTCCTCGCAACGGCGAAACCAACGTGGTCGGTCTAAATCCAAGCCACGTCCACCAAGAAACCCTGACTGGTGTTCGTATTGCAATACCTGTGGCCATGAAGCGAAATGTTGCCGAAAACCCTACATTCTTGGCAATGACTCGAAGACTATGGGAAATTATCCCTCCGGCACATCTTAGCAGAAACCGTCATCAGTGGCACTATTCTTCCACTATACATTCGTGATGTGGTCAACCAGACCCGCTAGTTAGTCGAAATAGGCACCGAAGACAGTGTCATTCCTGCTACAGAGAAAGATCAACAGAAGGAACCTGTTTTCAGCTTACAGGCTGCGAATGGAAAACCAATTGCAACCTACGTTAGGAAATACGTCTGTCTGAAAGTAAGTTTACGCAAACGTATTTAGTGGGCTTTCCTTCCCGCTGACGTCACAATGCCCATCACCATCACGGGCCTACTTAACCATCATTATGTACTCATAGATGTCCGCTGGTAGACGGTAGTACTAGACTGTCTATCAAATGCATCGCCTACGAAGGCCATAGCTTGCCAGTCGTTAAGAAGAAGGTAATCGTTGATCCAATTTTTGATAAATACTCGGAACTTAGTTGCCCGTCTAACAATCCACCGTGCATAACTAGCAATGTTGTGCATCAAATCATAACCTCAGGACAAACCGCGATATATGAAGCACGACGGTTTGCTAGAAATGAATTCGACCACATGCTCACCCTTCCCATCATTCGGCCATCGAATAGTCCTTGGACATCCCCACTTCAAATGGTACCGATAAGAGACAGCAGCGACTGGCAACCTAATAGTGATTGCCGGCGAAGGAACGCCAAAACAACCCCTGTTTGCCATCCAAGGCCTAACACGCACGACTTGACGGCAACATTACCTGGTGCGGCTATTTATTCGAAAATAGACTTGGTTAAAGCATACAATCAAATCCTGATGGCACCAGAAGATAGTCCAAAAATGGCTATCATTACGTCTTTCGAACTCTTTGAATTTCTACGTATGCCATTTGGCTTCCGGAATGCAGCACAAACATTCCAACTCTTGATTGACGAAGTAATCCTCGGCCCTGCCTCTGTGCACACATACTTAAATGACTACCTCGTTGTCAGTCCAGACAAGGAAATCCACTTTAGACACTCGTACTCGGCATTCAAAAGGTTACGCCAACATGGTGTCACTAGTAATATCCAAAAGTGTCAGATGGGAGTAAAATCACTAGACCTTCTCGGCCACACCATTGACTGCGAGGGTATTCGCCCACTAGCTAGTAAAGTTGAGGAGATGCTGAGCATTTCGGAACCACAAACAGTGAAAAGTCTTCGCATTATTAACGGCTTGGTAAGTTATTACCGACGCTTTATTCCCAACTGTGCTTCTCTGATTCAACCACTGACAGATCTTCGAGCAAATAACAAGCCCATCGAACTTGACGCGTCTGCTCAAAATGCTTTCACTCAGGTTAAAAAAGCTATCGCGGATGCCACCTTTCTTATGCATCAGTATCCAACGGCACCGATAAGTATCTCGGTTGATTCATCAGACACTACAATCGGCGCAGTTCCGCAACAACTAGTCAACACAGAGTGGCAACCACTCCCCTTTATCTCTAGGTGCCTACAGTCAGAAGAAACAAAGTAAAGCACATTCGGCAGAGAACTTCTGGCAACGTACTATGCTACACGTCATTTCCAACGTTCGGCAGAGGGCTGAGGCTGTTGGGATCCATATTAAGAAGCCTAATTTGTGAGTCCAAAAGAAGTTAGTTCAGACATTATCCTTTGTAACAGGCAACCAGCAAGCTCACAGATAATGAAAGCAGAACGCGAACTGTGCAAGAGGGAGTTTATTCCACGAAATTAATTTTTTAAAGTGCGGAGGTACAGCTTTAGGTATAACGGTCTTACTGGGCTTCATTAATGTTTAAGTTCTGCAACTCATGTATCTCCTGGTCCAGGTAGTTGACTTCCGGGTGTCTTCCTGCAAGCAGAGAAAATAAAACATTGATTAGTGTTATAATATAGGTTTTGTTTCTATTACACCCTACTTTGGCCATCTAGGTTCAAGTGATCCTCAATTTTTGTGGAATTTTCCTAATTTTAGTTGATATTCTATTCGCTACTATATCTTTATTATTATTATCATTATTATTATAATTTAAGCATCTTCAGTGAATTGTAATTCCACTGTGATCTTACTTTACAAATCGATATTACTTAAAAATCACTAATATTGTTTTCGACTACTATTTTGGTATATTGCATGTATATAAACATATATATAATTGTAGAGCGAGAAGAGCAAATTATCGAGAAGGATATTCTTTGCTCAATTATTTTGCGATTTACAATTTTCACTGACCACAAATCTCTTTCGTACTCTCGAAACTCAACTTCAGATAGTATTCACCAAGGGAATGTTCGAACTGTTGCGCTACAGGTGTTCAGTTTCTGTATTTGATTTAAAACCATGCCAAACACGATGCCACTCAGGAATACTGAATGCTGATGACTCTATTAGGACAACTGTAGATGATGTTCCATGCGTTATTCCGTCTATTGGTACACATGGTGACCGCGTGCATCAGACATTTTCTGAGGCACTGACAAATATTAGTCAAGTATTATATAAACAGATTGATGCTGACACTGAAATGGTGGACATATATAAGTCAACAGAACAATGTTGAAATACATCGTCAAGAGCAAACAAACATCATAACCCGTCCCACTGGTGTTCCACCCATCTCCCTATAAGTCAGTTACCCGTCAGTCTGACTATCCATCCACTGTAAAGTACCAGTCGAATGTAGCTACCCAAGTTAGCAAATTCCCTAGACGTTATGACAAACTTCCTATTTCCACTAAGAAAACTACAGCGCTGGAGGTGTCCAAACAACAGAAACCCCATATAGTATGTGCTGGTTGCTTTGCTAGCCACCGTCAACCAGTTAATCATAAGAAAGGAGAAAACGAAGTAAATAAATTAAATTCTGAATCCATAGCACGAAAGCCCTTTGAAACGATGGGGACACGAGCATCTGTAGGCCATCTTTCTAAGAGGAAGTTAAATATGATAGACCAAGCCCCTAGAGGTACGCCTGACTGGTCTCAAGTGGAAAGCCAATTATAACCGACCACTATTTCTAGGCAAACAACGCAGCGAGGTAGTCGGTATTGTTCTGCTCATCCACTACGCAAACCCATTGTCAGCCAGCCCCCTTTTAATGTTCTATTGATTGAAAGTTATAGAAAACCCCCCCCCAAACATAGGCTACAAACTACATTTGGCAAGCCAAATAAGCCAACAGAACCCGTTCATACATCCTATGTATCTAGTAGGGAGCATATGCCAATGGTCTGATGACTACCTCAAACAGATACCAACACTTCGTTCCTATCCTGGCAACAAATTACCGAATACTCATATCGATTATACCTTTCACAACAACATTGCCCCCACTAGCGGCTTCAGGCAGGATTTTCACCGGCGGCAGTTAACAGAAACACCTGGAATCATGCGTATAGTACACATGATAAAGGATCAATTGCTTACTGGCATAGCGAACAGTCTACAGCTACAGCAAGGCATATTCCCTGGAAGATAGCTGACACAGTATCGGCACCGAATGCAGATACGAATATGTCTAAAATGCTAATATCTGATTATCACACAGGTGTCTCTCGCTTCATATCCTATCCAAACGACAGACCATACCTGACTACCACCACTGATCCAAAAATAATGGTTAGTGAGTCTAAAAACATGTACATTGAGGATACTCACAGATTATTTTATCAAGATTTTGCCCTCTCACTGGAACCGCGTAGCCAGTGTTTATCTACTATCCTAGATCAGCTCTATACAAACAATTAACACTACGTACATTGGCTTCTATTTGCAGACCGCCACTGGCTCTCATCACTGAAGCCTGGTGAACAAGTGAAATCCCTAATGAGAGCCTAAGAATTGACGAATACAACCTTTTTCGAGGGGACAGAGAGGCAGACCGTGGGGGTGGAACACTAATTTACTATGAGCAATCTAAGTGTGCAACCCAGTTCAGTAACCCAATCCTGTCACAACTCAATGACTCGATCTGGGTCGAAATAAAAGTTGTCAGAAGTAAACCTATACTTATGGGTTGTGTGTACCTTCATCCAGCAGGGGGCCTTCACTCCGAGGACCCCAAAGGTATGATAATCTCCTGAATTCCATCGTCGTAGTGGGGTGGATACAACACATAAATCCATCTACTATATCCTAGACCTTATTTTCACGAACAACAGAACATCATCTACGGTACATGTGGGACATGAATTTCCAGGTAGTGGCCATAAAAGAGTAGTGTTCTTTTAACATCTTTCCTGAAACGAAACGCAGAGATGAAGCTGGCCAGACACCTATAAGACTGTAGACGCATGCTGACTGGGAGTTGTTTCAGGACCTAATTAGATGCTCTAATTGGGACTCGTACTTTTCGAACAATTCCTTAGAAGCAATTCTTAACAGTTTTTATCACAATATTCACTCAATTCATGACGTCATTGCACCTGAGAAGATTATTAGCTTTAGATTCCCCCAAAGTGATTATATTCCGACATCGTTTATGAAAGCACTCAATAAAATACCACAGATATCGTGACTTATCATCATTAATTGCTATTACGTCCCTCTTCAATAATAATAATAATAATAGTATATTCTCATTTTTTACATGAGGGACGCCAGTTTACAGGCATCATCAATTCGATAAATTACACATACGATTAGTAAGTATAGTTAGTAATGATAATATAATAGGATACATATTTGTTCATACAAATATAGGACACACAAGTTGTATAGGAATGGATAAGAATTATTTAAGTTACATATTTAAATTACATGATTTACGGTTAAATAACATGGTTGTTGTCATTTTATGTTTAGTTTGTGGGGAAAATCGGATAACTGGTGATTCAATGGAACACACCAACAAATATAGAGATATTGACTTCGCATTAACA
This sequence comes from Trichobilharzia szidati, assembly GCA_944472155.2. Classification (NCBI taxonomy): domain Eukaryota; kingdom Metazoa; phylum Platyhelminthes; class Trematoda; order Strigeidida; family Schistosomatidae; genus Trichobilharzia; species Trichobilharzia szidati. The sequence goes on from OX235279.1 coordinate 164,241,559, forward strand.
AAGAAAAACCCAAGTATGCGTTGGATGGATTACAGATACTTGGGAAAATAAATAAAGCTTGAAGTCAATTCCCTCATAAAACAATAAAATGCGTCTTACAATAATATATTCCCACTTTATGCACATGAGGGACTCCAGTTGACAGGCATCAACAATATGGTAATAATGCACACATGGAGTAAAAATGTTTAAAATTTTTCACTAACACAATATATATATACAAGAGAAGATAATGAAATATTGACCGTAAGTACACTCTGCATAAGTTAAAACAGTTTATATGGCATAATCCTAGGCACAATTATTGTTTGAATTTGTTGAACATGAGCGAAACAACTGAGTGTTGCGTTACATTCGGTCGATATGGTGGGCTAGTCACAAAAGTATAAAAATGGCTTATAAAACGTTAGTTAGTTTACCGTAAACGATGTTTTAAGCAATATAAACTGCAAAAGGCTCACCACAGCAGTTAGTATCCAGTTAAACATGCAGAGAAGTAATTATAATTCAGCAACTGGTGAATTTTTATTCTTTTCTGTCTGGAACCTGAGTAACTGCGAACCAATCCATACAAAAATGTCGAAAGAGGCATGCAGGAGCAGAATTTTGCTATCGAATGAGTCATTGGGATCTGAGATGCAGCTATCAGCATATTTTCGTCATTTCATAGATATCCAGATTTATTGACGCTGTATAGGTAGTGATTTGGATTTGTCATCATGATCGACATATGGACGAATATTCAAAATCGGAATACAACTTGTTTGCCTTTCGGATATACTTAATTACATCGCGTGTTTGGTTTGATTACTCTGCGATTTTGATATATTCCGTGGTGTCGCCGTGATTATGGGAAGTGTGCATATGCTTTAAATGCATTACTTTGTTGGCTGCAATCCCCACTGAGTGTATACAACGGGAACTGTGGATTTATGTATTTGCTCATAACTGTGGATAAAATATCGCCGCATTCCTTTTGGAAAGGAGACCAGTTGGTGGATTATAAATAATGTCCAAGTAACTTATATCCTTCCATGTGATGTTGCGGTAAGTCTCGACCTTGTTTTCTCATACTTCATTTGTATGTTGATTATGGTTCAGGCTTTGTATCAGGTAGACATAATTCGATCGACTCTTATTTGTATGGGTGTTATTTTCATGACTGCTGCTTGTTTGTCTGAAATTATAGATAAAGGCAAAAGAAACAACAGGTGTAGTCTCTAAGTTCATACATTAAATGGGCCTATAATTTCTGAAGCTCTTACATGGGAATTAGCACTGGTATCGCTTACAAACCCACTTAGTGTGTCATTAAGAGCTTTTTCAAAGGACACTAGTGAGCTTGCTAGTCGCATTTCCTCAGGTAGTTTGTTCCATATTTGGGCATACCTAATCATGAAAAATTTTTGCCTGGTGGCTGTTTTACATTGCTCTATAGCCACCGTACCTTGAGTGTGTCTAAGGTTATATCCAGTGTCTTCTGAAAACCGAGTACAATTAGTAGGGGTATACACTATGTGGTTAAGTAGTTTATAGAAGAGTACCAGATTTAGTCGCAGTCGTCTTAACCATAATGTTTCTAGTCCTAGAATTTCACATCTGGTAGAGTAGTTTGTGCCGTTTTCGGTTCCGATTACTTTCAGCGTGAAGTACCTCTGTACTCCTTCTACTTTTAGTTTGTCTTCTATGCGTATACTACTAAATATGAATGAACAATAGTCTAGGAGTGGGCGCACATAAACCTTGTACAGTAGTATTCTGGATTCACTTCTGTAGAAGTTCCTGAGTAGGAAACCAATAAGCCTGCGTGATTTCGATACTTGTTTCGAGATATGTTCAGAAAATGATAGATTGTGTGAATATGTCAGTCCTAGGTCTAGCACAGATTTGAGTCTAGGGATTTTGTGGCCCTGAATTGCTAGGTCGAGTTCTAGGTTGGGACAGCCTATGCAGAGCCAGCCACACTTTTCGACATTAAACTCAAGTCTCCAGGTGTCACACCATATATCCATTTTTGTTAATTCTTCATGTATGGAGTTCATAGTTGTACCGATATCTGTGTTTGTGCAGGTATATGTCACCTTTAAGTCATCTGCATACAGTATTGGCTTGCCTATACTAAAGCACTCACATATACTGTTTATGTATATAATGAAAAGAAGGGGTCCCAATACACTCCCCTGGATGACACCACTGCTAATCGGCCTAGGCCTGGAGGTCATCGAGCCAATTTTTGTTGTCTGATTTCTGTCACTGAGAAATGATTTTATCCAGTTGTGGAGGGGGTTGCGTATCCCTAGTGAGCATAGCCTGCTGACTAACAGACTATGTGGGACTCTGTCGAAGGCTTTCCTGATATCGAAATAGAGGATAATTACTAGTTCTCTCCTATCTCTTCTATAGGTGACTTCGTTGAAAAAGTCTATATGGCAAGTGACGCAAGATCTTTTCTTAAGGAACCCGTGTTGTGACTGGTTGATGAGTTTGTGTTTTAGAAAGTAGTCTGACATTTGATCTTTGATTACTTTCTCCATGATCCTTGATATGACAGGTGTTATATTGATAGGCCTATAATTACATGCACTAGTTTTGGCCCCTCCTTTATGCTTAGGTAGTATATACGTGTTTTTCCAAGTTTCAGGGTAGGTCCCAGTCACTAGTGAGAGGGTGAATATTCTAAGTAATAGTACTATCATATCCGAGCCCCCGTTTTTATAAATGATAGATGGTATATCATCTATCCCACAACTACCGTTAGCTTTTAGTGTCTTTACCGCTGATGCTATATTTTGCATATTAAAGTTGATTTCACCTAACTCGTAGTTATTTTTGCAGGTTATATCGAGGATTGGAGACGAATGCGCTTTGGTGTTATTGGAGAACCATTGGTTTAGGAGTTCACAAATAATCTGGGGATCATCATAAATTATACCTTCATGCTCCAAGTGGCCAACATTATTTTCTTTACCCTTGTTTAGTCGTTTTTGCAGGATCTTGCAGAGTTCCTGAGTTTTAGAGGTGCCCCCTAGGGCTTTATTTTCCTCGAGTTGTGCCTTCATTTTATGTCTCTGCTCAAGATTTTTAAATGTTTCATGTATCTGGTGTAATGCAATAAATTCTTTATATAAATAAAATTTCCTTTTCAATTTCCTTAGTTTTAATCGCGTTTTGCGGTCTATGAAAAGAGTTGGTGTCCTTAAGGCAGACTTTAGGGGTGCGATTGTATCTCTTACCGAACTGACCGTCTTGTAGAAGGTATCAAGTGTTACTTCTAAGTTATCATTGGTAAAGTATTCATCCCAGTCAGAGCTTCTCAAGAGCGTTGGTAGGAATTCCCAGTCGGCATTTCTATAGTCCCTATATTGATAGTGAACCGGGGAATTTTTAGGTGTGTTTAGTTATTAGTTGAAGAGGTAGGGTGCAGTACAGTATGTTGTGATCACTGTTGTCGAGTTTATCCCCCACCTCTATCGAGATCGGCTCTATTTTGTGGCAGAGGACTAAGTCGAGAATATTGTTATGTCGTGTTGGGAGGCCTACGCACTGCTTCCATCCTCCTACATCTATAGCTTCTAGGAGCTCGTCATAGATTCTAGGTCCAGTGCAGGTATCCCAGTTCACTCCGGGGAGGTTAAAATCGCCACAAATTCCAGAGTAGGTACACGCTCTAGTATTTCCGCGATAACTGTATCAGTCGTTTTAGGGCTGCTGGGGGCTCTGTATAAACATCCCACTAGAATTTTATTTTCATTCGTGTGGATGCTTATCCACTTAGATTCTGGGAGCTTGTCGATAGTTAGGTTTGTAAAAGTATTGGGGTCAGTAGATTTAGAAGCATATATTAGACACCCGCCTCCTCTTTTGTCCACTCTATCATTCCTGTGGATGTCATAGTTATCAATTATCAGCTTTGTGTCAGGTATATCATTAGTTAGCCAAGTTTCAGTTACCAGGATCAGTGTTGGCCGTCTCATGTATACCAAGCTGCGAAGGGAAGTTATTTTGTTAAGGAGAGATCGAGCATTTAAGAGCATAATTTTTAAAAAGCCAGTTTTGTTGGGAGGGTAATTAGTGGGTTTTCTTGTTACTATCCCTAGCTCCTGGTTGCCTATGTTATGTCCCGAGGGATTCTCAGATGAGACATTGTCAGTGTGTCTACTATTCCCTGAACAAATTGTGCTGCAAGAGGGGCTATTGTTTGCTGCAACCGAAAATAATCCTGTTGCATATATTGGTTTCTGGCCTCATTACGTGGGTATCTGGAATCATTCCTTGACATTAGATAATCTGTTTCACTATTCAGATTGTTATTTACAGGGCCGAAATACAGCCTTCAGAAACAAAGAAATGCGAGCCATTCGGCCGCCGTATAACCCAGGAGAAATAGCCAAACTTTTCAAAAGTAGGTTAACAAACTCCGAAACAGCCTATCCGAAAATAATATACTTAGACGGCATAGCCTACGTGGATACTGAGGTGATATGTGAACTGTTTAGCGAGCACTTTACCAGACTATACACCTTGGAGAACTATTAGGTTGTGGATTTCCCATGTAAAACAGACGAATGCCACACAAGAGATCGATAAAGCTGTCACAAATCTTAAGCTTAGTAACACTATTGGTCCAGGCGGTATATCTTCCATTCCACTGGAAAACGATGGTAATGACTTGAATTTACTCCACCTCATGTTATACTCAATTTTACTAAGCGATGGGACATACCCTACCTGCTGGAAGAAGTCTTATATTGTACCTATCCATAAATACGGGTCAAAGCTGATATCAAAAACTACCGTCCTATCAACATCACGTCTGTAGTTTCACGTGGAGCGATGTTCAGACACCCTATTAGCAAAAGTAGACGAGAGGTAGGCGATACATCAAGCCGATCGGAAGGGTTTTTATCTACGGGAGCAACGTTAGGTTTTCACTTCTGGTTGGTTTCGTCTCATGGTCGTCACAACACCATTAGAGGAGGAGTGAGCTGTGGCATTAGATAATTCCCCAGAATTATTGGCCACAGCATTCATCACTGAACATTGGATGCTCATCCTCACTGTTTTAGTCAATTTGTTTAGCTGAAGGACTACGGTCAAGCATCCACCCCATTTGGCACACTGTCGTGTTACGTTCGTTCATTCGTGCACGACCCCTAGCCAGTTAAGCAATCATCTCGCATTCCAATTTGGTCAGGAATTCAATTCGTAATTTGGACGGTCAATTCTAGTGACTTGCTTCGCCTTTGGTCTACGTGGAAAAAATTCTATAGAAGTTGTGGGTATTCGATTTTGCGTTAGTATACTTCGTACTATCCGTGGACGTCAACACCCTTAGACTTTTAACACTTTGTGCTTATTGCATGTATTGAGATAGCGAGGGAAAGGAAATCAGATGTCTTGTGTTAGTCTGTATCAGCATCTGACTACAGACTTCAATATTTTGCAATGCTGAGGATAACTGCTTAAATTTGTGCACCAAAATTTATTCAATTTTGTTGCGTATTCGATAGTGTAGAACAATGGCTCTCTCAAGCTCGCTGATTGCGTGTTAGCTGGTGACGCATTCGCCGCATCACCAGATATCTGCACTTGCGTCCTTTACAACATGGAGGGACATCTTCAATGGATAGGCAGTTGTAAGTGCCGGTGGGCACTCATTGGGTGACAAATGTTTTGTTTTTTGCGGACTTTTCTCCATGTGGCGGGAAGCAACAGTGTCACTTGTTGGCTAATCGTAAGCTGGTTTGCAGATGACCAGGGAAAACCAATCAGAAGTATTACTGCACTTTATATTTAAGTCCATTCATAGACTTTGCCCCTTGTAACTTAGCATGGTGGCCACATTTCAAACCTGACTGATAGAATTCAGTCTGCATCGAAGATAAAACTAGACACACATATTACACTAGTTACTGACTAGTGTTCAATCAAAACTATCCAATACAGTCCCAGAAGAGATCAATCGAGAGCCTGAATAATTCAGTGGTAACGTATGTGACTGTATCATTGAGTGACGTGAGTTTGAATCTCAGAAGGTACATGAGTTCCCTCAAGGTTGCAGATGCTCCTTGCTGATGGGTGTCAAATGGCACGAAACCTAGTTCCAAGGCTACCTGGCAATAGCCTCCAACCATCTTATTCCAACAATTCAGCAGGATATTTTCTGATGATGTCGTTTGTCTGATACCATACAGTTGATCTTCAGATAATTCTAACGTTTGAAAAAGGCTGTCAAGTCACCTGATATCTCACTAAAAACTGAAGCGACAGTGGATTTTAATCAACATTTTCGTCGGTGCTGAGACTAGTTCCTCGGAGCATTAGTGGCATGTTAGTTATTGTGTTATAGACTTAATTCAATTCAGTGTGCAAATGTGGCAAAATAATTAAAGGTACTGTGGTCTTAAATAACGCTGTAAAATTAGTAGTTTACAGTTTCCGGGTTTAAAATGATCGTATGTCATTTGCACTACATAACGTTACGTTCGCCTATTTATGAACAGTGTCTAGTTAGCTGAGCATGCATCTTTACTAAGAAAACCTTTTGGGGCTAAAATGTATTCCGCGATTTTGGCTATCCAGCTCTTACTGGAATCCGATCAACAGACTGTTTCTGGCCATGTAAATAGTTACATTTGAGATGAAGAATAGGATGGGCAGTCAAATCAGAAGAGGATGATAAATAGTCTTAAAATTCTATTTCCATTCAAGCACATCATAACATTCTAACAATTAACTTATTATGACTATAAAAACACTCGTCGTATTTCCCATCTAATTGCAATGGATTAATAACACTCGTATTATTGCCACCAGTCAAATCAGAAGAGGATAATAAATAATCTTAAAATTCTATTTCCATTCAAACACATCAGCACATTCTAACAATCAACTTATTATGACTATAAAAACACTCGTCGTATTTCCCATCTAATTGCAATGGATTAATAACACTCGTACTAATATTTCTGAATGTACATTATCTCATATTGAATTTTATTCCAATATCTAGTCGATTCCACACATGTATATAAATGAAGGAAAGAAGTTGTGTGAGTAACTTGATATGATTATGGGCAATAGTTTGTGCTCTAAACGTGGTCATCAGTTAATATAACTGTACTACACTGTGTGATTTATCAAAATAAAATCATATCCATTATGGAATAGGATGAGCATACTGTAGTTACCATCTTATTATTCATGCCTTCAATCCCAAAAATCCCTAAGGAAGAAGAGATCAAATTAAAATTAAGAAGAAAATCAAACTGTTTCAATTAGGTCTGGATACTTGGAAGTATTAAAAATCTTTCTGACATTCTTCATATCCACTGATTTGGCCTGTTATTTGAGAGAATTTAAGTTTTTGAACCACTTGTGAAATGAAATCTTACTCTACAACTACTTGCAGTCCCGCATAGCTACCGATGAGCCACGCCTATCATTTAGGGACTCGTGATATTGCCAAGTTGCCCGACCCCTGATAAGTTGAGTGAGTTTTGAACCTGCGAAACCCTAGATAGGAGTCAAAGGCTTAGGCCAGTAAGCCACAGTACACAGAAGACCTGCAGTATATGGAACTACTGAATGTCATGAAAACTAATTGCTATTTTGGATTTGTTTGTGTTCTCTGCACTGGTTGACTTCATTTTCCTTCTGGACAACAGCTTCAGGGCAAGCTCCAATATGTGAGTTATTCATCTGAGCTACAGATCTCATCTACTTCTATCGGTTGCCTTATTTAAAACAAAAAAGAAGTTTCTAATGACCGACTGCTCTGACTGTCAGTTCCTTTTGGCTTTTTTCAAGTTATTTACAAGCAAGCTGGTGGACAATTTTACGTGTTGGGGTGAATATTTCATTTAACGTGAGTAAAAACAACAAATACTGGTCGGCAACAAGACGATAAAGTGATAAGTTAAAACGCCCGGTGCAGTGGCAAGCGATATTACCGATCACTAAAAATATATATGAACCACCGTCAATCATGATGTACAATATCCATTCTAGACAACTACCAAAGCGAGTAGTCAACTTGTACTACGTCGCCCTGAAAAGATATCGAGTGTTGAAAAATTACTAATAATTATTATCCATTAAAAAGTATATGTGAATTAAAGAAACTCATCCACAGATATCATCTAGGTCATGAAACGTAGAACATGATATACATGCCATATAATCGCCCACCCCAGTCGATAGAATTAGATCATGTTTTGTAATGCCTGTAAAAATGAATGCTTGTCACATGCCTTATTAATCTATGCATTGGAACGTATTGGAATGGCGATTGTGTAACGTCAAGACACAATAGAAAACGTCGCAAAGAAAATTCCATTCGTTGATGCTCAGAGAGGAAGATTATAATGTAACATTCAAGGTGATGACTGTGTTATCGAATCAATTGGTGATTCCTTTCACTTTGGTTTGCTGTTATAATTTACGGTGTTTTCAAGGGATGATTATATACCCTACACCTCTTCTGAAGTGATGCCACCTTTATGCGGTGGGTATCAGGGCATTTCAATCAATAGAGCGAAAAACACCAGCATGATTTCATGAAAATTCAATAAGATACGTTTGACTTCTGAACTCACTGCATCATTTAATTCATTACATTGCACAGATATCAGTATGAAGCCAGAGTTTTTAGTACGAGTGCAGTAAGCTTAACGTAGTTATGGAATGTAATTCCACCAATAGCGTCTGCTCCAGATAAGTTTTAAATGCAAAATTTCATTTTAACGACGTACAAAACATATAATTTGTCATTAAACCTCCATAGCAACGAACTACGACACTAAATTTAGCGTGAATATGCAATGAAGCCATTCACGCACAAGTATTCACGACCGCCAAACAAATTCTGCAAATCTTTAACGAAGTGAGTACCTTACCAGCTACTTAGTACTCATTGGATAGCATGCTGTAATAAATTATCTTTGAGTACATCCTGCTGGTCTTAGAAGTCAACGAATGATGGATATAGAAGTGTTGGATAACAGGTGAACTCCGTTGTATTTGAGAACAATCGTCTTAGTTAAAACACCTCTTGAAATGAAAGAATTACTCATTAGACTGGATAGAGCAGCGGCTTGCACAGAATATTTCTTCAGATGTACAGGATGGCAAGATCATAATCCAGTCAGATGATTGTATGACACAGAGGCTGATTGGTTTGCAGAACTGACAATGCAGGAGTTTACACCAAAAATTGAGACTACCTCTCTGTGGTCTGTTGGTAAATGTGGTGAACAGCTATTGATCACCTTACGATAACACCTTTCAACAAAGACTATACGTAGGACTTTTTTCTACTTTTTTCATGCTCCTAAGCAGTTTAAACTCTGGATACGTTAATGATAATGTGGACTGTTTTGAGAGGCGTGTAACCTTATTACTGACAATACATTAAGCGACTGTTGCAGCTGCTATAAAAATAATTGGGTTATATCACATCAAAAGCAGTTTGTTGCTCAGTATGCCCTCCAAATTTTTAAAAGCGGATAGGCAACTCCGTGAAAACGTCCACATCTTATTACTATCCGGTAAGCAGTAATGTGAAAGTGGAACATAGTGTAATAAAATGAGGACCTGCTCTCCAATAACAAATTATTCTAAAGAGGGAACGGGAGGAAAGCACATTTGAATAAATCAAGAACAGTTTTCGCAGAATGAAATATCACCATTACATCCGTGTAAAATGACATCTTTTTTGTGGTCTTGACACAGTCAACGTCTTGATGCATGCCTTAAGCCTTAAAGATAAATCCAAAGTATTTTTTATGATTAGTGATAGAAATAGTCAGTTACTCGTATATTTTCCCAATCTTCTGTACATTCATAATCGTTTATTCGCTCGTAGCAAAGGCTTCAGACAAAGGTTGAAAAACTGGTGAAAGCGATAGAAATAGACGAATATGATGGAACATGATGATTAGGATACCATATTTTTGAAAACTTGAAGCTTTACCACTTCATTATACCTTAAGACAGTATCAGCTATTCGGGAGATACAGGGCAATGTCATGTTGTGTAAAAGGAATTTCTCGCACCTTTTGGAATTCATCACTGGTGAAACGTTGGTGGAGACATTTGACTTCACTATTCAATGTAATAAAGAATCTGCAAACTTTAAACAGCATGTTTGTCCCCTCGAGCCACTATTTCTCAACTTTGCTCAGAGGTCTACTAATTACTAGTAGCTTCTATCTGTTAATAAGATGCGGTAAACACAGGTGTTGTTCGTTCATATCCGCTCATCAAATTTAATATTGTACGATAGAAGGCGCGTTATATGGAGTTGACGTTACTTCTCGTTTGTGCATCAGTTGGAAAAGAGACACCTGGTTATCTTTGAATGTCTTGCGAAATCAGCAGGATTTGCATGCCTTAAAATTCAGAATTACTTTGTTACCTCAGTACATTCATGTCTACGCCGTAGGGAATATACATGGTGAAGTGCGTCATCCAATTACATGCAATATTTCTCACAAATAAAGATTTGAATTTGACTTGCAACTGATACTGTAAATGTAAGGATATAAAAGTCGTTGTTTTTACAATATATGAATTTTTTTCTTGTTCACACTGGTAATCCATTATCCTACGAATGACGTCATTTAAAATTATATAAATTGATATATAACTGTTTATCTTTGTACTTACGTGTCAGGAATTTTTACAAGTTGTCAACTACCAACAACACATGTAACACTTGGGGTCCAATGACAGCTAACCCTCAGATTTTTGACCACCGAAGGTGAATACATGAATTAAAACCTGCATATTCTGTGAAAAAATCCAAACTTTATGAGATACTAGAGCATAATTCTGTTGCATGCCAGTTTCCATGTATAATTTCATTTCGGAGGGTTGGAGATACGATTAGTTAGGTGATATTCATCTTTCTGTGAAGAATATGTTCTTTCTAATAGCCTTAAAGTTTTATGTTCTCTTCGTCGACACCAGTAATTATTGGTGCAAATTTGTCCCAGTCAAAAATGATATATGTGCGTTTCTGAATTTCCATGATTTCGTATATATCTGCGAGTATCTCCTTTAGGAGTGATGTTAAATTATTACTCTAACGTTTAACGGCATACATCTTGACCATAAGGTAAGTGGAACTTTACACCTGTTTCTTTAAACTAAAGGTTATTTGAATTTAGTCTAATGTTTTTGTCATTCTGTTGTATACCTTTGTGAGGCTGTGACCCATTACTTGAGTTGACAACTGGTTTGAACCCCACTTCTTCTTATGAGATTCGAGCGAATACGTTATGTCATTAGTCCACTGCATACAAATGTAGTTGTTTGTTGAGTAACGCTCGTTTGTTTTCCACACCTGTATGCTTCTGTTATCTGAACGTCTTTAACTCATTGTGGACATGCAGTGAGAATTCTAAAGGAATCGTCTATTATTCTAATATTAATTACGTATCCGATGTTCATAAATGTGAGTCTCATTCTTTCTTATATTTTAGTTGACCGATTAATTAGTATATCTCTGTTCATATGTCTTTTTTCCACTAGCACCACCACCAGTCTACTGTAAATGACGGTACCGGATTCTACGTTTTCTTCAAATCTTCAACACAAGCTGCTTACTGTTTACACAGATTCTGCACCAAATTCCTTATCAGATTTGAATTGGCATAATTTACCAAATGCTGTTGTTGATTTCGAACATGAAGGCGCAAGTAATTGGACTTCTAGTTCTGAAACTGTTGGCAATTCATTTGCTACCTTTGAAGTTTCCGAGACTGAAACTTGCGCAAGCAACTTATCTGATGATTTTCATATGCTTCCAGAATATGCGTTACAGAATGAAGTTTACATACCAATAAGCTTTCCCAATTCATCTACTTCTTACACAAACCAAAGTAATATCAATGGCTATGGAGATTGTGTACCACAAACTTTGATGTGGCCATCTGAGGAGGCTATACACGCTTCAGGTAGCATTATGCCCGAAGTATTTAACGAATCAAACTTCCTACAGAATCTTCATATAGATTTTGAAGAAGGTAACACCTTCGAAAAGGATGCATATATTCCCGTTCCAGCTTGTTCGGATGTCCCTAAGACTCCGCAGCTTGCCTATAGACCGGAGCACGGAAATTCTACGATATCTAATGTACAGCCTTCATTTGATTATCCACAAGAAGTACTTGTAGAGAGTGTGGCTCAGAGTTTTGCATCGCAACTAGAAGTAAATCCAGATTCAACACGTACAAATGATTGTAATGGTGAACCCAAGAATGGCATGTTGACCTGGCACAATTCGTCCACTGAAAACTATCCAGATTTTTATGTGGACTCGTCTGTATGTATTCATACTGTACAAGCCTATGATGCTAATGGACAAAATTATACTGGTGGATACAGCGTTTGTCCGGCTCGGATAGATTCTTATGAAATAGTTGGTCAGACTACTGAGTGTTTAAACTACGATTTTGTTCCAATAAATCCTCATGGTTATAGTTGCTACGATCCTTCTGAAGCAACTTATTACAAGTCCTTACCTGAAGGGTTAAGTAATGCTGTAGTGTATTCAGAATGCCCACCCATTTTAGAAAATCAGAACCCTGAGTGTTATGGAGATGCTACTATATTCGTCTCGAACTTTCCGAACTCGCTAATCACGCAAGATAACACACAGGTTTCTGCCTATTTAATACCCGAAAATGCCCATGATTCGTGTTTGAAGCAAGCTGATGTTTACTCAGGCCCTGTCGTACATGTTCCTTTTTCCACGGATTATGAAATCAAAGATGTGGGTGGTTTTCGTTGTACAGACTCTATTCAGTGTACCCAAGCACTTGATTTGCCTCTAGTAAGTTCATGTTTTGCAAATTCTCTTAAGTTTTAGATAAAAAGTTTTTCATTTATGTATTTTTATTCAACATAACATGATTGTGCAGTTAAATTCACAATAACATTTAGTGATAAGATGAGAATAAATTGGCTTCATAAAATATGTTATCTTGATTCATAACTTGATTGTTGTAAGAAGTAACTCTGTATTTTAATGTAAGCTTCTTGAACTCTTACTGTAAGTGTATTTACGTACTAAAGTCGAGGCCTAGTCGCCAAATTTTAAGCTTAAAAAAATATAGGAGCAGTTCAGAAACCTTCAATTAAGCAGTGTAGTAAGTTCGACAACGAAGTGTAAGCATTCTCATTTTGTATTCACTGCATATTTTGTGATTTACACACTCAAAGCAGTAAATAGGATTTTGTTTTCATCGTAATGACAATAATAATAATAATTACCTTGAGTTGTTGTTAATAGAATAACTATGCGTTTGGGATTGTTGTGAGTAATGGAAGTATAAAATATTACGAAAATATTTTGCTGATTAAAGTCATAAGGTTCAAAGATTTCATGCTTCTTATGACGTTAGTAAGCTTTCTAACAAGGCAGATGAATCAGTTACCAACTCTCAAAGCATATTGCATTGCTGATGATTCTTACTTGTTACACAGGGAACTGTTTCCAGTTAGTCTGTCTGTCTGTTTTTGACATAGAACTTTGCACATATGTGCGGCAGTTCAAGTCACCACACTCCATGTAGCACAGAAAGCAAGAGGAGAAATTAGAAGAAATGCATAATAGAGACAGTAAGTTGAGGTGTGAGACAAAGGAGTAGTAATAACGAAGAACAATATAGTTTCATTGGAAATCATAAGTCACAAGGAGTGGATGCATCTGCGCCAGCCATTGAGAACGATCAACAATTGTTTGCAACCATTGGTTTTTACCGTCCCGAGGACCCCAACCAGTTAGGAAGTTTACACCTTCCTACATGGCTTAGACTAACTGTTGTGGATTTCATTGACTGATGAAGCCATGTTTTGGTTTGACCGCCGCTAGCTCTTTTCCAGCCTGACACTATATCAGCTAACATTGCCCATCGAGGAAGGCGATGACTAGGCATACGTAAAACATGTCCTGACCATCTCAGTCGATGTAATTTCACAGCCTCGTCTGTTGATTTCCCCTCCTTACCTAGCACTCGACCGAGGCCTAACCTTAATATTGTTCACCTTATTATGCCACTTCACACGGGAGATAGAGCTCAGGCACCTATGATCAAAGACAGCTAATCTTTTCATGTCTTACACTTTCAATGGCCATGTCTCGCAGCCAGCCATAAAGGAGGACGGAGCGTACTGATGAGCAGTACACCCGCCCTTTGGTCGATCGCCAGCCGGATATCACGTCTACGCCAGCTGTTTTCAGTGATTCTCTTCAGATGTATAAACTTATTTTAGTTATTGGTGAACAAATATTTAGATATATTACACTTCCAGATTCTCAAGTGATAACCTTTGGAAATATACTGACTGTATATTCTTATTGCTTAAGAAGCATGACAAAACGAAATGCTCATAATATTGAGATGCCTAAAATATATTCTTCCTGCTTCGGTTTTGTATCTGATGAAATTTTGACTCGGAAATGAATAAATAATTGTCACATTATGCACAGCTAAAGAGTTATGAGGGTGATTGTTTACTAGCGTGCTTAAAGCTTTAGTTTTAATATTATGGTTACGGTTTCTGGTGATTAAATGTTTAGTAGATAAAGCACATCAATCAACGAAGTAAAATGATCTGCTAGAATTATTGGAATGTGTTCAACTTAGGTAGCTATAGGTCATGTAAATGACAAATAACAGGATCGAGAGTGGTACCAAAGATATGAAGTGATAATTTAAAGTCATTCCATCAGTTTGTTGATTTGAATCTTGGACGAAAGTGTAGATTTTGTAATTTGGGCCTGTCTGGGGGACCGTTGGCTATTTGTCTCCAAAGGAATAAGTGTTTTGGGTGCATCTGGGCATTTTCCCTTGATTCCTCCTGCATAACTGTGTTGTTTTTAAGCAAGGAGCAACAAAATGAGAGTTGGATGACAAAATTTACCAACTTTCTGCTTATTTATGCTGATTTCTGTTATTATTTTTGTATTCAAATGCGATTTGTTACATTTACTGTTCCAAATTAGGCCAAACTGTACAATCTCATTTATTGAAAAATGGGTTTCTGAACAGTAACAAACCGTCAGGAATTTACTTTTCCACTTCAGCGAGAGATTATGATGTTGCCCCGTTCTTTTTCTTCCGCTGGTTAGTATTTATTTATGTGGTAGACTATGTTTGAAGGTGAAACGAAAATCTAGACGATGGAATGAGTTAAGTTCGCGATCTTCAGGCTACTAGTACGACGTTTCCAATCCCCGAATAAGGCAGACTCGCACTACACCTCAAACCAGTACTTATTACATCATTAGTAGTCTACCAGTCGGAAATTATCCCAGACACAGTCTCACCACTCAGTTTTACTGATTGAAAGTAGTGTTAAACTCGTACTATAGTTCGGAGTTCACATGTCACAGGTTACATTTTCTTAGAATTAAAAAGATAAAATGATGTTCCCAGTGTTTGAAAGATTTTAGCAGCAAATATGTTTTGTGATATCCGGCTATCGATCATAGGATGCGTGTACTGTTCAGCAGTTCACTTCATCTTGGTTTATGACCGTGAGATATGCCCTCTAAAAGAGGAAGATATGGAGCGGTCTAATCGTCTCTGACTGCAGATGTTCGCTTTCTGTCTCCCACGTTAAGTGGGTATACTATTGTGGGCAGTAGTGAGGTTAAGCGTAGAGTACCAGGTAAGGAGGGTAAGTCGGTCGATAAGGTTGTGAAACTATATCGACTGTGGCGATTAGGACACGTGTCTCAAATACCGAGCTATCCCCATCCTCGTTGAGCTATGTTAGCCGGCATAGGATTAGATTTGAAAAGAGTTAGGGGTGGTCAAACAGTACCTGACAGTCCATATATTCTTTGATTGTTGGTTCGAACCACGTCTGATTGGTTTGGGGTCATCGGGATTCTGAAAACCAGTGGCTTAAGACCGTTATTGAGATAGCTGAAAACCGTTCTCAATGGTGGAGATGCATTCTCTCAGATCCATCAAGTCCTCATTTTTTCCATGTTACTTTCTTTTCTCCTGCATATTTCTGTCCATTATAGTTCTTTTGAACTTTCGTTGTGTGCCACACACAGTTTGGAGACTTGTACTAATGTACCTCTGTGCAAAGTTCTATGTTGAAACTCAGCCAGTTACGTCAAGTCTTGTGTTCTTGTATATTTTTTTCCTTTTTATGTGTCGAAAGCACCTCCACAAAACCTTATAGTTTGTTAGTGTTTCCATTGTAGTACTTTATTCGTATTTTTTAGGCAAGTATTATAACTGACGGAGAGCAGCAGTTACACACTGTTTCTGATGTGTATTCGCCAACTGTGGTATACGCGTGTAATAATAATACGGGTCATGAAGCACTGCCTCATAATGCAGAGTATCAAAATGCTGAAAATGTTTCCAATAACTGCATACCTGTGGATACGCCTGTCATTCAACCAAAAGATAACAAAATACCCGAAAAGATAAAGTGGAATTGTACCCATTGTCCATTAACTTTCCAGCGTCAAAGCCATTTGGTAGAACACTTGCGTATTCACACTGGTGAACGTCCCTTCCAATGTGTACTCTGCGGACGTAAATTCACTCAAGCTTCAAACCTTCGCCGTCATCTTTCAAGTCACAAGGCTTGGCCTCCGGCGTCTTCATGTACAGTTTCTCTCATATCCAAAACATCTCACAATTCAGAGGTAAATCTGAAAAATGCTGAAGTACATGTACAACAATTACTTCACATTGTTAATCATATGCTCTATTGATACCTATTTAATCAGACCTTCATATTTTGCTTTTTATTTTAATTTTATTCCTTTATATTGAATAGAAATTAGGGCTTCAAACTTCAGGTTCGAAGTTTCAGTAGCAGTAGTGTTTCTTTCGATGGAGCGGGTTTGCTGGCTTCACACTCAACCCTCCACCAACTAAGTGAGGGTTAAAAGTGTGTGTCTGCCGGGAATCAAACCGCGGACCACCTATGTGTGTTCTACCACCCCTCTGCACACCTCTTGAAATGCTCCCATATGACCGGGCGTCTTACATATCCTCTCCTGAGGAAGTCCTACTCACTGCCGGAGGTGTTTTTCACCAAAGTGAGAGGGCGAAAGCGGATACCCGGCGCTCTTCACTGGGTTGACTGTCCATTGGATGACAGTCTAGGGGAGATGGCTAAACCCTGATTCCAAACCTCCAACGACTGGCGTATGAAGCTCACTGGAGCTCACCGTCAAACGTATGGACAGAGGGCTTGTTGGATGTCCTGGATGTCTGGCCCCATTCAAAAAGGCGTATGAACCGAACTCCGGTCACTGGCTGCCAATGGATAGTGGTTTCCCTACTCCACTCCTACTGCCTTGTAGGTCACACTTGGTTGTGTAAAGGCTGGAGCTGCACTCTCAAACAAAAGGCCGAGCGATTCTGGGGACATCACTCGTACCAAATTCCCATGAAACTTCATGAACTCTCTTACAAACGTTCTGGTCCAACAACGTCGCCTTCGGTGGTTTGGCCGTGTTCTGCGCCGACCAGATGACGATCTGGTCAAATCAGTTCTAAATCCCTCGCCATTACCATCTTGGTGATGTCGCAGGGGTGGACAGCTGAAAACATGGCTTGGTACAGTCAAGGCTGATATGGAGTGCCTGGGGCTACAAACCGTCTACGGACTCCTTCTGTGGAACAAGAATTGGATAACCCTGTCGCAAAACCTTGCATCAGAACTCCGCGCCTGGGCAGCGATGATTCGAGATGTTCATGAAGCTGGCTCATCCTCCCGTAGGAGATAGCCGAAGTAAAGTAAAGTAAGTACCACCGACGCACCGTTCTGCTTTTTGGTCTCTCTTACATGTAAAAATAATGGTTAATCATTCAATTAGTTTAGGGTTTATTGTTCGCGAATATACAGCTCTTACTTCATCAGTGAACATATCTTGAACTGGAGGAGTTACCTATCTTAATGCCTAGCTGTGAGTATAATTTTTTGCACCATGAATATATATCAATCTGAAAAACCACTAGGTGCATTGGAAGCTTCAGTTCCTTTAATTACTCCATCTTCAGGACTATTCATTTGGTGTCACTCAGTGAAATAAAGTTATTACCACAGTGATTGGTGCATTAGAATTCTCCGCTTAAAAGGCTCCCGACCGATAGCTGCTACCTTGACGTGGTGGTTGGGCTTGCATATCGCAATGACCCAACGAGCTACACTGGCTGGAACTTATGTTCCTGTAGGTCCTAACATGCCTGGAAGGTTGTTTGGATAGCGGTTAGACAAAAAGCGGCTACCCACTCCAATACTATGATTCAAACAAATTCACAAAATATCATGCCGGATCGGTCGGGGCCCGGATTAACAACGACCGCGCTTCCTGCTGCCGTGTCACAGGACAGAAGTGATAAATATGCTACTGAGACACACCAAATAAAAAAGAAGAAACAAAAACAGGCCGCGTGTGACCGGCCTCAAGCAGTTGTCCCCTGGGTTCTGCGATCACGCAACACTAACCTTTTCTCTATTTCAGGTACCCGAAGACGCAACCAACTTCCACGGTGAGGGCAGCCGGGAAGTAACAACCGCCCACAGACTTCCAAAAGCACACTGCTTAAAAGGTTAATAGCTATAAATTTTTTTATATTAGCTCTCGCAGAAATTAATTCTAGTAATATTCTTGTAAAACTTCATTTAAATTTATAATTGATATAAAGAGTAACAGGATTACCTCGCATGGTGTTAATAGTCTGTCTGAATTCAATACCGGACTTTTCAGTTTGTTTGTGAAATCATTTTTTGCGGAAAGTTTCTAATTACTACTGTCACTCACATTGTGTTAAATTTTCCCAGTATGACTTCTTCTTCATCAATAATCTATATTTCAAATAGGTGACTAACAATCCGTCTGCACCACGCGCATTACCTCATAAAGTATGGATTTGTCGATTTTGTGACCAGCGATTCGATTCATATCTGCAACTTCGTGTGCACATGGTGCATCATAAAGATAAACAGGTAATATTGGCTTCGTATGTTAATTCATGTGTTACTTTATCAGTTGGTATACTATCCCACTATGCTTTGTGGTTCCGATGAATCTGTTGTCACCGATTTTCATTTTATTCTAAAATACAGGAGATATAAGTGATGCTAAGTAAAATTGATTTCCCGCCGCCCCCCTTCATTCTTTCGTCCTTCCAAGTGGAATATTTGGCTTCAGGCGTCAGCTTTATAGTTCCAGTGACAGTGGTGTTTTTTTTATACAGGTGAGGTAGCTGGCCTCACGCCCAAGCTGTATCCACTGGACTGCTGGTCCAGAATGTGTGTTATATGTTTGCAGGTAATCGGCAGGAAGCCATGGACGTAGATATCGTTCTAATTAGCCCTCATCAGCAAGACCTATCTACAGTCTTGAAAGAAATCATATCCTCTCTGAGGTTCGAATCCACATCACTCAGTGTCGCAGTCACAGGCGTCACCACTGGCGTATTCAGATGCGTCTGAACTCTACCTTTATTTACCTTTAGGTGTTTGCAGAGAATACACATGCCTTATCGTCTACTACACAAACATACATGTTTGTCTGATTAAAAATGCCCATTACAATTTTTCGGAAGAATGGATACTGAACACGGAATATTCTTTTCGATAACTTCATCATCAGGCTCTACAGTTATATATACATTATAGTGAATGAATGAATTAGTCTTATGAACAACATTAATGCTGTTCAAATAACATCAAATCAATAATACTGATAGATTACAGCTGAACAGCATCAACATAAAATAAGCTGAATGTCAGAAAAATCAGGGAAGATAACATTACAACTTCATGAATTTCTAGTCGCTACTGAAGGCCAAGGCAGTAGTAGTGGCTGGTTGGACTTGTTTCTTTTGAACACAGAGCACTGGTTGTTTGAAGCGAATTGCAATAGCCTCTGCTGTTTGGAGCATGCGGTACTTCTATGTTTTTGGCAATTTATCTGGCACCCGGTAGATGATGATAGAGAAGGATTATTCAACTCTGGCTTTGTGGCCGGTTTGCACCAGATGGTCCAATATCGAACTACTGATGGTTTCAACTACACCTTTACTTAGCCATAGTGGGAGATGTTCTCGAGCACGAAAAATCAAGTTCCTAGAGCAACAGCCAATATAACTCGCTCCACCAGCCCAGCTGAATTGGTAGATACAATTTGAAGTGTTTCGATTTTCAGTAGACAGTAGGTGTGTGGTGAGCGCTGGCTGCTAGCCAAAGTTGGTAGACAGTAATTGACGTCAATGTTTATGTCCCCAATATTGGTGGTGAGAAAATGAGAACAAAGGCTTTGCGTAGGCGGATACAGTTAGCATATGGATAATCTGACACAGCCACAAAGAGATGCAAGGTTAACTTTCTGTGAGAAACAACCAATCAAAAGACTGTATTTTCTGCTAACAATAATCTACAATAATGTACATTAAAATCTATAAATATGTGTTGGTTTTCCTTAATAAACGATCTGTTGCCTGGCCCTTGTCTTCTGTTGTTACAGGTGCATGTAGTATTTCATGCGTTTTCAGAAATTCTTCATTGTTATTAAACTGTACACATAATAATATCAATATTTTTTTATGATTATTTTTAAAAACAGACTATTCTTTATCAATGAATTCTTTTTGTATAGGTGTACTCGTGTGTATTTCATGGATGCGAAGCCTCCTTTGCATCACCGAATAATTTGTTAAATCATTTAGTAGAAAAACATCAATTCTACAAAGAAGACGGACTTTCATGTGAAACTTGCGGTCAAAAATACTCAGGTAATTTGATTATTTTTTTCTTCTTTTCTTTGGAAGTTCATTTACTTAATGAGACATTCAGAAATTATCACGTTTAATTGATATTATTGTTCATATTATTACTTATTATTATTATTCCCTTGGGGTCCAGTTGGAACATAGGGCTTCAACAACACATCTCCGCTTTCGAGTATTGGTTTGTAGGGATTTGATCGATTGATTACAGGATTTCATCATGAGCTGATCAAATCCCTACAAACCAAAACTTGAATATCAGTGAGATGCTCACTGGTGACTGGCCCTATTCAGGTAGGTAGTTACCTGGGGTTCTAGTGGGAAGTCGTGACCAGTAGGGTGCAGCAGGTCGGGTGTGAGGGCGAATACTCGCAGCAGTTATTAGCTAGCGGTTGCGCTATGTCATGAATTGGCAGAAGTTAGTATTCATGGGTCATTGGATCGGGTCCCAGTGGCTTCATAGTCTACGAGCTCGCTAGCCTTGTAACCAGAAGGTCCTGGCTTCTAACGCTGGTTGTGGGTGCGTACTGCTGAAGAGTTCCATACTAGGACAACGGAAACAGCTGTCCAGTACTCCCAGGTTTTCCAATGGTTCTCTGACCAATGTCAGCTCATGATGAAATCCTGTAAACATCTCCACTTTGTTCTGTTCTCTGCTGTACTCTTCAGCTGGGTCCACAATTGCCCATAATCTCTCACCTCCTCCTGGAACAATCTCCTCCATGTCACCTTTGCACGACCCACTTGTCACTTCCCATTTGGATTCCACCCGAACGATGGCCTGGGGTGTGATTTCATTGGACGGTCTCCTCAAAGTGTGCCCTATCCATCTCCATTTTCTCCTACGTATTTGTTGAGCGATCGGCTCCTGTTTGGTTTGTTCCCAGCCAGAGTTTTTTGTTACTAATTCTTTCTGGCCGGCTGGCCATTTGACCTTCAGTTTGGAGCCAGTGAAGTCAGGTGTTGATAAACGTCTGCAGTAGCCTGTTGGAAATGCTTTTCGTGACACGCCGTGTAAGTTTCTTACACGTATGGAACGACTGACTGACTTCACTGACATTTGCGTTGAAGATCAAAATCTTGTTGTTTATGCTACTACCCCATCCCGTAAACAATAAACACGACTGCTACCGAAACTTCTAAGCTCTATCTTGAAGTCCTGTGTTCCACTGGTAAAGTAGAGGAATAAAAAATTTTGACATACTTGCAAATGTTACATGATGTCAGCTGACAGGAGGCTCTCGACTTAATAAACAGTACTCACAAAATTACATTTTTATAGTTGTTACCCAGAGACTTCAAGTTTAAACAAAAATAAATGTTTTCATACAATGGTAGAGGAGTTAAAGGCGAGAGGTGAGTAAGATAATGAGTAACTAATAAATTGGGTTCTGAGTTGAACTCAAATCATAGAAACAAGAGACAAGCAAAGTTACATTATATCCAAGGGGTTGAGGTTAAACCCATAGATTGTGTAACCAAATGAAGGGGAGAGAAGGGAAATTCAGTTGCCAGAATTGGAAAGGACTGATAGCTGCTTCTTTCTAAACACCCGAAATCGGCTTTCAGGCATTTGATGGCAGTTGCTTCGTCGAACCTGAGGAGAATTGACCTTTTTCGTCTATTGCTAATTTTGAAAGGAATTTGTGATTTCCACCGCATGACTCGTATCTAGGAGATGCCTGGAAATAATATTATTGAAAGCATTTGTTCCTCTGAGACTTCGGCTTTTCGTTACATGCTCAGAAAATTGTCATTTCCAACAAAAAGGTGCTAATAATGCCTGTTTGTTGTATGTGTTTTTTTTAATTAATGAAGACTTTGGACATCTTGTTCGACACTTGTTACCTCGACGCAATGGATCAAACTCTGGTTGTCCTACACTCTCTTTTCATCCAAAACGTAAAAGGCGGAAATTGAGACTAATGCAATATACAACTGCTCATGCACAAAATGAAGAGCGAACCTCGAAACTACCAACTGAGTGTTCACGTAATGTTAATTTTATGAACTCAAAATTCAATCTGTTGCCTTTGCAAGCTCTTAGAAGGAGTGACTCGAGCTTTGGATACAAGTAAGTCAGTTATTGTATTATTGATAATTTACAATAAATAAAATATAGAAAATCCCCATTTAGACATTTAGAAAACAGAAAGACTGAGCGAAGAAATATTTACTTTTCAATTAGATCCTCATCTCTGGCTCTACTCTAATATATTCTGTATAGCATTTTTATTACAATACACAACAGTTTACCAAACATGTGGCACTGATATGTTTGTTAACAATAAACAGTCAGTGTCAAAATGTCAATGGGTTGATAATAAACGAAGAAAATCAATACACATTTAATAGGTAGAAATGGTTAGAATAAATTAATTTTACAAGGATAACACGTAATTAAAGATGAAGTGGTCAAAATAAATAAAAATAAAATAATTCGGACAATTATAATTTTTGTAGTTTTCAAATATTTAGGGGGAGGGGGGCGAAATAGTCCGGTTTATACAGTCATGTAACGATGGCCACGGCAAGGAAAGTGGTTGTACAAATTTCTTCTGAACACACAGGTTTGGCTTCTTCAGGTGGATTCCGATTGCTTCAGCTGTCTGTAGAAGACGAACTTGTAAAGCAAAATTAAGATTAGTCGGAATGCGATAAATAATTTTAAATGCAGTATTAACATCAACAAGGTGTGCTAAAATAGAACTACAAATAGATCTTGTTTGTCCCTTGCTTAACCATGCTGGATGATGTTCGGAAATACGACGATGAACCTGCCTAATTGTACGCCCAATGTAGCTGGCTCCTTATTTCTCGAACGTAGAATAGGGGTGGTTGTGAAGAGACAACGTACCTCTGCTGCATAGTAAGCTCTTTTAACTGCATTCTTCAGGCTCTGTGTTATGATTTCGCTGATGTTGTCACCGAGGAACTGCAATTTTATGAACATTGGTTTCTTCGGAACTGTAGCCATACTGACTCCCCTTGGTGCTGAATTCATATTTTTCTCAGTAAATTTATCAGGATAACCATTTTTTCTAAGTAATTCTCTCATAATCTTAAGCTCCTCATTGAGGCAACCGTTTGAACAGATTAACCTCCCTTTATGAACCAGACACTTTACCAGGTTACGTTTATATTTCAAAGGTGCAAAACTAAAAAAAAGAGTGTACTGACCTGTTGTTGTAGGTTTCCTATACACACTCCTTCTTAGTGTGCCATCTTCTTTCCTTGTCATGAAGACGTCTAGGAAAAGTGTAAAATAGACATCACAGCCAAATGACGTTGAACTGCAGTATTATACTACATGGTGAATATTCCACATTGTACCAAAAGTATTGTTTAGAATAAAGCCATTATTATCATTATTATTTTCTAGAATGGACGTCATGAAGTTGCAAATAACTTTCATAAACGTATTCCTTTATAGCCGGATTTTGTTCTTAGCCTCTGGTGGCCTTACTGGCCATCTATATGGCGTCTTCTATGCGTATCCAGTGTCCGTATGTACTCGCTGAAGGCTGGATTGGTAGTCCAGTTCAGTGTTCTATTTAAATGTAGTAGCATGTTTAACCGGTGTAATTACGTTGATTATGCTCACCAATGAATTGAAAGATAAACCTTGTGCACATTAAAGCATGTTCAGTATCGACGTAAGTATACTCCAGAAGGAGTGGTATTCCTGAATACACCCACACGCCATCAGTAGCCGGCAGTAGGCCGCATAGCGATATATCGATGTAGATCATTTTCAGTCCACAAACAAGATATCTATCACAAACGATAAAGGTATCATCTACGTACGCATCGACAATAATAGTCAGGCCCTTTAATCTTGTCTTTGAGTGGACCATTTTCAAGCTTTGCCAGGAAAATATCCGCTAGCATAGGGCCCAGAGGTGGTGATCCCATGGCAACACCATCAACTTGTCTATAAAAACTATTTGTTGAACATAAACTGAACATTCATAGTGCATTTCAATAATAATAATTCTTTGACTTTTTCGGATGGGATTCCTACATCTATCTTTCTTTCTCTCAGCTGGTCACAAATGTAGTTGACTGTTTCAAGCAGTGGGACGTCGTTGGTAAATAATGATGCTACATCCAGTGATATCATTTTCTTTTCCTTTACATTCAGGCTTTCGGTAGTTTCCACAAAGCTAAGTACGTCTTTTACACTGAATTTCACTAATTCGCGATGTAATGGTTCTATAGTGCCTTTACCCAACCACTTTGCTGTAGAATGAGAAGGCGATTGACACATATCTAAGATCGGACGTAGTGGTGCTCCATAAAGTCTTGGTGTGTGTGTGTGTGTACCCGAGGGTTTCAATTCGTCGAGTGTATCCTTAAGAATTATTTATTTTTGGAATGCACTATGAATGTTCAGTTTATGTTCAACAAATAGCTTTTATAGACAAGTTGGTGGTGTTGCCATGGGATCACCACCTCTGGGCCCCTATGCTAGCGGATATGTTCCTGGCAAAGGTTGAAAATAGTTCATTCAAACAAGATAGTTGAAGTTTTGAGGGAAGTATAAGTGTTAAATTTTGTTGATAAATTGGTAGCTTTCCAAACCGTGTATGATATCTGTTATTCTTTTTTGTTTTAATGTCGCTAAATTAGTGTAAACTAATAAATGTACTCTACTTTTTCCTCTCACTCTGTATTATTCAGGTGTCCATTTTGTATCATAATTTGCCAAAGTCTTAAACACTTACGAGTCCATTTGTCTCGAAAACATTCTAGCCTGTTCAATGTAACAACAGGCTCAAAGTCTTCATTGTCAAAAAGCACAAGCGATGAAGTCTGTAGTAGTAGTAGTCGGATTTCTTTTTCTTCTTCATCAACGTCAACATCATCGCATAATGCAGATCAATCCAATTCTAATTCATCCCTGTCCAGTTCACGTGAAACAGCTTTATTCCTGCTTCAGTTAGAAAAATGTCTCCTATCTAAACACGACCAACAAACATCTAATAAAAATAGACCGTCAAAAGCTTTTGTCTGTAAATTCTGTGGTAAACACTTTCAAAAACCGAAATTTTTCAATGATCATGAATTGATGTGTCAACAGGTAAGCAAACTGTGCTGGCTAATCTCTTTTTTTATTTATCATGTCACTAAATCCGGTTAGTGTGGTGTATTTACTAGTTGATACTAAGGATATAACATTAAACGACTGGTGACCAAGCAGGAGGAAGCCCCTACTTTATTATTATTTCCTTTAGTTCCTAGAGGAACATAGGGCTTCAGCCGTGAGTCTCCATTGCGTTCGGTTCTCTGCTAAAGTTTTCACCTGGCTCCAAGTCTACCCACACGCTTTCATCTCCTCTTCACATGACCTCCTCCAAGTCACCCTTGCACTGACAACCAACTCGCCGCTTGTTTCTCGGGTTCCACTCGAGCAATGGCTTGTCTAGTGATGTCACTTGATGGTTTCTTTGCTCAGAGTATGGCCAATCCACCCCCATTTCTTCCTGCTTATTTGTTTCACAATCGGTTCCTGGTTGTTTCGCTCCCAGAGATCTTTCACAATTGCTGATCTTTTCTGGCCGGCCATCTGATCTTGAGTATTGAGAGAAGACAACTGTTAATGAAGGTCTGTAGTTTGTTTGAGATGCTCTTTATGACGCGCAGTGCAAGTCTCTGATCCGTATAGTAACACTGACTGACTTCACATTGGAGACGAGAATCCGGATCTTATTTTTGATGCTGAAAGCTGTTGACCTCCACACAGACTTGAGAGTAGTGAAAGCTTGTCTTGCTTTTCCGATTCTTGCTTTGATATCCTCCTCAGTTCCGTCCACCTGTAGTTGAAGCAATGCATTCCAGGTAGGTAAAGGAGGTTGTTTCTTTCAGGTTCCTCCCATTTATGCTTATTGTTGTCTGTTGTTGTTGTTGGCCAGAAATCTTCATCACCTCTATTTTCTCTGTGTTCACCTGAAGGCCTATCTTCTCTGGATGCTTTTTCTGGCAACTTGTTGCTTTTCACTTGCATATCTTCCAGTTTGTGAAGCCCCTACCTAACCAGGGTTTTCATGCTTGTTGGCAGTCGTTAGCATTGCGAATCTACCAATCTTGAAGGAATTCATTTTCCCTTCGAGATTGGAATCTGTATCATCCAGTGCTACTAGCAGTCAAAGACACTACCGCTGAGGTTTTCAGGCCAACTGTTAACCTCCTCTATGACTGTATTAGATACTTGTGCAATAGCAGAAGGCGAGACATGGAAGCGAAGGTATATTTCCAAATGATCAAACAGCTATATACATATTTTATATTCTTAAACCAATCACTGAGCGTATGATTTTGGTTTACATTAAACGACATGAAACAGAATGTTCAAATTCATACATGTAGTATTCTGTTTCTAATGCAGTATTAAACTGTGGGAAAAGTACTCTGTACTTAACAGAAAATAGAATGGTCAAATATATATTGATAATATTAATATTTATGACGACACCAGCAATAAGGAATCTAAATTATCAGTAGTAATTCCACACAAAGAAGGAACCTCGGATACCTTACACAGAATTCCTAACAAGGCAGGAATAAAAGTGGCTGGCATTCAAACCAACCACAAACTCAATTAGAAACAAGCTTTGCAGTCAAAGGATCCTGACTGTGGAGCCAATTAAACAAAACAATTTGGTTTATCTAACAAAGGGATCACGTGAAGACTGAATGAAAGATTATGGGCGTTCATGAAGCCAGCGAGCGATAAATGAGCCCTTAGAACAGTGTGAAATGGAGTTGTGCTGCTGTAGCCCTATGTTCCACTTGGAATCCGATGGATAGATAGCTTTTTCTCTCATTCCATTGCCTTGCGAGTGGAAAATACGAATTGAAGCTTGAACCTTGAAGTTTCAGGAACAGTAGTGATGTTATTTTTTTTCTCCACGGAGTGGGGTCACTAGCCTCACGCCAAATCTTTCCTCTTTGTAGGACTTAGAAACTGGCCGAGGTTTGAGAGTCTGCCGGTCGTGGATCGAACCCTGCACCACATGGTTGCTTGGCGAGCATTCTACCGTTGAACCACTGACGCACTGTGTATATACAAACAATAGCGGTTGTGATTCCACTTAATTCTGATCATTGTGCGTTATTGTCTCTCTTGCGTAACACATATTTGAATGACTAGCTGAAGGAAAACAACATGAGGTTCCATCAGTTCATATCCTGGCAGTTAGCTCATTGTCTAGCGATTTACCAACTCTATCAGCAATTAAGGAACGAATTTCATCTCCAACTTGAGTGATGATGTATCGCTATATTCATAGGTAGCATATGCTATAATTTGAATACCATATTTCTTTTTTCATTTCACATGTTGTTGTTGTTGTTTTTTCACCGCTTTTTATTGCTTCTTTAACTATTCACATTTTCCTTTTCAAGTCAATTGAAGAACGAGCCCGTCGAAATCGTCTGAGAGCGAATAAACGTGAAAAGTTTATTGTTGCTACACAAGAAACAGTTGTTGTAAATACTACTAATAATCCATCCAATACGGAAGCTTTATCATCAAATAACGAGTTAATCTCTTCCGATCAGTCAGCCGCATTATCGGATGCTTCTTTGCGACGTTCCACACGAAACAGGACATTCCAGGCATATTGGAAACCGAAATCAACTCGTCGAAAACGTAATCGTATTGTTGAGTCTGTTTGCTGACCCACTGACTGACTGACCGACTGGATAAACATTGCTGTGAACAGATTCCCCAGGTATTTTTTTTCTTGAAATCTTAATCTTTTTATGAATTATAGATAATGTTTCAGTTCACAAATGAAGAGACATATTTTATCTGCGCTAATCCAATCTGTTTGATTTTATGTGCACACAGTGATGGGTCTGTTAAAGTTAATTTAGAGATAAACAATTTATTGCAATCAGTGCCATCATCATTCTCAGTGATACATGTATTATACATACCTAGTTCTTTCTTCTTCTAAGTGGTTTTGTTTTCACAGAAAATTCTTTTCGAATTTGATTTTCTCTATTTTTCTTTTTCTACAATGTCGTATATACCTTCGAAGTATACTAATTTAGTAAATGTTTTTCTATGTGTTAATTTATATTCATATTCCCTTTTTGTTAAGAAGCCTTTCGTGAAAATAAAGCAAAATGTCTCTAGGCAGAGAGACAGGATACGATCTTCTTACTGTGCATTTGTTGTCATTGACTACAGGTGTTCGCCTTCTATCTCATGTATTAAGTAGTATATTATGATCAGTAATATTCAGGTTAGGCGTAGAGTGTGTTAGGCAAGGAGAGTGATAAGGTTGTGAAACTACATCGGCTGAGATGACTAGGAAATGCCGACAGAGGACTGGGTTGGAAAAGAGTTGGAGGTGGTCAAGCGAAAACGTCGTACAAGCCAATGAACTCTTTGACTCCATATTGTTTTTGTTTATTGGATATATCACACAGTCAGTAAAACAGTATTATTATTAACTGGATGACAATGTTTCGAATACAATTTATTGTGGTTCATAATCATATCATCAGTTATAATCACACGACTTCGAAACTTGAATTTTATAGTTTTTTTGTTCTCTCCTATTTGTCGTCGTTGGGGTAGTAGAATTCTCCAGATATCTGTGTGGACAGGTGTTGAATCATTCATATTACACGTGTTCTCTCTCCGTTAATTCGATAAACAAAGCTTCTGTTATCAATCTCTCCCTCCACCTAGCAGTTACATTAGATTTTGAAGCTGTCATCCTATCCCATCCATCCTATTGTATGGTTGTGTGTAACTGCATGTAGTGAGTAGTATAGCTGAACTATTCTCTAGATTTCTTACCTTATTCGGATCAACCAATCTAGATTTTACTAGGTTTTTTGTGTTCGGCTAGTCTAACTGTCCCTGTTCTATTATTTTAACCTATGTATTTGACCTGACAATCATTCCAGCAGTTTGTTAGGATAAACTAAATTGTTTCGTTTTATTGGCTCCCCCACAAACAACGCAGACCTCGAAAAGCAAGAAGAATTCTACAGACAACTACAGGCAGCAATAGACAATACTCCAGCCGGTGACATTAAAATACTAATGGGAGACATGAACGCCAAACTTGGACCAGACAACACAGGAAGGTAACTCATCATGGGTAAAGAAGCTCTGGGAGAGATGAATGAAAATGGAGAACTCTTCGCCGACTTCTTCGCCTTCAATGAACTAGTGATTGGTGGCAGCGTATACAAACACAAGGATATTCACAAGGCTACATGGGTGTCACCAGATGGGCGAACCAAAAACCAAATTGACTTCATCACAATCTCGAGGAAGTGGCGGCGCAGCCCACTGGACACAAAAGCAAGAAGAGGAGCAGACGTTGGCTCAGACCACTACCTCGTACAAGGAACAATCCAACTCAAATTAAAAGCTTTCAGAGAATCAGGAGCTGCAGATAGACCACAAGCCAAGTTCAACACTCAAAAACTAAAGGACCAGGATACAAAGGATATCTTTACTGCAAGCATAAAAGACAAAGCCGAGACACAAATCAACACTGGTGAAGAGGTCAGCGTCGAAAAACATTGGGACAACCTGAAAACGGTATGGACCGAAACCTGCATGGAAGATCTGGGCAGAAATAAGAGACAGGACAAACCGTGGCTCACGACGGACACTTGGAGGCTAATAGAAGAGAGAAGGATGGTGAAACAAAAGATTCTCCAGTGCACCGACGAGCAACAGAAACAAGAGTTGAATGCAAGCTACAATACACTGAACAAAGGAGTAAAGAAGAGTGCCAGAGAAGACAAAAGAAAGTATTATGAAGCCATGGCCAATGAAGCAGAACAAGCAGCAGGTAAAGGAGACCTCGCAACACTCTACCAAACAACTAGGTACCTCTCAGGCAAAAACTCGTCACAAATTAAGCCAGTGAAGGATGAAAATGGAAAGTCAATCACCAAAGAAGTGGAGCAAAGGAAACACTGGGCTGAACACTTCAAAAGACTACTAAACCGACCGCCACCTACAACGCGCCCAACAATACCAACAACGGAAGCAGAATTACCAGTGAACATCAACCCACCGACGAAATCAGAAGTCCTGGAGGCAATCAAGATGCTAAAAGCTTGAAAAGCAGCAGGTCCAGATGGAATCCCAGCAGAAGCATTGAAAATGGACCCGGAGACAACAGCGAACTTGATGACGCCAATACTGGAGAAGGTGTGGAAAGAAGGCGAAATACCCGAGGATTGGAAGAAAGGATACTTATTCAAACTATCAAAGAAAAGATACCCAAGTCAATTCAAGAACTGGCGCGGAATTATGCTCCTGTCCATCCCAAGCAAAATACTAAGCCGCATCATCCTGGAGAGAATCAAACATGCCCTAGATGAGAAACTTCGACCGGAACAGGCTGGATTCAGGAGAAACAAGTCATGCATTGATCAGATCGCCACATTACGGATCATCATTGAACAAAGCTTGGAATGGCAGTCACCTCTCTATCTCAACTTCATTGACTTTGAAAAGGCCTTTGACAGCGTCGATTGAGAGGTGATTTGAAAACTACTACGCTACTATGGGGTGCCACCGACAATTATACATCTCATCCAACAGTTGTATGACAACGCTGCATGCCAAGTAATCCACAACGGGAAGCTCACGGAATCCTTCGAAGTGAAGACAGGAGTAAGACAGGGTTGCCTACTATCGCCAATGATTTTCCTGATTGCGGTAGATTGGATAATGCGACAAACAGCGGGCAATGAGGAAACAGGCATAAAATGGACTCACACAAAGAACTTGGAGGATCTGGACTTCGCCGATGATATATGCCTGATTTCCCACAAACTGGAAGATATGCAGGTGAAAAGTAACAAGTTGGCAGAAGAAGCATCAAAGATAGGACTCCAGGTGAACATAGAGAAAACAGAGGTGATGAAGATCCCTGGCCAACACCACCACCAACAACAACAGACAGCCATCAGCATAAATGGAAGGAACCTGAAAGAAACTACCTCCTTTACCAACTTGGGAAGCATTGTTTCAACTACAGGCGGAACTGACGAGGATATCAAAGCAAGGATCGGGAAAGCAAGGCAAGCTTTCATTACTCTCAAGTCTGTGTGGAGGTCAACATCATTCAGTGTCAAAAATAAAATCGGGATTTTCAACTCCAATGTGAAGTCAGTACTACTAAACGGATCAGAGACTTGGCGTGTCACAAAAAGCACCTCAAACAAGCTACAGACCTTCATTAACAGATGTCTTCGCTCAATACTCAAGATCAGATGGCCGGAAAGGATCAGCAACAAAGATCTCTGGGAGCGAACCAACCAGGAACCGATTGTGAAACAAATAGGCAGGAAGAAATGGAGATGGATTGGCCATACTCTGAGCAAAGAAACCATCAAGTGACATCACTAGACAAGCCATTGCTCGAGTGGAACCCGAGAAACAAGCGACGAGTTGGTCGTCCAAGGGTGACCTGGAGGAGATCATGTGAAGAGGAGATGAAAGCATGTGGGTAGACCTGGAGTCAGGTGAAAACTCTAGCAGAGAACCGAACGCAATGGAGACGCATGGCTGAAGCCCTATGTTCCTCTAGGAACTAAATGAAATAATAATAATTATTATTATTGGCTCCACAGGATCGATCCTTTAACTGACAAAGCTTGTTTCTAATTGAGTTTGTGGGTGATTGAATGCCAGCCACTTTTATTCCTGCCTTGTTAAGAATTCTGCGGAAGGTTTCCGAGGTCCCTTCCTTGTATGGAATTACTACTGATGATTTAGATTCCTTATTGTTGGTGTTGTCTTTGTGCTGTGGATGTTTGACATGCATGTCATTAATATTATTATTTTAAAAATTAATTATTAAAAAAAAAAATTATTATTATCATTATCACTACTATCATTATTAATTTGATTTTTACATTTCACTACATATTTCGTGAATAATTTATCAGGGTAACTATTAAGTTTCAAAGCTTCTCTTATATGCCTCACTTTCTGTCTTAGATTTTCCTCGGTACTACTTTGTTTTTTTGCTTTATTCCTTAAACATTTCACCAATCCTATTTTTACTGACGCAGGATGGGATGATGGGAAATCCCAATATCTGTTACAATGTGTGGGTTTCCTGTAAACACTAGTGTCTAACTTCCCATCTTCTTTCCTTTTTACACTACAATCTAACATTGGAAGCTCCCTTTCCTGACTTTCCAATTCATAAGTCGATTGGATTGCCTCTACCTTCGAGTTGATGTGTTCGAAAAATCTACCTATATCTTGTGTTCTAAGTACAGCGAATGTGTCATCTACAAATACGTGTAATAGGAATGATTCAACACCTGTCCAACCGGATATCTGGAAAATTCCACTGCTACTTCTACCCCAACGACGACAAATAAGAGAGAATAAAGAAAACTATAAAACTCAAGTTTCGAAGTCGTGTGATTATAACTGATGAAATGATTATGAACCACAAAAAACTGTGTTCGAAACATTGTCATCCAGTTAATAATAATACTGTTTCACTCACTGTGTGATATATCTAATAAACAGACTAATATGGAATTACTTACTACCAGAGTGCCCAAGTTTTACACATATATGAAATCTTTGACTTTCGACCTAAGCCACCTAGGGAGGTGTAGACTGCCTAGATATAGAGTCTTCAGAATGCTAAGAACCAGCTATGACTCACAATCGTTTTCAGTGGTGCAGATGTATTCATTCTTTGTAGTTCTTCATATCCACTAAATACTCATACTTTTTCATGTTACTATTCTGTATCCCGTACATTTCTGCTCAAAATAGTTGTGTTTTTTTCGAATCCCTTTTTTCTCTTCGCCCTTTTCTCTTTTTGGGCTATATGGAATATGGCAACTTGGAGTGTTGTACTTCTATGTTGAAACTCAGTCAGGCAGTAATTAAAAACATATAAGCGCCATTTATTTTGAACAAGTTTGCAAGTTTTTTTATTCCTTTTTTACGAAATCGTTGTCCACTACTGGATTTCACGATGAATAACAGAAATTTAAACAGTTTTGAGGTAGAAAATGACACTTTCCTGTTGTAACTGACTGAATAGTATTAGTTTAGAGTTCATGTGCCATCGTATTCTCTCCGACCCTGAATGCCTAGTGCTGACGGTGTTACACAGTAATATTTACTGATGGCGTTTCCAGCGCAATTTGTTGCTCATAATCATATCAAAGGTCGGGAATTTTGGCGCTGGGTCAACCTTTGCTTGTAAAGTTAGACTACTTGTACAAATTTCGATCGATCATGTGTTTAAGTAGCTGGGAACATAGTCGCTGGTGTTGGTTCTGCTCTTTATTTTCTGTCAAAAAAGGGAAAATACGGGAAAAGTGTTTTGCTTTCTGTTTAATGAATGCTACTCTCTTGTGATCTCGCAAAATTTGCGACCTTGTAACAAAAACAAAACGGAGGTTATGAAAATAACCAACCAACAACAACAACAGCAACATCCAGCGCCAATCACCATCAACGGGAGGGATTTGAAAGAGGTTACTTCATTCACTTATCTAGGGAGCATTGTCTCAACTACAGGAGGAACGGACGAGGATGTCAAATCGAGCGAGAATCGGGAAGGCGAGAAACACATTCATCAACCTGAAACCAATCTGGAAATCTTCGTCAATCAGCATGCATCAACAACAAAATTCGGATTCTCAATACAAACGTCAAGTCAGTCAGTTCTTCTATACGGATCAGAAACTTGGCAGTGGGTCACAAAGAATATTTCCAACAGCCTGTTGCAGACCTTTATCAACAACTGTCTTCGCTGGCTCTATACTGAAGATCAGATGGCCGGAAAGAACAAGAACCAACAAGAAACTATGGGAACAAACAGATGAAACAAGAACCAATCGCCAAGCAACAAATATGCAGGAGAAAGTGGAGATGGACTGGACACTCGCTGAGGAGGCCACTGGGTGACATCGCGCGTCAGGCCAGTGCTCGAGTGGAACCCGAAAGGGAAGCGGCGAGTGGGACGTCCAAGTGTGGGTGACATGGAGGGGATCGTGTGGAGAGGAGTTGAAACAGTATGGAGTAACATGGATGCAGGTGAAAAGTACAGCAGAAGATAGAAGCAAGTGGAGACGTACAGTTGAAGCCCTATGTTCCACTAGGAACCCAAGGGAACAATAATAATATTTAAAAAACTGTGACTTTATTAAAAAAAAACAGTTTCTGGGCTCTTGTAGAAATGTTTTGGCTGTTTTAGTTGATTTTTGACCTTTTTTTACTTTAAGCTGGTACAGTAGATATTCGTTTCGTACCTGACCATGTAGCATACACAGTGCAGCTGTCTCTTACAACATTGTTCACTCGCTTTCTTGCAAACTGAGAAGCAAGTCATCAGAATGGCTTAATGTATCTGTGAATTCAACTAAATGTGATCTCGATAAAAATCCAAAATTCTTGTGTTTAACAACACGACGCAGTGCTAACTCCATCCTCATGTTTATTCTCTATAAATTTGGGTATGACACAAGTTGATAGCATACAACTGTCGTCCTTCACAACCTTATTGAAAGACGAAACAAAAGGATCTACGCATTGTACCTGAGTTATAACACCAAAGTTCTTTGTAAATAGGACTGTATATAATGTCCGGTTTGATATCTTAGACAGGGAGTGGAGTGGTAGAGCTTGTTTACCACTTCACTTATTTGTTGAGTTGTATCGGCCCCAACGGACTGATTGCTGACAAAATTTCAGCACGGATACAGAAGGCTCGTGTGGCATTTACCGACTTACGTCATCTCTAGCTTAGCTCTCGACCCAAGGACGTGTGTACTGCTCAGCAGCATTTGGCTCCGTCCTCCTTTATGACTAAGACATGGCCATTGAAAATGGGCTCTATGAAAAGGCCAGCTGTCTTTGATCATATTTGTTTGTGTTCTGTCTCCCATCTTAGGGGGTATAATAGGGTGAGTAATATTGATCGATTGAGACTCATGCTTAGGGAGGTGTAGGCTTCCTAATCGGGGTTTACTGAGTGCTAATAACCAATAGCTGGGGAAAATTGGTGGTATGGCTGAAAATCGCTCTCAATGACTCAAATGTCCTTACTCTCTTTGTGATCTGCTCTATGCATTATACCCTATTGATTTTCCATGTTACGATTGTTTCTCCTTCTATTTCCTGCTTATTATCATCCTTTCGAATCTCTTTTCATCCTCTTTTTTTTCGTATTTTGTGTGCTACATGGCGCGTGGTAAGTCGAACTGGTTGCCTTTCTGTGCCGACTTCTTTGTTGAAACCAGTCACTCAGTGATATTTGATACGGTTAAATTCCTTTTTTGGGTTATTTAATATAATTTAGGATTTGTACATATGGGTTGCGCTTACGTAACTTGGTCGTTCATTGGTAATTTCAGCCTACTTTCCAATCTGATGACTGTTCATTGAGTTTGAAAACACATTATATGCCGCTGATGATGATTTTTGATCATTGATATATACATAAAATTTACTTTTAGTCGACCAGGCTTGCGAACATTGTATTGTAGTACAGGATGCGGTACTAGGCATTTTATTTTGATTAACTTATTATCAGCACTCCTACCCGAAAAGTTAGTTGCATTGGCACAACTACGCCTACCAATTTCTGTAGTGTTTAACGTAAATATACGCTTAGTTTTTAATGTAGTTCTTGTTCTGATTTATTTGTACATTGCTAGTTGTTTGCTTGATCTGTGTTTCTGCTTGTTGATTATTACTATTGTTTTTAAAAGGGGGTTGGTTGGCTTGCTCATGCATGCCTCGCGAAACTGTTTATACACTTCTCTTTCGGATGTATGCATCTCGCAATGATGTTCGTTGTATAGTGGTGTGTGGCTGGCTCACTAGTCTAGGCAATCGATTTCCAACCACTGGATTACCCCGTTTCAAATCTGAGGGTGTTAGCATCAATCACTAACTATCACAGAATATTTGTCACTCATTGCCAGATGCATAGAGACTCAAATGGTTTTTATCCTTTGAAAGTGTCGCTTTATACTCAGCCTATGTGCGTGTCTGTGGCACAGCGGTTAGGACACTCGCCGACCATGCGCGCGGTCTGGGGTTCGATCCCCGGCCACCGACTCACTCCTTTACCTCACTAAGCCAGAAATAAAGCTGGCAAACAGGAAAGGTTGGGGGGCATGAGGCTAGCAACCCCGTCCCGTGAAAAATAAACACCACTGCTACGGAAACTTTAGGCCTCCAGCTTGAGGGTGCCCTATGTTCCACTGGGAACGTGAAGAAATAAAAAAAATACTCAGCCTAGACGTACTTTGAAGTCTTCTTCCCAAAAAGTTGCTTCTATGAAAATAGCAGCAAATTCATTTCCTGTCTTCTAACTGTTTGTAAGCTATGTGAAGAAGCATTGTATACAGACGGCAGAGAGTGTTAGGTCAGTCACTCCAAAATTACCAACTTTTAGAATCTTCTTCCTGTTTAATACTGTTTTGTTCTGGGACATCTCAAACAGAGTCATGATCCCCTAGACATAGTTTAATTTCATAAACAATTGAAGTAGCTAACATGTTCATATAATTCACGGCCTAACATCAAACTTATTGATGGTTAATTTCAAGCTATACAGCATCACAGTATGACAGGCTAATTTCTACTCAAAGTGATCAAAAGTCTTTATATCAAACAATTGCTTGTCTGGTGGCATGAAAACTGAGTTCCTTCCATGAGTTTATTTTCAGTTAGCCACAATGCAGGTGGCGATATGGATTACAATTATCAGTGGTTGATGTCGCCTTGGGAGGGACTTTCAAAAACAACTACTCTAAACGGTTTATATAAAGTCGAATAAAGTGAAAAGTAGGGTTGTGAACATGTTCCTTTCACAATTAGACATTTAGGTAATATTTCTTGTTTTGTTAGAATCGAATTCCAGCCTCGGTTTAAAGGATCAAGGAGTAAATCCCCGATCAATGGGGCTGTTGAGGGATTAGAACTTATCCAGTGTCTTGGGGATTAAATTTCCTGAATACTACACACAGTGGAGTCTGGAAGGGAGGGAGTGAAGTCACATCGACTTAGATGGGTGAAGTATACATTACGTTTACCGAATGGTAGTTGTCTGCCTTCATGAAGAGATCAAATTAGGAGTAAACTGATATGTAATGATCGAATAGGAGATTTCTATCATTCCATAGAATTCGATTGTTGTCAGTTTGGTGTCTACAGATCATCTGGGGGTTGGCGTCCTAGCTATACTGCGAATGATACTCATTATAAAGAAAATGTTGCTATTTCTCTTTATATGTATTCATTCATTGCCGAGTCTTATTGAACGTCACACTATTAATGATGTTTGCTAAGTCTTTTTTTATCAGGTTTGAGGAGATACTGAGGTATGTAGATCTTCTTATAATGATACAACATCTAGACTTAAGTAGAAAGCTCTGTTTCTCTCTAAAATTTGTTCACAATTAAAGCCAAGGTTAGTTGATTTTCGTTCGATTTAAAAAAATTTTTTAGCGAAAGTTCAATTTGCATCTATTTATTTTCACTTTTTCCGTTTAAAGGCGTCTAGTCTGAATTCTCAGCTGCCACGTTTAAGCGTACAAGCAAGTTCAGCACTTCAATTCGATATTTTACATGAATGTACACAGACTCGAGCACGACGCTGTCAGCTATGGTTGCCACACTGTCCAAATGGTCCAGTTGAAACACCAGTTTTTATGCCAGTCGGTACTCAAGGTTCTATGAAAGGCATAACAGTGGAACAATTGGAAAAACTTGACTGTCGCATTTTACTTGGAAATACATACCACTTAGGTCATCGGCCAGGACCAGAAATTCTCAGGAAGGTACACTCTCATATTGATCTTCTTTTTGGTAACTTATCTATTGTCTTCTTCTGATGGGTTTTTTAATGCGTAATTATCATACAATTTTTCTGTCGTCTCGTTCGTCCTTTTGTAATCCTGCTCTCTTTATGTAGTATATTTGAGATTTGGCTATCATATTTTGATTTTAAGGCTGGTGGACTGCATAAATTCATGTCTTGGCCGCGTGCTATCCTCACGGACTCAGGAGGTTTTCAAATGGTGTCGTTAAATAGCCTGTCCAAAGTCACTGAAGATGGAGTTCTGTTTACCTCACCGCATAATGGGACTGAAATGCTCCTGACTCCAGAGGAATCGGTTGGAAATCTTCAAAATGCACTGGGCTCAGATATTGTCATGCAGTTGGATCATGTTGTACACGTGTTAACTGATAAGGAGACAATGAAGGAGGCAATGGAGAGATCGATACGTTGGTTAGACAGGTAAGTGTGCTTGGTTATGTGCTGCATAGTGTTTAACTTATTTTCTTATTGAATTCAGAAGAAGATAAAAGACAATTCGGGGGAAAACATTTCTTTATCGACGAAATCATCTTTAGAGGCTATACAGTCGTGTTTATATATTCACCAAAAACGTATGGTAGTCCATTAGAGATTAACACCGAAGGGGAGGGGGTTAAAACATTAATGCAATGCATATATAACTGTAGAACCTAGTGAAGAAGAATTTATCTAAAAGAATATTCTCTCTCTTCTCTTGTATTCGTTTACTTTCCTACAGATGTATTGATGCTCACCAAAATCAACAAGATAAGCAAAATCTGTTTGCGATCACTCAAGGTGGTTTGGATCCATCAATGAGGGTTTACTGTATCAATGAAATGTTGAAGCGTAAAGATAAGGTTAGTGGTCCTACTTACTGATGCGTTACACTGAAGGTGACTGTATTTTTCTTCTTCGTAATAATCTAAAATTTATTTCTGTTCTGTGATGAGAAAGCTAATGAGATGATGAAACATACTCAGATCCAGCTGTTAGTATCCGCATGAGCTAAATTGATTGACTTACTAATTATTTTCGATTGTAGCACATTTCCAGGACATCAAAGCCACTATTCCGTGATAAAATCACTTACGCGAAGACTATTTCCTTCGCGTTTGAACATACGACGTCGCACTTCTAAATTATAGAGATGGTGATGACCGAACATATAGAGCTGCAGAACCTTTTTTATATTTGGAGGGTATAGTTTTCACAAGCGTAGACTAATAATATTGACAACACTGATGCATTTTAAAGCCAGTTTGACGTTGCAATGGGGTGTTAGGGGCGACCGAGGTTGGAGCCAAAACAGCTTGCGTATATAAAAGTCTAAAGCCTGTTGCAAATGCTTCTCGTGACTCTCGCTACGAATCTCTGAAACATATAGAAAAGTTGACCTAACATGTGTGTTGAGAATCTGACTTGCATTGTAGGAATAGAAGTGTCGTCCCGAACACCTCTGCCATCACTCAGACAACTACTAATATACACAAAGTCTTCGACTACGTCTTCATGAATGACTGGAAATATAGCCTTTGCTTGTAACGGTCTTGTCCAGGTAATTTCTACCTAGATGGTGTTAGGCACATAGCATATTTACAGACACCGATCACTAATCAACGAAGTGGGATTCGGGTAGTGCATGCATTATAGGACAGTAAGGTGATATTGTCGGCATACACAAAGTTAGAAGGCTTTTTCAAGGTAACAGCTGTACGCTACCACCACACATCCTACAAACGATTTTAATGGATGTAATCAATCGAAAGCTTAAAGAGAAATTGTGGTATTTGACGACCCTGTATGGCTGCGATGATAGATGTTTGTATGGTTGCATTATGCCTGAGGTGTTTATATGTGTAGGCCTACCAGGATGTCGCAAAATTATCAGGAACAGTAAACTCCAGAGCGAATCAGAAGCAGCCTTAATTGTTAAGAAACTTAGCGATTATTGTCCTGCGCTTCGCACGGCTGAATGATGATCACACACAAAACCAGTGTATCCACGACTTGAACCAAAGCCAGCCTGCTCTTCACGAATCAGTTTGTCAAGCGCTTTACAAACCTGTGGTCAAAGACTTCATTGAATATTTAAGACACCATTGGTGGTAACAGACAGATTCCCAGGCGACTGTTGCATGCATTATGTGGGCTCTTTGTAAAGATTAAATAGCTTCACTCTACACTGATGTAAAATTCTGACTTTCCCATACTTTCCTGTACAATCTAGCTCGGTGTGACACTTCTAAGAGGTAGAAGGTGCTATCGGTTCATTTATGTTAACCTATTAAGGATGACGTTAACAACCACCACCAAGTCACAAGATAAACCTGGCACACACTG
This sequence comes from Trichobilharzia szidati, assembly GCA_944472155.2. Taxonomy (NCBI): domain Eukaryota; kingdom Metazoa; phylum Platyhelminthes; class Trematoda; order Strigeidida; family Schistosomatidae; genus Trichobilharzia; species Trichobilharzia szidati. The sequence continues at coordinate 164,282,531 of OX235279.1, forward strand.
AAGCATGATAAAAACTCAGTCAATTGTTCCAGAAGAAGCGGCAGTCTTATATACACCTCAAGCAATTGGTAAATGAAATCAATACAATCTATCTGAGTCCAGGCTTGTGTGTTAGCGAGAGAACATCAGGGTGGCACTCATTCGATTGATGTACCAGCAGTTGGTGAATAAGTTACGATCTGCTGCTGAAGACAGTCCCCATTATGTGACTTGCGAGCATTTAGCCCCCCTTGGCTGTCTAAAGAACTTTCGTCTAAGAATAGATGCCCGCAATGTGCATTCAAGTCCCCGGCTTACGCACGCATACTTTATAAGTTCACTCAGTTGGTGGTAGAACTTATCCTTACTTGCATCCAAGTTGCAATCCGTCAGTATACAGGTATATAGGCAATTATTATTATTATTGTTCCCTTGGGTTCCTAGTGGAACATAGGGCTTCAACTGCACGTCTCCACTTGCTTCTATCTTCTGCTGTACTTTTCACCTGCATCCATGTTAGTCAATACTGTTTCAACTCTTCTTCACACGATCTCCTCCATGTCACACTTGGACGTCCCACTCGCCGCTTCCCTTTCGGGTTCCACTCGAGCACTGGCCTGACGCGCGATGTCACCCAGTGGCCTCCTCAGCGAGTGTCCAGTCCATCTCCACTTTCTCCTGCATATTTGTTGCTTGGCGATTGGTTCTTGTTTCTCTGTTTGTTCCCATAGTTTCTTGTTGGTTCTTGTTCTTTCCGGCCATCTGATCTTCAGTATAGAGCCAGCGAAGACAGTTGTTGACAAAGGTCTGCAACAGGCTGTTGGAAATATTCTTTGTGACCCACTGCCAAGTTTCTGATCCGTATAGAAGAAGAACTGACTGACTTGACGTTTGTATTGAAAATCCGAATTTTTTTGTTGATGCATGCTGATTGACGAAGATTTCCAGATTGGTTTCAGGTTGATGAATGTGTTTCTCGCCTTCCCGATTCTCGCTCGATTTGACATCCTCGTCCGTTCCTCCTGTAGTTGAGACAATGCTCCCTAGATAAGTGAATGAAGTAACCTCTTTCAAATGCCTCTCGTTGATGGTGATTGGCGCTGGATGTTGCTGCTGTTGTTGTTGGTTGGTTATTTTCATGACCTCCGTCTTGTCTATGTTCACCTGGAGTCTTGTCTTTGCTGCTTCTTCGACCAGTTTTTCGGTTCTCGCTTGTAAGTCTTCGATTTTGTGTGACATCAGACATAAATCATCCACGCGCGAAATCCAGATCTTCTAGGTTCTTCACGTCGGTCCAGGATATCCCTGTCTTCTCGTTTCCCACTGTCTGACGCATAATCCAGTCCACCACCACAATTAAGAATATCATTGGTGGTAATAAGCACTCTTGTCTGACTCCTGTGTTGACTCCGAACGCCTCGCTGAGTTTTCCGTTGTGGATCACTTGACATGTGCCGTTGTCGTGCAGCTGTTGAATAAGGTTGATGAATATTTGGGGTACGCCGTAGTACTAGAGTAGTTTCCAAATTACTTCGCGGTCAACGCTGTCTGTCGAAGGCCTTCTCAAAGTCTATAAAGTTGAGGTAGAGGTTTGATTGCCATTCCATGCTTTGTTCTCTAATTATTGAAACGGTTCAGTATTTTACACGTCAGCGAACTAGTTTTATTTTTTTTTAGAAATGATTAGCACGATATGATTAGGTATTTATTTATTTATTTATTCAGTGGTTATGACTGCAATTTTACAAATCTGTGTGTATATATACATTTACAATATAAAACCAATGAGAAGACTTTTTTCAATTTATCTAACAACCACTTCATAATTGCGTATGTAAACCGGAAACACCATTGCATAATGTGATGTGTTTTAATAGGTTGTATGAATACCTCTGTGTACAGTAAACGTTATACCTGATCGATGATGAAGTATATTGTTATTACGCCTTTGGATTCTGAGTGGAACATAGCGCTTCAATAACACATCTCCACTTTGTTCTATTCTCTGTAGTCCTCTTTAGCTGCGTCCGCTGTTCCCCATAAGCTTTGATCTCCTCCGTGTCGCCTTCGGAAATACGCCCAATTCGTCGTTTCCTATTCGTGTTCCACTTGAGCGATGTCACTCAGTGGTCGCCTCACCGTTTTTCCGATCCATCTCTATTTCCGTCGGGATATTTGTTGAGTAATAATAAGTTCTTGATTGGTTCGCTTCCAGGGTTCCGTGTTGCTCATCTTTTCTTGTCGGCTGTGTGATCGTCACTATAGAGCCAAGGTAGCTGTGGATAGAAGTTTAAAGCCTCTTGCAAATGTTTCTCGTAACGCTCGCTCTGATTTAACATAATGTGGCGGCCTGCTTAAAACCTGATTTACCGAAAACCCTAATCATCCGTATGCTGCATATAATTCTTCGTATCCAGTTTGTTTAAATCTGGTGAAATGTGACCTCTAATAGTGTTTTTTACCCTGGCAAGTATTTAAAACATTTGCTGCCTGCTGCGATTCTATTAAACATGTGAAAAAGTATTATCCTCGATGGATGATGGCATCTTATCCCAATACTTGAGATGACCGTTCCTCAGTGGGGTCTTTGGTTCACAAAAATGTACTCATAATAAATGGGTAGGAAAGTTCCAGAATAATTTCTGGTCAAGGGTCAAATTAATAAAAATTACAATTAGGAATTAAAATACCATAATAAACCGAGGGGGACAGATAAAACCCAAACAAAGTAGTATCATAATTACTGAGAAAATTGACATATTGTAGAAATAACAATAATAGACAGAAAGTTCGGATATGAAAATATGGTAGTGTAAATAAGGATTAAGAAAAACTTAAAATAACATGAGTAAACAGGAAGTTTGGGTAAGAAAGTCAATAGGATAGTCACCATTAGAAGAATTACCTGTTTATGATGGCCATGGCAGGGACAAGGGTTGAACGTATTTCTTTTGGATACATAGCGTGGTTTTGAGCTTTCGGATGGCTAGTGCCTCGACTATGCCCAGATGTCTTAATTTCACTCCATTTGATATGTTTGATCCAATCTTGTATATAATTTTGAAGGATTTTTCGAATGGCGCTGAATGCCCTGAATTGACCAAATGTTCTGTCACTTAACCATATACCCGTTTTCGTTCTCCTTTTGCTAGCCAGGCTGGATAGTGTTCACTAGCGCGTTTTTCAAGTTGACTCATGGTACTGCCGATGTACTCAGCTTCACAAGAGCAAGTAAACCGGTTATATGCACGTTGAAGAGGCCCAATGCGATCGCTTGTCTTTCGCGTTCTGGCTGAACAGTTTCTTTCAGGAAGACGTTAGTCTTAGGCTCGCGGCGAAGTATGTCTTCCTCAGAGATTCCGAGAGGCACTTACGAAGGATTTCTGCTTCAGTGTCACCTTTGAATTCTAGATTAAGCAGAAGTGTCTTCTTCGGGATGGATTGAACGTGTTTGGAAGTCTTCTTTGATTTGAGGTTCTTGTCTATGAAATTAGGCGGAAAACCGTTTTCCATCAGTGTTCTTCGGGGATTACTCAGTTCTTCATCAATCACCTCCTCGCTGCATATCTTCCGAATCCTCGAGGAAAGAGCGTTTATCAGGTTCCTTTTTTCTGCTTAGGGGCATGAAGCTTTGAAAGTTGATGAATTGTCCAGTCCATGTGGGCTTTTTGTACATGGACCTTTTCAGAGAGTTGTTGGCGTTTCTTGTCAGATGGACGTCCAGGAATTGGAATATTCAGTCGGATTCGGCTTCAAGAGTAAAGTCGATGTTTTGGTGGGTATTGTTGAATGTTTAAAGTAATTTTCCAAGGTCCATGTTCTCATCACAAATGATGAAAGCATCATCTCAATGATTCAATAAAAAATGTCAACCTCGCAAATAAAAAGGTGGTCTCCCTAGAAAAGAAAATTTTCTTTTCTATAGGGACATAAATCGTAATGCTAATGTTATCGTGCCTATTTTTTAATCTCTGTTATTTACTTGTAGATAGCTGGATACGCTATTGGTGGTCTTAGTGGTGGTGAGGCAAAAGATGATTTCTGGCGTATTGTCAAACTTTCCACGGAACACTTACCTCGAGATCGTCCACGTTATGTAATGGGAGTGGGATTCCCCGTCGACCTTGTTGTTTGTATAGCACTGGGTTGTGATATGTTTGATTGTGTTTATCCCACGCGAACTGGTCGATTCGGTAATGCACTTGTACCCTGGGGCCAAGTGAGTCTTTTGATAAATATTATTCTTCTGATTTTGATTTTGTTTTCCATTATATATATATATATATATATATATATATATATATATCCCATTGTAGCATTAAGAACACAATATTCAGCGAAGAGACTCTTTTCAACGAATTTATTATCAAGCTGTACAGTCGTAAGTGTATATGGTTTTTAAGAAATTATATCCGGTGAGGGAAATAGGTCAAAGGTGTGAATACATGAAATAATAATAATAATGGTGTGAAATGCAATTAAAATATATGTGATTATAATCATAGTTTAATGTCAAGTAGGAAAACAACCAATGTGATACATAGAATAGCTCATAAGGTGTATAGATGCTGGAAAGGGGTGCATAATTATAAGATTAGTAGACGAATATAAAATGTTACACAATATGGTGTGAAATTTGATAAGATAGAATTCAGGATTGTAAAAATAAAAATTAATAATTTTGGATTTAGAATGACAAGTGGGACAAGTGGAAACAATTCAGAGTGAGAATAGTAATAATAATAATAATGATAGTCGTAGTAATAAGGGAAAGGTAAATAGAATAACTAAATAAATAAATGTCTATCCCTCTACGGCCAAGGCAGAAGTTGGGATTATACATACTTCTTTTGTACACAAATGTCTGGCTTTAAGTCATGAATTGCCAAGGTCTCCGCTGTCTTTAGAAGTCTTTAACGAAGAAAATGCAGCAAGTTGGCATGGATTCGGTAGATGATCATGGTCAGGGTTGACAGAGTGACAGGAGTCGATCAGGTGTTCCGGAATACAGCTTCGCACACACTTCCTTTTTCCTTCGTAAAACCATGCTGGAATATGTTCTCTTATCCGTGTGAAAAGCGTCCTCTGGCTACGGCCAATTTACGTTGCTCCACAAGAGCAGGCGAACTGATAAATGCACATGAGGTGGCTAGACGGGGGAGCTTATCTTTTACAGAGATGCAGAACAATTTGCGGCCGGTGAACATCATTTGTAATTTTGCTGCAAAGAACGTCTTACTGACTGCTTTAGAGAAACGATTTTTGAGCATATCTGACGCTTGATCACCTTTGAGCTCCAAGTTCATGAATAAGGTTTTCTTTGGAACATCTATACACCTTTGTGTATTACGCTATATATGACACTGATTGTTTTGCTACTTGACATTTAACTGTGTTTATAATCACAAATATTTTAATTGCATTTCACACCATTATTATTTCATGTATTCACACCTTTGACCTAATCCCCTCACCGGATATAATTTCTTAAAAACTATATACATATATTTACGATTGTACAGTTTGATAATAAATTCATTGTGGAAAAGAGTCTCTTCACTGAATATTGTGTTCTTAATGCTTCCATGGGAATTATATATATATATATATATATATATATATATAGGCGTTACTTTGCATGTCGTCAAAAGAAAATCCCGACTCGTTGCATTTATTTTTCTATATGAAGGAGAGCTTTTTTGGCTCGTAATGAGATTACTGAAATTCACCACCGACTGTATTTCAACATAGTTCAACACTTCAAGTTGCCACACTCCATGTAACACACAATTTAGCGAAAACAGAGAAAACAGACTAAAAAAGAAACCATAATGAACAGAAATATGAGGGGAAATAATAATGACATGATAAAAGTAGGATTTTGAACCATATCACCAAAGGACTCCAACCAGTATTTCTTAGAATTATGAGGATCCCAACCATGAAGCCTACGTTGCTGGCTCAAACCGAAAGATAAGGAATTCATTGACTGATATCACGTTTCGACTTGACCACCTCTAACTCATTTCCACCTCCAGTCCTCTGTAGGCAAACATTGCCTATTGAGAAGGACGCCGACTCGGAATGCGCAACACATGTCTTGGTCATCTCAACCGATGTAGTTTCACAACCTTATGGATTGTCTTACCCTCTTTACCTAACAGTCGACTCTTAACCTGAATATTACTCATCATAATACACTACTAAATACATTGAGATAGAAGGCAAACATTTGTGGTCAAAAACAACTACTCTTTTCCTATCTTCCTATGTACGTGGCGATGAGAATAATAAAGGTAGTGATATGTGTATATGTAGACAATTCAATAAACAAATTAGGTCAAATCTTAAAAGTTACGTAATACTAAAGTTGAAGTGGACAGATAATCAGAGTTTAAATAAATATCATTGCAACACGAAGAAAATGGAAAAATAAGAAAAGGTGGGAGGGTTTTGATTAGAATTTACCTAGGCAAGCAAGGAAGAGACAAAGATAGAGCAAACTTCTTTTGTATGCAAAGAATAGGATTGTTCTCTCAGATTAATTCCCATAGCTTCTGCTATGTTTAAAAGACGGGTTCGAATTCCACTCGAAAGGCTCGATGGAATGCGATAGATAACTTTGAAGGCGCTATTTCTGTCCACTTGGTGACCGCTATCAATCAAATGAGCCAAAATAGAACTTCTGATAGATTTTTATTTGAAATTTTGCGAACTATGAGGGAAGGGAGATGCTTATTAATGCGTTTGTTAAGCTGTCTAGTTGTTCGCCCTATATAGCTCTCTCCACAGGAGCAACTAAATTTGTAGATACACACAGAAGTGGCACAGCTAGGTAGCTTGTCTTTCGCTTGAGCAATCATAATTGTTCGGCTGGAAAATGACGAATGAAGGGTGGTGGCAGCATAAGTTTGTTTTATTGATCTCGATAATCTTAGATGTAAGACTTCACTAGCCACGTGCCCATTAAATTGCAATTTTAGGAACAGTTGTTTCTTTTTTTTACTGTTGTCAGTTTCTCTTTATTATACCTGGTGTTCATGTGTCTCCTCACAAATCTACTCTGATAATCCATTTGAACCAGCGTATTTTGGATGTATCCTAACTCATTTTCTAGGAAGTCATCTATACAGATCCATCTTACTCTATTCGTGAGGCATCTGACCTCCTTGATTTTGTATCGGATTGGTACAAAACTGAGGAAGTGTGTATATTGTCCTACAGATGTAGGTTTTCTATAGACCATCCTCTTTTCTGCTTAATTGGACATCAATGAAGTGTAGTCCACCATCATGTTCTTTTTCACAAGTGAAGATGAGCTATGGGTGTGCATCATTAAATTTTATTAAACATTTCACTCTTGTCAGCTTTCTCACCAAGAATAGTAAACGTATCATCAACATAACATAAAATAAGAATCCCTTTTTATCTTTTACTTGTTTCAATGGACTATTTTCAAGTCTAGCTAGAAAGAAATCTGCCAATGTCATTATAAAGTTTGAGCATTTTGGAATAAGTCAAATAAAGTATAATTATATTTCAATAGTTTACAAACAATGATAAGTTTTGTTATTAGTAATATTTCGAGCGAAATTACTACCCGTGTTCACAGCACTGCTAAAATTGCTTTTGTAAATGTATCATTTGCATTTAATTGTGAAATGCACTTTGGTTGTAACCACTCATTATCTGCGCATAAGGCCGAGGAGTTCTCTAATTGATAACGTCTTAATATCTCGATGGCTAAATAATTAATAAAATCCCCGTGAAATTATTGTATGAACCTTGTAGTACTTTTAGCTGGTTGTACAGCGTAATTCGGCAGCAGGGAATGCTCTTTTTACCGCATTTCTAAGGCGCTGTGTTAGTATCTCGCTGATGCTGTTCTGTCCCCAAGGAACTGCATTTGTAAGAATAACACCTTTGTAGAAACTATTGGTACCTTGGGTTGCCTTGATTTTAGATTCATATTCTTATCAATAAACTTTTCTGGATAACCATTTTCACTCAGCAACCGTTTAATATTATTAAGTTCCTCATCAAGACATTCATCCGAGCAAATTGCTCTTACTCTGTGAACCAAGACAGCTTTAAAGGGGTTTGTACAAGTGTACAAGTCGATCACCCCCCAGGCTAAATGCATTTTCATCTGAACTTTCTTTAAAATCAGATGGTTAATGGATCATTCTTATTGTTTCCTTTGTAGCTGAATCTTCGCCATGCTGTATACGCTTCAGATTTTCGTCCTATCGATGAAAATTGTCCTTGTCCAACGTGTACACGTCCATTATCCCGAGCATGGATACACTCAGCATTATCAGGTCGCCAGGTCAATGCATCTTCTGTTGTCAGCTTGCATAATTTAGCTTATATGCTTGGCTTGATGAAACAGTGCAGAGAAGCTATAAGTGAAAACACTTTTCCACAATTTGTTCGTTCATTTTTTCAACGTCGGTGTTATATGGGTAAAGAAGATCAAAATCCAACTGAATATGAAGGTTGTCGTCCACCATCATGGGCATGTGATGCCCTTCAAAGTGTTGACATAGATATATCAGATATCGGGCAGAGTATGAATGGCTTTCATAATTCACTTAATAATAATAATAGTGATAATGAAGAATTAAAATCCAAACGATCACGGAACAGTTCTGTAAATTGTGAAGTAGATTGACAGTGTTATTTGTAAATATAAATATTTTTGTATGAATACTGATTTCTTACTATAATGCGCTTTAACAAATCGGTTTGTTTGTTTGTTTGATGAATGTTAATGTTGTTAAGTTTTGAAGGGTTGGTTGGTTGGTTTCATTGTGAATTTATGTAGTCAGGGATCACCGGATATTTATTTTTGATCATAGTTCAGGGATTGTCCGACTACCAGTTATGCATAGTATCATTAGAATACTCAGTCAACAGTTTAAATATGTTACAAAAATAAATAAACTGACAGTTACAAACTATTAAATCCCTGTTCCAGTGGTGAAATGAATAACCTTCAGTTGGGAACCTTGCATTACCATTGAAAATAACCATAAACTGAGAGACCATTCCTTGTATTGATTGTTCCCATGGGTTCCGAGTGGAATATGCAGCTTTAGCAACAAGTCGCCACTTCACTCTGTTCTCTCGTGTCTATTTTCATCTGGCTACATGGTTGTCCGTCAGCTCTTTCATTTCCTCCTTACACACCCTTAAATGCCCAAGTTGACAGCCTTATGCGTGATGTCGCTGAGCGGTCTCCTCAAAATGTGTCCGATCCATCTCCGTTTTCTTCGGAATATTTATTAATTACGGAATAGGCTCTTGATTGGTTTGTTCCCAGCCAGTTTCTTGTTGCTAATTCTCTCTCCAGCCAGCCATCGAGTCTTCAGAATGGAACCGGAGAAGCAAGCTGTTGATAAAACTGTGTAATCTGATAGGAATGCGCGACGTGCCAGCCAAGTTTCTCGCCCATATAGAAGAAATGACTTGACTTTAGTGTTGAAAATCCGAGTTCTGTTGTTTATGCTGGGTGGGGAGTGCAGAAGATTTCTAAACTGATTTCAGAGTGTTGAAGGGTTTACCTTGCCTTTCCGATTCTGGTTTTGACATCTTCATCAGTTCTGTCTGTATTTGAGACGATACTTGCTAGAAAAGTGTAGAAAGTGTCCTCCAAATTTCTCTCTTTGATGATGATTGTTGGAAGGTTATCTTCATCAGCTCTGTCTTCTCTATGTTCATTTAAAGTCCTTTCTTTACTTCTTCTTCTTCTTCTGAGAACTTGTTGGTTTCTTATTCAAGTTTGTGTGACACAAAACATTAACCTGCCCGCGAAGTCCTGATCTTCTGGGGACCTTTGGTCGGTCCAGCGTATTCCTGTCTTCTCACTCAACAATCAGGAAGATCGTCGGTAATAGAAAGTAACCTTGTCTCACTCCTGTATTTACATCGGTGAGCTATCCGTCGTTGATTACTTGAGATCATCATATAGCTAGCTGTTCAGTGTGCCTTTTAAATATTTGCATTAATGCTCTCCGTAGTGTTGAAACACCTGCCAAATTACTTGACGTTCGACTCCAAAGAATGTCTTCTCAAGGTTGATTCTACGCCCTGTTCGATGATGATGATGATGATGATGATGATGCAAAGCGTTGAATTTTAATCCGCATGTGATTTGCTTTCCCTGAATCCACCGCTTTATCTGGTGTATTTTTGCATCCAGAACACCTTTTAGTCTCTCAAGGATGACCTTAGTTAATATTTGGCCTAGCGTGAAGAGAAGCATGATTACGCGCCAGTTTTCGTGGAGGCTTAAGTCTCTTCCCTTCGGTAGGTTGACAGGGTAGACTTTCTTCCAGTCGGTAGGTTCCTTCGAAACCTTCTATAGTAGTTGCGTGAGGATACCCGCTGAAGTCTCTGGATCAATTTTCAGCGCTTTCAGAGGAGTCCTATGTGATCCTGTTGCCTTCCCATCTGGCTTTAATGGGATACAATACTTCTACTTTTGTTGGAGGATCAGTGTTCATCGGGAGTTCCTGTGCGTGCTGTTGGTGGTTTTTCTGGACAAGTTTCAAGTGGCAGCCAGCCAGAATTTAAGGCGTTTGAACTGATTTCTCTGTCTCTGTCTCTCTCTGAGCTGAGCTGAGTAAAACTGTGACTTCTGCTGCAGACTAGCGAAACGGTTGTTCAGTGTTTCGGTCACTTCATTGTGGTTAGCAAGCTCTACTGGTTGATTCGAGTGATAACCAACTACTATTATCAATCATTCAGTAGTATGTAATACAACTCATGAAATTTTTTCAGCCTAAAGATCCCAATTTCTTCGCAATAAAGTGACATCAATTAGTGCATAAGGCAAGTAATAGGAAATATGGTATTAATGCGTATTTTTCTATTGCCCGTTGATGTTACTTAAATCTTTCTTATTTTTTATTAACCCTAAAGGGTTCCAAATTTTATCTTGAAAAAGAAAATAATACCATACCATCTAAAAGTGTAAGCCCTAAGCTTAAAAAGTACATTACTTTACCGTGACAGTTTAAATAGGCGTTGTGCCTTGTTTTCGTTTTGTCACAACCTCTTGTGGTTTAATTCACAGGCGCTTAACTGGGACTGTATGGCGTAGTTTCATCGTTTGGTTACGTGACCACATAACTGCGACTCGACCCATTGACTGTACTTCCGTTATTGTAATGCTCTTTACTGTCGATCAAACTTACCCCCGTCTTCTTTTGATAAAAACAACATCAACCAGGTGTTATGTAACACGCTGTGAAAAATCACATCGATTGTTATCCATCCTATTTTTAAACTGTAACGCAACTAGTTGTGGTTACAGCATCTACAAGAGTAATATTTGATGCATAATAGTAGTTAGTAGTCAGTATTTGCCTTTTTCTTGACGTGTATATTTTTTTATTCTCTGTGTCTCTCTTGTCGTTTCTTTGGAGTAATCTGTCTCACTATCCACCATTTTTAGGTTAATTCGCTAATTATGGAATTTCTGTTCAAAGATTCACGAAGGCTTTTCACATGCCTACTAATTTTCCGAATTTTCAATGCCTTACTGATTCAAACATCCTATGTAGCAGATGAGTATTGGCAGTCGATTGAAGTGGCGCATAACTGGGTGTTTGGGTAAGCGGAGTTACTCTACTATGACGAATTAAAAATAACAATATTCTGTGCAACCAGTGTTACAGATTTCGTATATTTTGTTATGTTAGCAAAATTGAGATATCTGTCTTCAATACATATGTGAAGATAGTTACCAGGAGACGCAATTACATCACTCATGAAGAAATTTAAATCATTTCACTTTATGCTAAATATTGCGCTGAAAGGGGATGTTGTCTGGAAGGGGGACGACGAAAGCTCCGCAACTAAGCCAACCAGCTCAGAGAACACTATTAATTGCATATCTGTCTGTCTTCTATCATACAGCGTTTCAGGGATCTTTAGAAGACCTACAATCGTGCGTCGGTGGTTCAGTGGTGGTGGTACGACACTGGCACTGACCAAGTTAAGTGGTCCGGAGTTCGATCCCTAGTCGACGCACTTCTTTACCTCGCTTAGTCGGTAATAAGCTACCTCGGTAAAGAGGGAGGGTTGGACATGAGGCCAACAACCCCACCCAGTAAAAAATACGCCACTGCTACTGAAGCTTCGAAGCTCTCGCTTGAAGCCCTATGTTCTACTGGGAACTCAAAGGAATCAAATAAATTCTAAAAAACAGCTGTAAAGTCATTCATTGTTTTATTAAAGATTTATTCTACCTAAGGTACTTACATATACGTTGGTGGTTGGTTGGTTGGTTCAGTGATGGAGTGCTCGCCAACCATATAACTGGACCGGGGTCGATTCCCACCTGATGTACTTTGATACTACGCCTATTTCACTAAGTGGTAATAACTCAGGAAATGATGGAGTGTTTGGTATGAGGCTAGAAACATCACCCCGTTAAGATAGCTCTACGGTTAATGAAGCTTGAAAGCCTGAAAGCCTACGCTCCAGTTGGAATGAAAAACAAGGTATTTACACATTCCTTAGTGCACCGAATATTTTGGTAAAGATCTTTCTACGTAAAGTGTGTCTAATTCCACACAGCTTTTCTCTACTTGATAAACCTGAAATCCTAAACAAAGACTACTCTCTGTCTATAGATAATGCTAATATATGTGTGTAAAAATTGGGCACTGTGGTAGTAAGTAATTCCATATTAGTCTGTTTATTAGATATATCACACAGTGAGTGAAACAGTATTATTATTATTAACTGGATGACAATGTTTCGAACACAATTTATTGTGGTTCATAATCATATCATCAATTATAATCACACGACTTCGAAACTTGAGTTTTATAGTTTTCTTTGTTCTCTCTCTCCTATTTGTCGTCGTCGGGGTAGTAGAACTTTCCAGATATCTGGCTGGACAGGTGTTGAATCATTCCTATTACACGTATTCTCTTTCAGTTGATTCGATAAATAAAGTTTACGTTATCAATTTCTCCCTCCTTTCAGCCTGTTACATTAGATTTTAAAACTGTCATCTTATCCCATCCATCCTATTGTATGGTCGTGTGTAATTGTATATAGTGCTATAACTGAACTATTCTATAGATTTCTTATCTTATTCGGGTCAACTAATCTAGATTTTGCTACTAGATTTTTATGCTCGGCTAATCTGACTGCCTCCTTTAGGCGACAAAGTATTTTTCTAATTGAGTTTGTGGTTGGTTTGAATTGCAGCCACTTTTATTCCTGCCGGCATTGTTCAGAATTCTGCGGAAGGTGGTTTCCGAGGTTCCTTCCTTGTATGGAAGTACTACTGATGATTTATATTCCTTATTGTTGGTGTTGTCATTATCTTGGGCATGTTTGACATGCATGTCGTCATTAATAATAATAATAATATTATTATTATCACTACTATTGTTGTTTATTTCATTTTTACATTTCCCTACATACTTCCTGATTAGTTTATCAGGGTAATCACTAAGTTTCAAAGCTTCTTTTATATGCCTCACTTAGATTTTCCTTGGTACTACTTAGTTTTTGTGCTCTATTACTTAAACATTTCACCAATCCTATTTTTACTGACATAGAGGATGGGATAATTGGAAATCCAAATATCTGTTTGAGTGTTTGGATTTCCTTCTCATCTTCCTTCCTTCCTTCCTTTTTATCCTGTAAATAAATAATATCGTTTCACTGTGTGGTATATCTAATAAACAAACTAATTTGGTATAGATAATGCTGCCTGAAATAAAAGTAAATCTAATTAGATTCATTTGTCAGGTGTCTGTTAGAAGTACTGTGGCTAGTCTCACTGACAGGGTTTATAAGTAGTGTATACAAGCAGATCAAAACATGTATATGATCTGCAAGAATACAGAATAGTAGAGAGATGGATTTAACGAGGAAAAAACAACATGAGAAACATGAAAGGAAGACAAAGAAACACAATACCGAAAACATGTGCAGATTGTGATTCTGACATATGGTAGACGTATTCTGCAAAATATCTCCTATGCATTGAATTGCCAATAAACAGTTCCGTTATCGAATGCTCTTGTCTTCCCACTCCCCTACAGTTAGCTATCCCTTGTTCACTATAAATTTCCTTTGCCTGTGAGTAACAAGTTTATTTTTCCAGTATTGGTTTTGTAGAGATTTTGTTTGATTGCATGGAGGATTTCATCACCATGAGCTGACATCGGTTAGAGAAACACTGGAAAACCAACTGGGAGTACTGGACAGCTATTTCCGTTGTCCTAGTTTGGGACTCTTCACAGTATGCACCCACCACCAGGGTTTTAACCACCCAGGACTTTCTGGTTACAAGGCTGGTGAGCTCGTAGACCACCATTAAGCCACTGGGACCCGATCCAATGACCAGCCCATGTATTCTAACTTCTGCCAATTCACGACATAGCGTGACCATTTCGCAATGTCTTCTTTGATTAGTCACTGCCTCATCTTCAACCTGCTGTACCCTACTGGTCACGGGTGCGTACTGATGAAGAGTCCCAAACTGGGACAACGGAAACAGCTGCCTAGCACTCCCAGGTTTTCCAGTGGTCCTCTGACTGATGTCAGCTCATGATGAAATCCTCCATGTAATGAGTTTATCTTTGGAATTCGATTTGTTGTGATATCTGTCTTTCGATTAACTTTCATCTGACTGCACTTTCATCCTATGATATTTTTCAGTGGTACTGTGTCGAGGGTATACAATATGCATTTTATAATTCCAACAGTATCGAAGTTAAAGCCTCTGCTAACTGTTATTATTTTTTTTTGCCATACTCTTTACTTTTCCACCCACCCACCCCTTCTTTTTGTCATTAGATACGGATCGTTAACTTGGGAATGGCAATCGGATATTGCGCTACGAAGTCCTTTACATCCAATTTTAATAAGCCTGCTGTACAAATTATTCGCATTGTACGGTATTGACTCACACTGGCTAATAGTGAAATCGCCTCAAATTTTACACGCTTGTTTTGCAGCTATAGCTGATTTTCATTTGTATAAATTTGTCAGTCAATTGTCCGGTTATGAAGTGGCTAGAGTAGGTGCTTATTTTTTTCTATTTATTTTTTTGTTAATGGAATTTCTGTATTTTGATAACATTTCGCCACAGTTGCTGGTTCATTTGCTCTCTATGACCGTGAAATCTATCTCTTCGCTATTTGAGGTTTTTGTGCTGAGGGAAGTCTTTCTATACTACTGACAAATCTTATCAGTAACACATGTCACAAGGCCAGTTCAAGATCATTGAAAATCAGGGGCCACTGGACAATTGTTTCACCCGTTTTTGGGGGTTCTTCAGAAGTGCATACCCACCACCTCACCAGGGATCGACTCTGTGGTTTTCAGGTCGTGAGACCAAGATCGTCGACCATTCAGCCACGTGAGCTGTAAATCAATGAACTCCGAGTTCCAACCAATACCTCCATGTTGCTGGTTCGGGACTAAATCCGCACTTAGTTTTCTGTAAGATTTCAAGTCTAATAATAATAATAATAACGATTTGATTTATTCCGAAACGGTACTTGTGATACAGAATGGAATTCTCAGCATTTTTACTACAGTATTGCATCCACTTAGTACATTATCAATAAATAAAATTCTACATAGATTATGGGTAATCTCAGTTAGTTTTGACAACAACATATTAGCACATCGGTAGGTAGCAAAGCCAAAAGTGAACAGAATGTTTGAAGGTGTTAAAAAAGAACTAGATACTAGCATATTTACTGGCGCGTAAGCGGTAACAAAATGGTCGAGATATACAGAGTATGAAAGAACGAAGAAGAATGTTTTAAGTAGAGTTTGTAAGGAAGAGAGAAACAAAACAGCACAGCAAAAGAAAGAGAGAGAAAAGGAAAAGAAAGCAAGCAAACCTTGTACTTATAAATGATATACATTGGAAAGACGAGATCCAATTCTTCTACTGACTATCTAATAAGTTATAAGTTTCACGTCTAATGCTTTCTTTATCGCACAGAACACGAGCTAAGTAGGGTATGGTTGAGTTTTTGTACTTGCTAGTGTGAGCATTTAGTTTTCTATATAGGCCTCTGGTCCTGCCTGATGAGATACAAGGGATGAGTTAGATAGAATGGATTTAGCCCATTTTTGACATGAGTCCAAGTGCCTGTCGACCAGAATATTAACAAGCTGGTTAAGTGGCACGTTGCTTACCCTGCTGACAACCTTTAACACCCTACGTAATAAGACATAGTCCTTCTTCATTAGCCCCTCCTGGAAAAACTGAGGGGGAACAATACAGAATAATACGCAGGATGCAAGAGTCAACGAATCGTAAGAGTAAGGGTTGGGTTATTCCAGAATGTCTAAACTTCTTGATGTAGAAGGTAAGACGGAATATTTTCTTAGAAATCGTCAAGATATGAGACGACCAGGAAAGATCAGCAGATAGAATGATGCCAAGATATTTAATTTCCGACTTGGTTTCTATTTCAGTGCCATCTATGTTGCACACCTCGTGAGTGCTAATCAGTTTGTTTAGGTCGGATTTATGCCCAAAGGTGAAATTGACTGTTTGGCATTTGGAGGGATTTAAGGTAAGACCGTTTTATTTGGGCCACTGATTGATTTCTGATAAAAAGCCATTTAGTTTGTAGCAGTCACTTTGACACTTGACAGTCAAAAATCCTATGTTAGCTAACATTGACCATGCAGTAAAACGATGGCTCGAAATGTGCAACACGTGCCCTAGTCATCTCAATCGATGTAGTTTCATAACCTTATCGATTGTTTTACCCTGTCCACCCAAAACTCTACGCCTAACCTGAATGTTACTCACCCTTTAACACGGAAGATAGAATGCAGCTTTATCTCTAACTCTATAACTTCTCCTGGTCAGTATCAGCTCTAATTAGATTACAACAAACGTCTGTAGGGATTTGAATTAATTAATCTCAGTGTGGATTTAGTCATGAACCAGCAACATGGAGGTATTGGTTGGTGAAAAATGGGCCAAATCCATTTTATCTAACTCACACCACCCTCTTCATTCACAACTCTCCCTTTGCATCTCATCAGGCAGGACCAGAAGCCTATATAGAAAACTAAATGCTCACACTAGCAAGTACAAAAACTCAACCATACCCTACTTAGCTCGTGTTCTGTGCGATAAAGAAAGCATTAGACGTGAAACTTATAACTTATTAGATAGTCAGTAGAAGAATTGGATCTCGTCTTTCCAACGTATATCATTTATAGGTGCAACGTTTGCTTGCTTTCTTTTCCTTTTCTCTCTCTTTCTTTTGCTGTGCTGTTTTGTTTCTCTCTTCCTTACAAACTCTACTTAAAACATTCTTCTTCGTTCTTTCATACTCTGTATATCTCGACCATTTTGTTACCACTTACGCGCCAGTAAATATGCTAGTATCTAGTTCTTTTTTAACACCTTCAAACATTCTGTTCACTTTTGGCTTTGCTACCTACCGATGTGCTAATATGTTGTTGTCAAAACTAACTGAGATTACCCATAATCTATGTAGAATTTTATTTATTGATAATGTACTAAGTGGATGCAATACTGTAGTAAAAATGCTGAGAATTCCATTCTGTATCACAAGTACTGTTTCGGAATAAAGCAAATTATTATTATTATTAGATCTGAAGATAGTTAAAGATGGTCAAACCAAAACATTGGTCATTGGTCAATGAACTCTTTGACATTTGTTGTAAGCTAGCCGTGTAGCGAGGTGTAGCCGGATTGCTTGTGGCCTTCGGAATGCTAAGAACCAATGGATTGCGACTGTCGGTATAATACGGTTCAAAATGCATTCAACACTCACTCTTTGTGTAGTCTCCCATATCCACTAAACCTTTATGTTGTGTTTCCCATTTTACTAAACTTCCTCCCTAATATTTATGCTTTCTCTTGTACTTGTACTGAGAAACCATTTTACACATTAAACAACTATTTTCTAATCTTGTGTAATTTTTGTTTCTGCTTCCCTTGTCATCTATATTCACACTTTCGTACCACGTTGAAAACTATTATCACCTTCACTTTCGCCTCGATATTACGTAGAATCGAATAGTAATCGTGACTAAGTAAACTTGTGTATATAAATGCGATTGTTCAACTGCTTTTGAGGATGAAATCACCGAATCGACATATCTGTGCTGAGCTTCTTGTTCTTCCCTGTCGAATATTCAATGAGTTTCATCGATGTTCACCCCAGTTTACATATGGCTCATTGTCAGTTTCAATAGAATGCACATGGTTATTGGTGGTAGTGGTGGGGGAGGGGGTAAGGTTTCATTCCTTTCTCGAGTTACCATGTCTGTGAGCAAAATATAAAACCAGAAAACTGTACGCTAGCACGTTGGAGGAGAATTCGTATAAGTGATAAACTGACTGACTGATTGGCTGGTTTCAACACAGAACTTTGCACAGGAGTGCAGCAGTTCGAAGTGCCATACTCCCTCCATGTTGCACGCAAAGCAAGAGAAGAGAGGAAAAAGAAATTCAAAAGAGAGACAGATAATAAACAGAAGTGTGAGAGAAAAAGCATAGTAATACGCAAGAACAACAGAGTTTTAGTGGATATTACATGTCACAAAGAGTGAATGCATCTCCTCCAGCCGTCATTGGTTCTAATCATCGCGGGGACCGCAACCAGGTAGGCAGGTAGTCTACACCTCCCTACGTGGCTGACTGGCTTAAACTAACTGTTGTGGACTTCTTCATTGACTGATGAGGCCATGTTTTGGTTTGATCACCACTAGCTAACTGATTTCCAGCCTGATCCATCTTATTTCAGCTAACATTGCCCATCGAGGAAGGCAATGTCTAGGAATGCTTGCGTAACACATGTCGTAACCATCTCAGTCGGTGTAAATTCATAACCTCTTCGATTGATTTCCGCCTCCTTACCTGGCACTCGACCGACGCCTAGCCTCAATAATTGGTAAACAATGCGTTATAAACCTAAACCGTGTCGGTCGCCTACTCATTTGAATCTTAGTGTTTCAACTGAAAATTTAACGCAGTCCTCTTTATTATTTTGTCTGTTATCATATATATATAGGGGTTCAGTAATTTGCTCATTGTGTAGTGTAAATCTGTAATTTATAAGGAATGCATGTGTAGATATCAAGAATATTTCCACCCGTATGGAATTTTCACATCCTCTGTACTAATTTATTTCTTCATAATATCGCTTATACGTGTATTTGTGATTTGCTTATTATCTTTCTTCTTTTTTTCTTCAAAAAATCCTAATCCAGTGGACATTGTTTCATCATATATGTAATTGGTTCACCATATACTGTGCTCCACGTAGTTTATCGAATTGTCTGGAATGGTGTCTGTTTATAATCGGCTTATCCTACTACCCATGGAGTAGTGTCTGTGAAACAAGCACAGTGTCCACTCAATCTATTCGTTCTGACCATCCAAAAACGTTTATATTTATTGCTGTGCTATGTGTTCTGCTACGTCCAACAGCTGCTATCATTTGGTTTCCTCTGTGTATCTGGCATCTATGGCAAAAGTGTAAAGTGAGTAGTTGTTCGTGGAGTGGAAATAACGATTCCTGCATAAAAGAACATAAGGATAATTCCAGGTAGGTGTATCTTCGGTTTGCTTAATTCATAACAAGAGGCGTATTTTATTGAGAAATAATTTAGCTTCAAGTATTAGTTTGTATAACAGTGGCTCACTACGGACACTTGGAGACTGATAGAAGAGAGAGGGATGGTGAAAGAAAAGATTCTCCAGTGCACCGACGAGCAACAAAAACAGGATTTGAATGCAAGCTACAAGACACTGAACAAAAGAGTAAAGAAGAGTGCCAGAGAAGACAAAAGAAAGTATTATGAAGCCATGGCAAGTGAAGCAAAACAAGCTGCAGGCAAAGGAGACCTCGCAACACTCTATCAAACAACTAGGTACCTCTCAGGCAAAAATTCGTCACAAATTAAGGTACCTATCGGGCAAAAGTTTGACACAAATTAGGCCGGTGAAGGATGACAACGAAAAGTCAATCACCAAAGAAGTGGAGCAAAGGAAACACTGGGCTGAACACTTCAAAAGACTACTAAACCGACCGCCACCTACAACGCGCCCAACAATACCAACGACGAAGACAGAGCCACCAGTGAACACCAACCCACCGACGAAATCAGAAGTCCTGAAGGCAATCAAGATGTCAAAAGCTGGTAAAGCAGCAGGACCAGATGGAATCCCAGCAGAAGCATTGAAAATGGACCCGGAGACAACAGCGGACTTGATGACGCCACTACTGGAGAAGGTGTGGAAAGATAGCAAAATACCCGAGGATTGGAAGAAAGGATACTTATTCAAACTACCAAAGAAAAGAGACCTAAGTCAATTCAAGTGCTGGCGCGGAATTATACTCCTATCCATCTCAAGCAAAATGCTAAGCCGCATCATCCTGGAGAGAATCAAACATGCCCTGGATGAAAAACTTCGACCGGAACAGGCTGGATTCAGGAGAAACAAGTCATGTATTGATCAGATCGCCACATTACGGATCATCATTGAACAAAGCTTGGAATGGCAGTCACCTCTCTATCTCAACTCCATCGACTTTGAAAAGGCCTTTGATAGCGTCGATCGAGAGGCTCTTTGGCAACTACGGGGTGCTACCGACAATTATACATATCATCCAACAGCTGTACGACAATGCTGCATACCACGTAATCCACAACGAGAAACTCATGGAATCCTTCGAAGTGAGAACAGGAGTAAGACAAACTGGCTGCCTACTACCGCCAATGATTTTCCTGATTGCAGTAGACTGGATAATGCGACAAACAGACGGGGGCAATGAGGAAACAGGCATAAAATGGACTCACACAAAAAACTTGGAGGATCTGGACTTCACTGATGATATATGTCTGATCTCCCACAAACTGGAAGATATTTAAGCGAAAAGCAACAAGTTGGGAGAAGAATCATCCAGAGAATATAGGAGGGATTTCAGGTGAACATAGAGAAAACAGAGGTGATGAAGATTCCTGGACAAGAACAACAACAACAGACATTGATCAGCATAAATGGAAGGAACCTGGAAGAAACAACCTCCTTCACCTACCGATCTGGGAAGCATCGTTTCAACTACAGGTGGGTGGAACTGACGAGGATATCAAAGCAAGAATCGGGAAAGCAAGACAAGCTTTCACTACTCTCAAGTCTGTGTGGAGGTCAACAGCACTACTCAGCATCAAAAATAAGGTCCGGATTTTCAACTCGAATGTGAAGTCAGTGCTACTTAGCATACGGATCAGAGACTTGCACTGCGCGTCATAAAGAGCATCTCAAACAAACTACAGACCTTCATCAACAGCTAGTTGTCTTCGCTCAATGCTCAAGATCAGATGGCCGGCCAGAAAAGATCAGCAACAGAGATCTCTGGCAATGAGCGAACCAACGAGGAACCGATTCGGAAACCAATAGGCAGGAAGAAATGGAAATGGGTTGGCCATACTCTGAGAAAACAAACCATCAAGTGACATCACTAGACAAGCCATTGCTCGAGTGGAACTGGAAAGGAAAGTGGCGAGTTGGTCGTCAGTGCAAGGGTGACTTGGAGGAAGTCATGTGAAGAGGAGATGAAAACGTGTGGGCAGACTTGGAGCCAGGTGAAGACTCTAGCAGAGAACCGAACGCAATGGAGACGCACGGCTGAAGCCCTATGTTCCTCTAGGAATTAAAGCAAATTATTATTTCGTATAGGGATGTGTGCCCTTGGACTGATATCATTTAGAGGACCAGGAAGAGCCGGAAAGCTGTTTCGTCCCCGTTTGTACCCATCAGTAGTGTGTGCTCATGAAACCCACTGGAGATTGAACTTAAACCTTTTGGATCACGAGGTAAGCTCCTTGCCCATTCTGCTGCTAATATGGAATCCAATAATAGCCCATGAATTCACGATGTTTAGCGCCGCCGCCAGACAGTGTCATCAGCCTATCACACCCTACGTTGTGAGCTCCGTTTGTTACGACCTCCAATCAGAACTTCATCCTGTAGTCAATCACTAGTGAGCATCAAATTAATCTCTAAGTGTTAGTCTGTAATATTTCTATGTCTGCAGGAATTCTATCGAAACAATCAGGGAAAGCTAACGGGGAACTGCATGTTTAATTTGGATGTCAATTTTTACCGTTAACAGTTTCAGCTGCTTAAAGACACACACAGAGTAAAGAACAGGAGATACTGTAGATACGTCCCGTCCTTTGAGAATGTAGACTGTCAGAACAAGCCAAAGTGAAATATTTGTTTCTCAACTGACAAAGTGTTCGATTTCAGTGTCCATTTTTGATCAGTTTGCTTCATGTAATAAAAATTAGCCTAATACAGCTGCTGCATATAGCTGTTGGGGTTGTCTTTAATAATAATGGTCTTAAACTGAATCCTTCCAAATGTCAGGTGGTCAATTTCACTTTCAGACGGAAGCACAACTTACATGAACTGGTTAGTTCTCAGGTTTCCACTGTCATAGATTGCACTGAATTTGAAACCAAGTAGAATTTTAAATACCTTGGACTGTGTATTTCCTGTGATCACCTTTCCTGGTTTTCCCACATCATGTTAGTTTGCAGAAAGATATTTTGTTTGACGTTCTATGTAAGGAAGTTAAGACAGTTTGGTGTCATTGTATCTCTATTGTTACAGTTTTTTAATTCTTGTATTCTGCCTACGCTTCTTTACTGTTCCCCCTTAATCTTTCCTGGGGTACTTAAGAAAGACTTTTTTATGCTGTGTAGAGTGCTAAAAGCTGTCAGTAGGGTGAGTGAGGTGTTGCTGAACCAACTCGTTAATACAATTGTAGATAGACACATGGATTTCTGCCAGATATTATCTTGTCAGACCCTGAGGATCCTCTCCATACTCAACTCTCTCCTTGCATCTCATCGGGTAGAACTAGAAACAAATATAGATAACTGTATGCTTGGACGACTAAGTACAAAAACTGTACAATACCTTACTTATTTAGCACATGTCTTATATGGTGATAAAAGTGTAAGACAGGAAATTATCAACTTACTGAGGAACTCTAAGTAAATGGCGTTGTTTTTTGATTCTCATTATTACATTTTCGTTAATATTTCCATTTGATTGATTTAATTTTATATTCACTTCTTGTTGAACAATATTATTATGAATGTAAATCCCCTAATTTATTAATTGCTCTTATAATGAGCGAAATTAGATGCAATATTGTATTACATGCTGAAAATTCCATATTTGTACCAATAGTACTGTTTGAAATAAAGCTGTTATTATTTTTTTAAATAATAGATTTGATTTCTTTCAAGATTACTCACGTATGACTCAAATAACATAAATCCGTGAGGAATGCCTCTGAAACACTTTTGGTGGAGTTAGTGAGTACTGCTTTTGAAAAACCCGTTGTAGATAACAGTAGTTCCGCTAAGCAGAGAGTAACTGTTAAAGTTTCTGTCATTTCTGTTCAACTGTCTCGACAAATATGTAAGCACAGGACTCGGATACTATGACAGATAGACTACAATTGCATACTAGGTAACACTATCTAAGATGCGGCGTATAAGATAATTAATTGAATGACATTTCAAGCCCTGTCTATTGTTTGTACACCAGGTTCATTATTTGGAAACGCAACAGCTGAGCAAAAGAAATGCCGCATTCCGTCTGTTTACTGTATGAATGGTTCGTAACTGCTGTCCAACAGATGGCCATTGTAGGAGTGCACAGTAAAAAAAAATACTCCAAATCTGACCACAGAATGGTGTCGGTAAAGACCAGTCATCTTGAGATTTGAATTTCAAATCGCATTCGCTAGATTTTATGAGAATGATTGAAGTACTTGTGTATGCCCGCATTAACGACCTGGTACTGCCGAGTGCATGTAGACTCCGGCCTTTCTGTCTCCAGAAATGTCTTCCTGTGACCAAGCATTCACACCCTCTGCCACATAAGTTCTGTTCACTCCTTTCATGCGGCCTTGCTGGTGTTTCTCACAAAAGTGATGCGGCAAGTGTGTATGTATGGCGCCTACAACCATACTAGTGGACATGCTTGTCTACCTAAGGCAGCTGGAAAGCTCTGACTCCAAACCTACGGTTTACATCGGTTCCAGAATCCGAAGGGAAGAAATAACGTGTTTTGATCACCTTCAGCCATGAGAACGCAGCTCCATTGCGTTGAAGATCAAAGTCAAAGACTGGGGTTGGTTCTTTAAGACAGCCACCTGCTTCAGTCTGCGGTCTGCACAGTATCCCAGTCCTCGCACAACTTATGAAGTTTTTCTGACGTATCTCTCGGTGTTCCTCGAGTAATATATATATTATATAATATATATATATATATATATAACTCCAAGAGTCCTTTATCCACTAGATATTTTTTTAAATACTCATCTTTTCTTTGCTAGATGTAAACAATTGCTGAGTAATTTTATGCGTCAGATACGAGTTTATCTGAGCATTATCATTCCCTGTGTCGTCTGTTCGTGTATTTTGGACCGTTGGGCATTTGGCAAATGGACAATAAATCAATGGAACTTTGTCAAGTTCAATGTTTTGCACGGTGGATCAGGTGTATATGGTGTTCAACCATGGCATTGGTATCTATCACAAGGATTGGTTGTGATGCTGTTGACGCAAACACCTCTAGTTCTAGGCTTTATAATCATTTACATTAAATATGGTCCATTTTCACGGAAAGATTTTGAGGAATACAGCGAAAAGATTGGCTATTCAAGTGTTTCTAGACGTCGACTGTTTCGTGATCCCACTGGCATATGCATTATTGTCATACTGTGGACTGTTATGTGTTATAGGTAAGTTTAACTGCACCATTGTCAACTATATTGCTCCAGCTGCTTTTCTCT
This sequence comes from Trichobilharzia szidati, assembly GCA_944472155.2. NCBI lineage: Eukaryota > Metazoa > Platyhelminthes > Trematoda > Strigeidida > Schistosomatidae > Trichobilharzia > Trichobilharzia szidati. The sequence goes on from OX235279.1 coordinate 164,307,379, forward strand.
TTCCATCTGTTTATATATATTTTTTGAGTGTAATTAGAAGCATTATGTGTCCGCTATATAACTGTGATTGAACTCATCAGTGTGGCATCATCGTCGCATGTTTCTGACAAGTCTGAGGTGTAATTACCATTCTTGATGAAATAGGAAATCTGGCATGAAACTGTCATTTGCTTTTCGTGTCAGTTGGTACAGCTGTAATCGGAAATCTCATTATCTATATGTCTCTGTTCTTTTTTTTTAATCAGCAGTCCTCCATATAACACTAAATGAAAGCGTCTTATTAAGGACTAATAAAAAAACGATCTTGAATGCCATATTAGTCTGTTTATTAGTTTTGAACAAAATTTATTACTGTTCATAATCAGATAGACTTCATCCAAATCTCAAAGAAAGTGGAAACGTCGCTTGCTGGGCCCAAAGTCGAAAAGAAGAGCATGTGTGGTCTCAGATCACTCACTGTCTAATGCAACCAACCCTCAAGGTCAAGTTGAAAGACGTTAGACATAGACAACGATATATGTCCAGCACCCAGAAACTAAAGGACGAAACTACAAATCGCACTTGTGCTGCAGCCATCAGGGAGAAGTCGGAGACATTACACGGCATCACCTGAAAAACACTGCAAATCTCTGAAAGTGATGTTAAAGAAAACCTGTATAAGCATCTTAAGAAGTAGAAAGAAGCAAGACAAGGAATGGTTCTTCACAGACATGTGAAAGCTAATAGAGGAGAGATGGGTGGTGAAACCGAAGATGAACCAGTAAAAAGATGAAAAACGAAAGGAGGAAGTGAATTCAATGTACGACGCACTGAATAAAGAAGTGGAAATTTCTGCGAAAGACAGACAGTTCTTCAACACACTAGCAACAACACGGCTAATAGCAACAAGCAGTCAGTTAGAGAATTGCCGTCCGAGTCACTTAAAGGATTTCCAGTGTAAACAACAACAAAGGACTCTGAAAGAAAACAAACCAACCAAGAAGAAAGTGGAGGAGGGATCGGAGACACTTCGAGGCGACCCTCGGATGACATCTTGCACGCTAGGCCTTCCAGTGGTGGGTGTAGAACAGTGGGTAACCTGGAGGAGATGATGTGAAGAAAACATGAAGGCTTGTGCGCATTCGTGAACCCGGCTTAAAGTGATGGCAGAGAACAACATAGTACAATAAAGTAATGTTTCTGAAGCCCTGTGTCCCCCACCCGGAAAATGAAGAACAAATAACAGCAATAAATCAATTTATACGATTAAGAAACAAATAAGCAAGAAAAAGACGAAACAAGCACTTACGTATTTGGCGTTAAGATAGGTCAGGTCCAATGTAGATTTGATAACTAGACAAACTTCTTTTGTATGCAGAGTTCAGGTTTCAACATGTGAACTGCCATTGCTTCTGCGGTTTGAAGGAGTTCGATTCGTACTCATCTTAGAAAGATTCCCACGTATTCTGTAGATAACTTTGAAGTTACTTCGTGAGTTTGCTTGCTGTCCTGATTCGATCAAGTGTTCCAGAATAAAGCTTCTGTTGAGGGACTTCATTTCTCCTTTACAATACCATTAGAGTAAGTTTTGGATGATACGTTTGGATAGCAAACGCTGGGTATGGCCGATATACGTAGCTCCACACGATCAGATGAATTGGTAGATGCACACTGATGAGGCCAACAGTGGTAGCATTGGTTTATCATCATTAAACCCTTTTGGTCCATATTTTCATTCTCAAAAAGAACTTGTTTTGGAATCTGACTCTGATGGAAGGACTTTTTTCAGTGTAAGTCTACTGTATGCGACTGCAGAGTATATTTCCGAAGGTTGGCGGTTGTTAAAAGTGCTGTTAAGAAGACTTATTCTTTGTCCAATCACTTTGCTTTTTCTCCACGTTTTTCGGGGGACTGTGGGGATGGGGGAATTATTAATGATGAATAGAAGAGTAGAATTTCAGCACTGCAATAGTTGATAACTGCAGATTGAATCAGTCTATTTTGAGCAGATATAACACTGTATCACTCACTGTGTGGTAACTAGTCATTGAACTCTGTAGGTATCATAGTTTCACTAAACCCAAGAAGTCTCAGGAACAGTCGGACGCCACCAATTTTTATGCATTCGGGTATGGCACCCCGTCATACTTATCTAACTAAATAGCTCTTAGTAAATTATTAAGGTAATTTTATGCATATCTTATTTTCGCCATAGGTAGGTACACTATTGTATCCGGTACTGCTTTTCAGTGCTGGTTCCACGTTATCCCATTTCACAAGAAGTTATTTCTACCGATGACATTCTTTCTTACAGTGCTGTTGGCGTAGTAGTAGTAGTGGTAATACTGTATCATTTTTGGTTAACCGACGTCAGTTTGGATGGTAATAACAAGTGTTCTGCGGGTGATCACTGCGCCACCCCCCCCCTACCTAATGCTATAGTCCTATTCGCAACAAACGTAAGATAAGATGATTAAAATCACGATTTATTTTGATTGTCTAGCTGTTATTGTTTTATGCATACACATGTGTGTTGAGATTCTGTTCTATCTATGATAAGTCGTCTATCCTTTTGTTCAACTATTTTTCAGTTTTCTTTCCCACAAAGAATTTCGATTCATCTTTCCATTGATTCCATTGGGCATGTATTTTTGTGGAGTTACCTCAGTATGGTTTATTCATCGTTACAAGTCTAGACTACAATCTCTACGAAGTCAGTATTCCCGACGTCGATACTTGATATGCTTCATCCTTGTAACACAGATCCCTTTGGCTTTGTATACCTGTCAAGTGCATCAACGCGGTGGTTTGCAGGCAGTTAGCTTCCTAAACGAAGAAATATCCCGAAAACAACTTGGGAGGAGTAATGAGCTTACAACAGTTTTATGCCTAATGCCATGTCATACTGTTCCGTCGATAGGGTAAGCTTTTTTAAAAAAAAAAACTTCATGACTTTAATACTCTTGATGTTCTAAAATGTCTTAAAACGCTTAAGCCCTCACGTAGCCTTGGCCCTGATGGTGTACCTGCTTATGTTCTAAAACAGTGTGCAGATGCTCTATGTTCTCCACTTACTAACATCGTAAACTCCATTGTGGATAAGATTTTATTTTGATAAATCACACAGTATTGTACAGTAATATTAACTGATGACCACGTTTCGAGCACAAACTATTGCTCATATGCTCTACCACAATGCCCAAGTTTTATACTTATATCACTAACATCCTAAACGTTTCTTTTTCCAAAAACGTTGTACCAGTTGCATGGAAAGACAGGCATTAAAATAGTCCCTGTCCCTAAACCTGGAAATAGCAAGAATGTAAAATTCAGACCCATTGCCATTACTTCCCCGTTTCTAAAGCTGATGGAAAAACTAGTACTTCTTAAACTTGAACCCTCCCTTAAAAGTTTTGAAGACCTTGAACAATTTGCATATAGACAGGGTAGGAGCACTTTAGACGCTGCAGCCGTCTTACACAATAGTATCGTTTCATCATTAGATAAAGGTGCCAAATACGTTCGTTGCACGTTTCTTGACTTCACTTCTGCTTTTGACTCTGTACCTAGATGTCTCTTGCTAAATAAGCTGTCTATGACACAAACTGGTTGCATTCCTATTTCTCAAACAGAATGCAGTACACCGTATACAAAGGTAAATCCTCCACTGCTGTGCTAACTGAAGCTGGTGTCCCCCAAGGTGCTGTACTCTCCCCACTTCTCTTTTCTTTCTTTCTACGTGATTTAGCATCTTCAAATGACATTAATTTTGTTAAATACGCTGACGATCTGACTGTATCTTTGCCTGTCAAATGTCAAAGTGACTGCTCTAAACTAAATGGCTTTTTATCAGAAATCAGCCAGTGGTTCAAGTAAAACGGTCTTGCCTTTAATCCCTCTAAATGTCAAACAGTCAATTTCACCTTTAAGTATAAATCCGACCTAAACAAACTGGTTAGCACTCACGAGGTGTGCAACATAGATGGCATAATGAAAAGTCGAAATTATATCTTCATTCTATCTGCTGGTCTTTCCTGGTCGTCTCATATCTTGACGATTTCTAAGAAAATATTCCGTCTTACCTTCTACATCAAGAAGTTAGGACATTCTGGAATAACCCAACCCTTACTCTTACGATTCGTTGACTCTTGCATCCTGCATATTATTCTGTATTGTTCCCCCTCAGTTTTTCCCGGACTAATGAAGGAGGACTATGTCTCATTACGTAGGGTGTTAAAGGTTGTCAGCAGGGTAAGCAACGTGCCACTTAACAAGCTTGTTAATATTCTGGTTTACAGGTACTTGGACTCATGTGAAAAATGGGCTAAATCCATTCTATCTAACTCACCCCTTGTATCTCATCAGGCAGGACCAGAAGCCTATATAGAAAACTAAATGCTCGCACTAGCAAGTACAAAAACTCAACCATACCCTACTCAGCTCGTGTTCTGTGCGATAAAGAAAGCATTAGACGTGAAACTTATAACTTATTAGATAGTCAGTAGAAAAATTGGATCTCGTCTTTCCAACGTATATCATTTATAGGTGCAACGTTTGCTTGCTTTCTTTTCCTTTTCTCTTTTTGTTGTTATGTGCTGTTTTGTTTCTCTCTTCTTTACAAACTCTACTTAAAACATTCTTCTTCGTTCTTTCACACCCTGTATATCTCGACCTTTTTGTTACCGCTTACGCGCCAGTAAATATGCTAGTATCTAGTTCTTTTCTAACACCTTCAAACATTCTGTTCACTTTTGGCTTTGCTACCTACCGATGTGCTAATATGTTGTTGTCAAAACTAACTGAGATTACCCATAATCTATGTAGAATTTTATTTATTGATAATGTACTAAGTGGATGCAATACTGTAGTAAAAATGCTGAGAATTCCATTCTGTATCACAAGTACTGTTTCGGAATAAAGCAAATTATTATTATTATTAGCCTTGAAATCTTATAGAAAACTAATAGTGAATTGATGCTGTTCACTGACATCGTCTTCATTGCTACACCTTTTGTTTGTTAACGATCTTGTCTACATTAATTGCAGGGCTTTTGTAATAATAATAAAGTAGTGTGCATGTCTATAGTATTATTACTATTATTAGAACACAAACTCGGTAAACATTATGCGCAACAAGAGATGCGTCACACAGAATTTCATGCCTCGTGTGACGGGGCTGGAATACTGTGCGAACGGACCACCAGACTAAAGCACGTGGTTGTCTTAAGGGACCACTCCCCCGAGCCTTTGACTTCAAGTCTTATCTACACCGTGGTGGAGCAGCGTCAGCAGCTGCGTTCCCATGGTTTCCGATGATCAAAACACGTTCATATTCCCATTTGGTACTTTCAGATCCTGGAGCCCATATATATATATATACACCATGTGGTAGCAATCAGCATTTTCCAGCTCTTCTAGGCAGACCAGCATATCCACCAGTCCGGTTGTGTAGGCGCCAGGCGTTCAGTTTCGCCCCATCACTTTTGTGAGTAATAGCCCCGACGCCGCTGGAAGATAGTGAATAGGACTTATGTCGCAGACGGTGTGTGAATGCTTGGTCACAGGAGAGGGCATTCCTAGAGAGAGGTAGGCCGGAGTCTATGCGGCCTCGGCAGTACCTGGTTGTTTAAAGGGGTACATATGTGTAAAACTTGAGTAGTATGGTAGCATGTAACTTCATATTTATTTATTTACCGTATATAGTAGCACAGAGTAAAACAGTGTTATGTAGTGGACGACAAAATTTGCTTTTTCCCCGGACATCTAGAAAATCCTCCTACCCTTACGACAAAGGGGAAACAAGAACGAGGACTATATATAAATCAAGTTCCAATGTTGTTGTGATTATGTTTGTACCAGTGACTGAATGGTTTCAACACAGAACTTTGCACAGGAGTAGTACAGCAGTTCAACTTGCCACACTCCCTCCATGTAGCACGGAAAGCAAGAGTAAAGAGATAGAATAATAATAAACAGAAGTGTGAGTAAGGGGAAAAGCATAGTAATTTGGAAGAACAATAAAGTCTTATTGGATATTATAAATCACAAAGAGTAAGTGAATGCATCTCCTGCAGCCGTCGAGAACGATTTTGATCCATATATTTGTACCAAGTTAACAGTTATCCGTGTATTACATCTGTATTACCTCTTAATCCAAAACTGTTGTTCAGCTCCATTGATGAACGGGTAGTGTTCAACTGTTGGACTATGAAACCACTTTCCAGAATACTTCGTGCCATTTCTTAAGAAAACTTACATTTACAGTGACAACCGTATGCTGCTGCTTACAGACTACAGATTATCGTCTGATAACGCTTCGGCATTTGATGAAACTATGCGCACTGGGTTCGAGCCTCATTGGTGGGAACATCATCATCATCATTCGCTGATGAATGCAGGTACGTCCAGATGACGAATCCCAAATAGTACAGGCGAAATGCGCATCCTCGACTCCACTGATGCTAGTCAGTCACCATCCACCAAGTATCGTCTGATTTGTTTGTAAAAAACAAAAAAATACTTCAATGTTAGGTGCGTTTCCAGTTTTTATTAGCCTAGTGATAATCTCATCATTTCCGGTCCTGGTGGTATTAGTTTACACATTAAGGTGCTTACGCAGAGAATGAATAAACCATTTCACATATATTCACATATATATTATGGCGGTTGTTTTTTGAATTATCCCTTGACGCTATGCAGACGCTACACATAACTAGTGAATAACTTACTTTGTTTATTTTGTTCTACTCTACCTTTCCAGATATCTGCATAAAAATATCACATTTAGACAGCTGTCTTGCGAACCAGATCTAAGAAAATTTAAACCTGACAACAACAACTATCAGTACACAGACGAAGCTGATGTATTCTACGAGAATCCGAAATTATGGTTGGAAAACTACTACTACTACTACTCTGCACCGTCGATCAGTAGTAGTAGTAGTAGCAAGTTGAACAGAGATTTTCAAAGACCACAGTTTCTACTGATGTTTGACCATCTGATTCATACTTACGAATCTGTACAGGCACTTTTGCTCTCTTGGAACTACAAACTGTGTGGAAGGTTATTTTTCTCGCATGTATTAACACATTCACGATACAGTAGAAGTATACTGTTTTACTGCTTAAATAATACTTAATGGTGGTACAGATTATTGCGTTGTTGACTGTGTTATTCGAATACACGCAATTATTATTATAAGCACCGATTTCTTGATTTTGTGTTACAAATAGGTTGCAAGAGCCATTTGGTTTGTGTTGGATGATTGGAGCAAGTCGGTAAAGAGTCTGGAAGTTTGTTTTTGTGTTAGTAGTTAAGACTTATAAGTAAGGCGTATCGGAAACCTCAGAGTTGGTTGATGTTCCTCCCTTCTGAGAATCTGGCATAGACATTACAAACAAACAAGCTAGTACTCAGGCAGGCTTTGACCGATGGTTGCTGCCATGACGTGGCTGCAACTCAACGAGCTGAAACTAATGTCTCCACAGAGATGCTACCATCCCAAATGTCTGTCTGTCTGTCTGGATCTAACATAGAACTTGGCACCGAATGCAGCAGTTCGAGTTGCCACGTTCCAAACAGCGCACAAAGGTAGACAAGAAGATGGATGAGTGAAGAGAATCAATAGAGCTCTGACAAGTATAAGAGTGAAAGAGAATGAGTAATGGTAGAAAGGAATATGAAAGATTACAGAGACTGAATACATCTGCGTAAGCCATTGACAAGGATTTTGAGCCATGTCACCTATTGTCTCCAGCCATTGATTCCTAGAGTCATATAAAAGAAAAGAAGGCGTTCAGCGAAGAGACTCTTTTCGGCGAATTCATTCACTGAGCTGTACAATCGCATATATATACAATCTTGTTTGTGTGTGTGTACATTAGATTTATAAAGTTTAGATAATTATGTAATATAAGTATTATTTGGCTTGGAGACAAACGTTAAGATAGAAAATCAAATAGAATTGATTAAGTGAATTGGATGACGTAATACAGTTGAGTAGAATTCAGAGTAGGTCAGGTTGGCAACAGTGTTAATGAGTGATGGTTAAAATTAAATAAGGGTGGGGGTAGAGAATAATACAGTTGAAAATAATTAAGTTAATCGGATGACGTAACATAGTTGACTAGAAATTGGACGTGGGTCAAGTTAGTAACATTGTTAATGAGGGTAGAGATTACAAAAGGGTGTGGTAGAGAATAATATAAATGAAGATGTGAAATAATAAAATGCACAAGACAAAATAATACAATTAGTAAGACTGAAATCAAGAAAGATTACGTTCATTGTAGATTTAATGAATGAACGAATTTCTTTTGTATGCTGAGTTCAGGATTTAGCAGATGAATTGCCTACCGTTGCTTCTGCGATGTGGAGAAGTTTGATGCGTACACTTTTAGCTAGATTGCCTTGTATTCTGTAGATAACTTTGAAGTTTATTTCTGGTTTGACTTGGTGTCCAGAGTCGATCAAATGTTGAAGGATCGAGCTTTGGGGGCATCGGTTTTCTCCTTTATAAAACCATGAAGGTAAATGTTCGTTGACGCGTTTGGATAGCGAACGCTGAGTACGGCCGATATACCTGGCTCCACACGAGCAGGTGAATTGGTAGATACACCTAGACGAGGCCAACGGCGGTAGCTTATCCTTCACGTTCATACGAATCATTGGTCTCGTGGAGAACGTTAGTCGTAATTCAGCTGCAAAGAAGGTTTTCTTCAATGAGTCCTGAGGGCCCCAACCCGGAAGTCTGCATCTCCCTACCTGACTCAGTTTAACTGTCAAGAATTTCATGGATTGATGAGGCCATGTTTTTGTTTGGCCACCGCTTACTCTTTTCCAACCTGCACTTATATCAGCTAGTAATGCCTGTTGGACGAGGCGATGGTTAGGCATGCGCAGCACCTGACCTAGACATCTCAGTCTATGTAACTTTATAGCCTCGTCGATTGATTTTCCCTCTTTGCCCAACACTCTACGCCTAACGTAAACATTACTTACCTTATTATACCACCTAACGTGAGAAAGAGATCGTAGACATCTATGATCAAAAACAGTCAACCTTTTCATGTCTTCAACTCGTATTGGCCATGTTTCAGAGCCATAGAGAAGGACGGGGCGAACTGGTGAGCAGTACAGACGTCCCTTGGTTGATAGCCGGATGTCACGCCTACACCAGAGATGGTGTAAGTTAGCGAAAGCCGCAGCTCGAGCTTTTTGGATCCGTGCTGACCATCCCGAATGGGTCTCTGAATAGCAGTTAGACGGGAAGCTCTTGCTTTCATGGTGTAGGTTTCTTACATCATAGTGAGGGTTTGAGGGCGACAAATGACGCTAGCGGCAGGAAAGCAGCAGCACTAAATTGTTTCTCTCTGCTGACCAACAAGCAAATATTGCTGCTTTTCCTCTTCAGCGGTGGAAATGTCGACCCTGAAACTCGTACTTCACGACTTATCCGACCGCGTGAGGTTGGTTAACTGCGTGGAGAATCTTGACTAAAAACAGTCCATATTATCGTCATCACATGAAAGTGTATTGCAAGAAGTCGACTTACACAATGTGAGCAACCAACTGCACTCTTTCGTAAGTGCACGCCACTCACCTTCATTGCCCTCCTTTTGTCCAACTGACAATACTATACCTTTTCCACTTCCTTAAACCTTAGTCCTACATGCATCCCAGCCCGGTAGGAGTAGGATGTAGACATCGGTCCTCCAACTGTAGTCGAGGCTGAGGAAGCTCTCTGGCCTAAAACGAAGCGAAGCAGCACTTAGTAGAGTTCCGAGATGGTCCTACCAGGTTGTTATCGGTCGTTGATTACCTTAGTTCATTGGAAAGGATGCATATTTTCCTCTGATATTCAGGAAGACCAGCTCGACAAGTACTGTATCTAAGCCTACAGGTAATGTAGTCCTGTAGAAACTAAATGGGGTCTGGAAAATCAGAAGTTTCATGTTCAGATGAAGGCAACGTTAACAAATTCCCAACCTTGACCAAGTTGTTACACAGCTAAACTTACCAACACTTAACCTATTTCGTAACCTGAAGTTACTTTTGACTTCGTAAACAGAGGTGCAGTGGGAATGTCTGATGGAAGGGAAAGTACCGAGAATGCTTATTATGCTAATCAAAACATTAACCCGCTTAAGAGAGTTTGAAGAGTTGCCGTCTGAAGTGAACACAGCCGGTGGATACTCAATCAGCACACTTGATCAAATTCATCTTGAATGTATTGATGTCTGTGATCGTAGTCAACTTTGATGTCCTAAGGATTCACTTATTTATAAGGAGGTATCAATGATCTACAGCACTTATGGAGAAATATTAGCATATTTGCCATGCGCTTTGCCCTTGCCAAATGTAAAATAATGCTGCATGACTAGTCAGTGCTGACTCCGAATTTATAGATAGGTAGGGGAGTGTAATTGAGCATTTCGACAACTTTGTTTATTTTGGAGAGTTACATTGGCCACAAACGACTGATTGCCGAGAGAGTAGCAGCACGGATACAAGAGGCTCATTCGGTATATGCCAACCTGCGTCATAATTGACGCAAGTGTGATATTATGGCTACACAATAAAGTACGTGGATATTGTGCAGCCGATCACTCTACCCTGCCTGATTCATGAGAAAATTAGCGGTTCGGAATTGTAGGTGCCTTCATTCCATTGTTCACGTAAGACAGCACAGTATGGTTAGTAGTATTAAATGGTTGGAGGCAATCGGCAGGAAGCCTTGCTCAACCCAGGTTTCGTGCTAGCTGGCACTCATCATCAGTAGTAATTACGTTAGACAAGAAGAATCAAATAGTTAGATGGCTAAGACAAGTGCTACACAGATAGTCACTGCTTTCTCGGCCACAAATGTTATCTAAGAAGGACAAGGCTACTGTTACAACAACTTGAACAACTACCGAAGGATTGTTGTTTTGTGAACGCAGTCAGTAAAATCCTAGTCCGGGATTTACCATGTTCACTTGTATAAGACAATAAAAGTCAATACACTTAAGACAATAGTTATTTGATTCTCAGCCTGTGTTAACTTTGACCGTGTCCTGAATTATGTAGAAGTCAGTAAAAGATTATTATCCTGTAGCCTACTACTTTATATGGAAACCTGTGCTCCGCTGTTGGCTCACACTATAAACTACTAAAAGTTCTTATGACCAATAAATAGTTACAAGAGCTGTGTACCGTATAAAACGTTTTACGTCTTCAGATATCATTGTGGGCGATTTCGCAAACTGTCTGTTACTAAGGCGTCTGTCTGTCTGTCTGTTTTCGACATAGAACTTTGCACCGATATGCAGCAGTTCAAGTCGTCCCACTCCATGTAACACACAAAGCAAGAGAAGAAATGCAAAACAGAGACAATAAACAGGAATATGAGACAAAAGGAATAGTAATATCGAAGAACAATATAGTTTCATTGGGTATTATAAGTCACAAGGAGTGGATGCATCTGCGCCATCACTGAGAACGATTTTGAGCTATATCACCAATTGGCTCCAGCCTCCATTGGTTTTACCGTCCCGAGGACCCCAACCAGTCAGGAAGTCTACACCTCCCTATGTGGCTGGCTGGCTTAAACTAACTGTTGTGGATTTCATTGACTGATGAGGTGATGTTTTGGTTTGACCACCACTGGCCAAATCTTTTCCAACCTGACCCTATGTCAGCTAGCAGTGACCGTCGAGGAAGTCGATGGATGGCTAGGCATACGTAACACATGTCCTAACCATCTCAATCAATGTAACTTCACAGTCTCGTCTATTGATTTCTCCTCCCACCTACCAAAAACTGGACGCTTTACCTCAATATTGCTAATCCTATTATACTACATGACACATGAGATAGATTGCAGGCACTTATGATCAAAGACAACTAGCCAGGCTTTTCATGTCTTTCACTTTCAATGGTCTTGTCTCACTCACAGCCAGCCATAGAGCAGGACGGAACGAACTGCTGCTGTTGAGCAGTACACACATCCTTTGGTCGATAGCCAGACGGATATGCCAGTTACCAAGACATACGATACATGGGACGCATAGTATATTTACTGGATTACAATCTAAACCGCTTTATGCAATTAGAACACATACAGTGAAGTAGAACTACCACACTGTCCATATCAAAGCTGTAAGACTACAAAGAGAGTAAACGAGTGGATACATGTATTTAGATAAGCGTTGCGCCTCAAAGTAAATAAGCTTCTTTTATCCATTTATAATAAGATAAACATACTTCATAAACATCTACTAAATTATTACTTTTAATATTATTACTGGTGTATACTCCATAACAACTAAACACCATAAAGCTAAGATTGTCTGGAATTTTATTCAAGATATTTACAATAAAGTGTAATAACTGTATCAGCATTGAGTAGGTATCATCGGTTGCATAGTTCTACGCACCGATTTTCTTTTCTGAGGGGAACGAGGTGGTGCTCTGCTTGACGACTCTAAACAATCACTCTCTTTCATTGGCCAATCACTATCCGAAGACTCACTGTGGTCTTTGTTTTCTGATGTTTTTGTACTTGTGTCCACGACTTGAACTACATTGACAGATGTAGTAGTAGCAGTACTATCTATATCAACGTCCATAGATTCAATTCTATTGGTTGCATCGTTGCACTTTGCTGTTGAGCATTTAGAAAGTTTTCGAGCAAGCCAAGCTTTATGTTTAAGCTTTCGATACCTTTTCCTTCTTTCACGCTGTGCCTAGAAATTACAACAAAAAAACAAATGATCAATTTTTAATGTTTAAATTTTTTCAAAACTTGTTGTACTAACAACAATTCATAAACACTTTAATATACCTTGTTTTGTTCTTCAGTTCGATCTTTGTGTATGCCATTGGTCTCGGCCCATATTCTCAAGTGATCTTGAACAGTCTTCCCAAGGTGATCGCCATAAGCCCCGGTTTTGAGTCGTTCATCTTCTATCACAGAAGTACTCGGGTTTGCTGAATCAGAATCCGATTGTTTTAACACTGGATTGTGTTGACGAAAACAGTCTGCACGACAGGCAAGAGTTGACTTTGCGGCGAGAAGACGTGCAGCTCGACGACGAACTGTATCCCGTTGCACACGATTAGCACTCAAAAGTTTCAACTGAGCTGCAGACAAATTATTGCCCACCACTTGTGAATTATCCACAGACGGTGAATTTGGATCGGCTAGTGATTTACTTGCATTCGATAATAGACCAGTAGATGTTGCTACGACAGCTCCGCCTTTTCTATAAGTTTAAACAAAAGATTATTACGAAACAACTTCCACAGTCATTTGAATCTTGATGATCAATTAAACCTGTAGTCACATTCGATTGAACAGCTCGATGAGTCAATTGGCCACCAGGCAAATGCTTGTGCATTCCTCCCCTGTTGGCACTGTGATTCTGGTAAATAGTGAATTTCAACAGAATGAGTGATACTGTAACGACAGAAGACAAGGGCCAGGCAACAGATTGTTTATTGAGGAAATCAAAAGATATTTATTCGTTATTGTTAGCAGAGAAACAGCGTCTTCTGATTGGTTGTTTTCTCGCTGTAAGTTAATCTGTCATCTCTTTGTGACCGTTCCTTTGAAGGTCAGACCATATATCTGCGAATCGCATCCACCCACGCAGTCTTTGTTCTTGTTTTTTTCTTATGACCAAGATTTGGGAAGTAAACATTGACGTAAATTTGCTGTCTGCCAATTTTGGCTAGCAGACAGTTCTCATGTCAAAGTGACTGCTCTAAACTTAATGGCTTTCTTTCAGAAATCAGCCAGTGGTCCAAGGATAACGGTCTTACCTTAAACCCCTCCAAATGCCAAACAGTCAATTTCACCTTTAGGCATAAATCCGACCTAAACAAACTGGTTAGCTCTCACGAGGTGTGCAACAGAGATGGCACTGAAATAGAGACCAAGTCGGAAATTAAATACCTAGGCGTCATTCTATCCGCAGATCCTTCCTGGTCGTCTCATATCTTGATGATTTCTAAGAAAATATTCCGTCTTACCTTCTACATCAAGAAGTTTAGACATTCTGGAATAACCCAACCCTTACTCTTACGATTCGTTGACTCTTGCATCCTGCGTATTATTCTGTATTGTTCCCCCTCAGTTTTTCCAGGAGGGGCTAATGAAGAAGGACTATGTCTTATTACGTAGGGTGTTAAAGGTTGTCAGCAGGGTAAGCAACGTGCCACTTAACCAGCTTGTTAATATTCTGGTCGACAGGCACTTGGACTCATGTGAAAAATGGGCTAAATCCATTCTATCTAACTCTCCTCTTGCATCTCATCAGGCAAACCAGAAGCCTATATAGAAAACTATATGGTCGCACTAGCAAGTACGAAAACTCAACAATATCCTACTTAGCTCGTGTTCTGTGCGATAAAGAAAGCATTAGCGTGACACCTATAATTCATTAAATAGTCAGTAGAACAACTGGATCTCGTCTTTCCAACTCATATCATTTATAGGTACAGCGTTTTCTTTCTTTCTTTTCCTTGTCTCTCTTTTTTCCGTTACGTGCTGCTTTGTTTCTTTCTCTCGCTTACGCCAGTAAATATGACAGCTCCCACTTTTCCAGCACCTTCAAACACTGTTCAGCTTTACCTCTGCTACTGACATGCCAATGTGTTGTTGTTGTGATAATGAACTGAGATTTCCTTAATCTATGCAGAATTTTATTTATTGTTATTGTACAAACTGGATGCAATACTGTAGTAAAAATGCTGAGAATTCCACTCTGTATCACAAGTACTGTTTTAGAATAAAGCAAATTATTATTATCATCACAATACGTAGTCTAGCAACAGAATCACTCGGTCCCTGAAATGCATTTGTTGTATCAATATTAGGAAAAGCTAAGGACTAATCATTTAAGCACTTTGTATTACATGTAATTTTATCCACTTTTTTAAGTGCTATTAAAAAATTGAGTCCTGCACTCTTGTTTGTTCAGTGTATATAAGACAAAGAGCATAACAGTGTAACTAACCTGAATAGCGCTTTGGATGCCCCCAACGACAAAATACGCGTAGATGGCATAGAAGCAAGTCGATTAAAAGATCCAGCATTGGCTATTAAACGTGCAGCAACTAAACAAGCTGATAGTTGATCGTCACTTTTAGAATTGTTCGTCTCGTCTTTTTGATCATCAAAAGGATGAAGTGCACGATGAAGAAGCGCATGCAAATTAGGGCATAAATTAGTTATGCGTCGTAATAAGGAATCTATATGACGCTGTTTTATCTAAAAAGGAAACATAAAGTGTATGGGAAATTCGAAGGGAATTACCAACAGCATCTAACCCCATCAATAAAGGTAAAAAAAGAAGAGGACGTTGATAGCCAAAGACGATAACCTTACAACTTCATTTAGTACTGTTGGGCTATGCACTCACTTTTGACGTTTGTCTTACGAGTTTCACGCAGCTGGAAAAATTATGAACTTGACACAAAATAAACAAGTAGAAGCCATTATTCGATAGACTAGACAGCTAGAGATGCCAATACATTTCAAAATTTCTGACTGGGTCGGTTTCTTAGCTCTACTTTCATCAGAAATTAAACCTTCACTACTGTTCGGGATTAACAGGCTTTTATTGTGAAGTGCATTTGAATCAAGCAAGTATCACAATTGAATATTGCCACAGAAATCACTCAGTGCAGGAAATTTACGTTACTGTGTGTACAGTGACATGATAAACAAATAATTACTCTTAAGCAAGATACGGCTATCCGAAATTTGACTGAGTTTCAACACAGAAGTACAGTAGTTCACATAAAGGTCAACAGAAAAGGGATTCAAAAGTGCTATTATACACAAAAATGTGCGGGAGAAAGAATAGTCACATGGAGGTCTAATGCATATGGGGGATCACAGGGAGCGAATGCATATTTGCCACTGAGAACAATTTCGATTCTTTTTTTTTTGATTTTGATTTACAGCTTGATTCCACACCGTATTTTCAGTACAAGTATGTAATTTTCAGCATAGATATCGGTTGCCCAAATTCAGGCATACCATAGATATCGGGTGTGCGCCGGCAGGGGATCGAACCCCGGACCATGTGCATGGTCGGCGAGAGTCCTAACCACTGTGCCACCGACGCACTGACAGTTTCAAGCCACTAGTTCTTGGCATGCCGAAGACCACAACCACCTCAACCAGGCAGTCTACACCTTTCTGTGTGGCTCAAGCCAATAGTCAAAGGTCTCATTGACTGAGGACACGTTTTGGTTTAATAACACCTAACTTTTTCCAAACTTAATACTACGTCAGGTAGTAATATTTTTCGTTCAGGAAGGCAACGGCTCGGTCTTCGCAATACGTCTCCTGGCCATCTCAATCAATTTACCATCAAAACCTGGTCAATCTAGTAGACTTTTGGGCGTGGTCAATTTGAACATACAAGCAATATATATTTCAAGTTAATTTCCCTGCCAATGTGAAACCTGAAATGCACTTATATATCAGGATCACAACGCGAAAATTGAGGAATAGTACAGATGGGTGTAACTCCAACATGATCCTTCATTAACTGCACCTGAAATTGTCACGGTGGTTTATGTTAAGCACTGTGTGTCAGTAAGTTAGGGAACTGACTTCCGATTTGGCTTTCGAAAGTAGATAGTAAAAACAAAACTTGGCAATTGACTTCAAGACTTGCTTTTACATACATTCATTATTTTTAATAATCTACACCTCGTTCCTACTCGAAGTACACCAACTAAATTACTGCGAATGACTGACTGACTGGTTTCAACGTAGAAATTTGCACTGATGTGCAACAGTTCGAGTTGCCATACTTCATGTAGCACACAAACCAAGAGTGTGAGATATGAGGCAAAAAGAATAGTAATATGGAGGCACAACAGTTTCATTGGATACGATAAATCACGAAGAGTGAATGGATCTGAGCCAGTGAGAACGATTTTCAGTCATATCACCAATTGTCTCCAGCCTCCACTGGTTTTTACCATCCCGAGGACCCCAACCAGTCAGGAAGTCTACACCTCCCTACGTGGCTGGCTGGCTTAAACTAACTGTAGTGGATTTGGCTGACTGATGAGGCTATGTTCTGTTTCGACCACCACTGGCTCTTTTCCAACCTGACCCTATGTCAGCTAGCATTGACCGTTGAGGAAGGCGATGGATGGCTAGGCATACGTAACACATGTCCTAACCATCTCAATCGATGTAAAATGTAGTGATGCTACTTTTGAGAAACATAGGGTTTATTAGATATCATCTGTGAATCTGCTATCAACAATAATAAAATTAGCAGCGAAGTTGAATCCTGTCTACTCTTATCCTACCACATTTGTAGCACGCAAAAAGTAAGCCAAGTTTTGAAATCTAGAAAGTCCAGTTGAATTTTAAGCTCTCGGGAGTACTGGTGCATAACAGATAAACTTGCAGCAGCTGTGGTATACTTTGTTTATTCGATGCATCTCATCCAGGCGGTCCTTTTTCACAACTGGATGACAATATGTGAGGCACAGAAATACTTAACTATATGATTTGCACTAGAAAATACAAAATCAACTGGCAAACAGAAAAGCAAATAGTGATTCTACATTAACTACTACAAAGAGCGTAAAAACCTTTTCATATGCTAATTAACAAGTCTAAAGAGAATAAAAATACGCAGTAAAGAGAAATGTATGCGAGCATTTGAAGTAAACTAATTGAGGTTTATTCACTGCCAAGTTCTTAACGCTGACAGAAATCAACAATCATTTGGTCGTAGTTAGTACTTAAATAAGCGGTCCAGTGACACAGCACGCTTAGTCTACAATTACATTACTTTTGGAGACTAGAGTTGCGTTGAGTTTCAATAAGCACAGTTTTTAGGCTCATGGCCAGACGAATTAACTTACCACCTGAAACCAAAAACTTAGGATCATAACATATTCAATTGCATTGACCTACTTCCTATAGACCAGGGAAGTGCTCGCACTTCACACATAGTATAGTCTGTGTGCTCTATTTCTTAATGTTCAGCACAATGGCAAAATACTACATAAGTAGGCAAAGACTCATACCTGATTCATTTGCAGAAGACGTTGTGCATACTTCTGGAGATTTTCACAATCTTCTTCACCTAAGTCGGCTCCAATAGAATCCTGAGCAGCCGCCGCAACAACAGAAGCTAGTTGATCATCATTAGGGCATGTAAAACTCCCCGAAGAAAGATTTGAAATTATATTGCAACGAAGTGGATGGTTGGCTATCAACTGAAGAAGTTTCATATCATCTAAACATAGTTGTTTTCCAAAATGAGGACGACACACCTCTGGGAAGTGTACACTATAACAGGCTCTTAATCGAGAAGCTGATTGTGTTAGGTGAGTATCCAATTCGTCGATCAATGTCAACACCTTTACAATCCCAGTATCAGCTAAATGTTGTCCAATTCCCAGTTGCAAACGAGCACGTGCAAGACCGACAACCACTCGTGCGCGCGATTCAGCTATTTTGCCAGGAGCTATTTCATCTGCACTAGTTGAGGGTTTCGATTTTCCATTGTTCGACGATAAAAAGAAAGCAGCGCCAGGTTGGGTTACTAATGAACGTGTCAAACGGGTGAAATTTTGTCTTATGACACGAAGTACCTCACGAACAGACCCAAGCCAAATACACTCGAATCCAAAATTGCAAGCCCTTTGAAGATGTAAAGTAATGGTATAAATGACTGCAAAAAAAGAATTACTGATTACTACAGAAAAAAACTACCACTCATAATTCGGGGTAAGCAACAAACACGATGGAGACAGTACACCTGCTAAGACTAGTGAAAATATTAGTTGGATTTTGAGATTTACTACTTAGTTAAGTGACAGTGAAAATTCGATAAGACACAAGTAACCATGTCGAAAACGTGTTTATAGTATGCAACATACAAGTGACTAAAATACAATAAGACCAGCTGACATAATTACTAAAATAGTTTAAATCATACCACCAAACAATAAGGAAGACCACTGGTAGAAGTGTGGCATATCAAGCATATATAGCAGGTGAAACGCATTCCCATTTTACAATGGAATTTATACACAATAATTTTATAAGTTGGAGCCGAATACTGCAAAGCGTGTTTGTAAAAAGTTACATATAGTTTATATTCGCTTTTGATGCCAAATTCAGTTACATTAAATATGCTACAACCGAATCTCTATCATTTATCCCACGTGAACATCTAGCAAGCAACGCAAGATCAGTTGCTGAATTTCATAAAAACGGAGGGGTATAATATGCCTAGTTTAACCAAATCAATGCATACTCTAGGACTTTTCATCTTCCTGCTAAAGACTTGACTCATACAATTTGCCGTCTAATAATAGATTAACAAGCCAACAAAATTTCTCTATATCAGGTCCGAAAGCTAATGAAATATGTAAAAACGATTTTACACTTTAATGGTCAAGTTCATAAAGTCCATTATGGGTAAATTTTATTTTGATAGAGTCTCACAGTGTTATACAGTAATATTTACTGATGACGTTTCGAGCACAATTTATCGCTCATAATCATATCAAGTTAATCACACGACTTCCTAAATTCATTTATATAGTTCCATTGTTTTTCACTTGATTTTCACTTGATTTGATTGGTAGTAATATTTTCCATGTCTCGGGTATGAGTGATGATTCATTCCTATTGCATGTGTTGGGTGTAGATTCGATGAACAAGGCGGGATTCAGTAATCAACCTCTCTCTCCACCTACCTAGATTACTTTTTAGAATTTTAACCCTCTCCCACCCTATTGTGTAGTTGTGTGTTAATGCATGCATTGCAATTGCCGAGCTTTTTTCTAAATTACTTATCTTCTCGGGGTCAACCATTCTTACCTTAGCTAAATTCTTATGTTCTGACAAAGTCCATATGTTACCTCACATTAATCAGAATCTTTACCTGCCAATCCAAACTTAACCAGTGACAAGTGACACCTGAATAAATATTTCTGCACATAAAGGGAATTCTTAGCTTGAATCATTAGGAACCAATATAATTGCAATTAATTTAATACAGGTAATCATAAAGTAAACATTTACACGTGTTGACAGTGAGCAGAACACAATGTGTAGCAACCTAGCACCCAGCAAGTTTAAAATGGTTAGTTATGCAGTCTCCGTTACTCAGCATACAACTGATAACAGATATCTGATTCGAGACTTACAGTATACTCTTGCCAAGAGCTTCATCGCTAACTCCCAACACGCAATCGGTGACAGGAACATTTCGCCTAAGAAACTGCTTCAACAGATCGGACAGATTTCCATCCACTCCTGAACTCAGTTAGCCCCATTAGAATGCCTCAAATTGAGATGGATAAGTTCGATGGTACACCAACTAAGTTCCTGAAGTTTATAAGATGCTTTAACATGTTCATAGGAGAACAAACTAATGATGACAACCTACGTTTAATGCATCTTATACACAATTGTGTTGGTACAGACAAGGAGGCCTTAGAGCATTGCGTTCTACTGCCCTCTGAGGTAGGCTTTAGGAAAGCCAGCCATGGGGATTTTATGAAGTCAATTTGGCCAACCTCATGCAGTTTCGGATGTCTTCGTCTCCGAATTACTGTCAGGCCCACAGCTGCAACCTGAAGATATAGTTGGGCTACAACGGTTGTTGAGACAGATGACCAATTGTGAGATAGCCTTATCTCAGATGAATCACATGGCAGACTTGGACTGCTACACCACCAACCTTAAGTGCATTGTTCAACGTCTCCCCCGGCACCTACGATCGAAGTGGTCAGAATTGGTAAACGATGGTTTACAGTTTGCTGAACCTAGCTTTCGTCACCTCAAAGAATTCCTCGAAAGGCAACTGTCATTGGCTACAAGCTGTTACGGCCAGATAGCTAATGGGAATAGGAACAACAACAAAGAAGTAGGGTCCAGTGATAAAATGTCCAGAGCCATGCCTTCGCACAGTGTTAATGTATGTCGTGAAGTCACGAGCCCAGAATTCGTGCATAGTTTGCTTCACAGATCACGACTTATGGGAATGTCAACGCTTTTTGTCGATGAGTCAGTCACAAAGAGAGACTAGCAGTGTCAATGCGGCACAAGGTGTGCTTCAACTGTTTGAAACGTAATCACCGAGCTGACACTTGTCGTGCAGCAAGAGGTTGCGATATAGTGGGATGCACTAGACGTCATCACACACATCACCTACACAATGAAGATAATTCAGCATGCCAGACTGTCAACTACTCTAGCACGGAATCCGGAACTTCCTTTTTAGGATATGTGCCGATTCGTATCTTAGGTCCTAAAGGATTTCTAGATACCTATGCCTTTCTTGACAATGGTTCAGATGCTACACTACTGCTACTGCTGAGTCATGTTGCCCGCCAAATAGGACTGGAAGGGGTTAATACATTGATGCAGGTAACATCTTTCTGTGGAACTACTTCTCAGAATTCATCTAAGGTTGATTTCGAAGTTGAATCCTTAACGGGAGATTACAAGACGAGGGTCAAGAGTGCCTACACCGTGGAAAGCTTACCTGTAAAGAGACCTGAGACTCCTTCAAACGAACAGATGAAAAAATGGCCTCACCTGGCAGAAATTCCCTTTCTAGACGTCGAATGTAAACAGGTCAGTCTACCAATTGGGACTAATGTACCTGAAGCACACTGGGTGCTGGAGCAGCGTATAGGGAAATCCAACCAACCGTTTGCATCCTTGTCAGTTTTTGGTTGGTATTTATTGGGTTCAGGAAACGAATATAAAGAAGCAACCTCTATCTTCTGCTTAGAGGAAAGTGAATCAGTAGAGAAGAAGCCTTTGCGAATGATTGAAGCTGAATTTCAGGACAAGCACTCATACGAAAGGTCCAGTTCTGAAATAGATAAAGAAGTTCTGAAGGCAACCGATAGGGAGATAAGATTATGGAACGGACATTATGAAGTTTCATTGACTTGGAAAGAAGACTGGCGTAGATTACCGGCTAATAGGTTTGAGGCAGAACGCAGGCTGGACAGTCTTCAGAAGAAACTAAAAAAGGACGAAAGCCTATCAAAGTCCTACAATCAAATACTAACAGACCATGAGTTGAAGGGTTATATTAGTCGCGTTCCTGAAGACTTCTCCAAGAAACGTAGATTTATCTCTCACCACCCAGTTATGAATCCCCGGAAGCCTGGTAAAATTAGAGTGGTTTTCGATTGTGCCTTTAAATGTAAGGGAATGTTCTTGAACGATTGTCTGTATTCAGGACTGGATCTGATGAATGATTGGCTGGGGTACTATTGAGATTTAGAAAACATCGGATAGCCTTGTCAGCAGATATTGAGGAGATGTTTCTTCAGGTTCACTTACCTGTCAAGGATAAAAGTGCCTTTAGTTTCTTATGGTATTCTGAGGGTAGACTGGACTTACCACCGAGCCTGTATGAATTAAACGTACATCCCTTCGGTGCTACCTCATCACCCTTCTGTGCAGCCTATGCTTTGAAACGAGCCACAATCGACGTTAGTTTATGTGGACGTTATTCACGACGATGGAAACAAGGGCAACTCCTTGCCGATACGTTTTGGAGACGGTGGAAGCGGGAGTACTTGACGACCTTACAATCGCGTGAAAAGTGGGTTCAACGACATCGAAACTCACAAGTGGGAGACCTAGTACTAGTGGCTGTGGAGCCTTCACCTCGCAATCGTTGGTCAATGGGAATAATTACAGGTGTTACGGCAAGCTGTGATGGGTGGGTATATCAGAAAAGTGGATATCAAGACACCGAGGGGTATAGTCAACCGAGATGTGCGTAAGGTTTGCCTATTAGAAGGTATTGAGGAGAGATGAGCACTTTGTAGGATATATAGATGGATAGTGGATGCAGATGTGGCGAGAGTAAATTGTACCATTTCTGTGTCTTACTAGCAGGTAGAGTAGGGAAAAGCAGGCTGGTTTTGAGGGGGCGGTGTTAATTGCTTTCCTACCTGTTCATTCTCAATCTCTCCTTTGTTCAACATCATACTACTTGCCATTAGTAAGTAGTATGATTTTCATATGTTAATTTATAACAATGACACTTGCTTACAACTGCAGTTAAATTACTTGTTCTATTATCATTCATTCTGTTAATGTATAGTTCTTATTTTTCTTCTCCTTAAACATTCATTATTTTCCGACCTTACCCTATAGTGTATGCTTCACTATTGAAAGTTGTTTGTTCATATTTGTTTATTCTTTGCTTGGCATTCGCGGGCCGTTTGAACAGACACGTGGATCGAGCTTGACACAGCATTGACTGCACAGTGGTTGTGCATTTGACGGCATTTAGGCACAGACACCTCACATTTTGAGGTTTGCATATTATATATCTATTTTTATATAATAAAGTACCGTATTGCAGAATATCCTGTATTTCGGACTTTACGCGTCACTCTACGTGTGGTTAAATCTATAGTTTGGATTATCGTTTCGGATTTCTTTCGGGAGAAATTCACAATAACAAAGATGTAGTAGCAAACACAATATCAACTAAAATTAAGGAAATTTCTCCAAAAAACTGAGGATCATTCAAACCTAGATGGCCAAGGTAAGGATAATGTCTGAACTAACTTCTTTTGGATGCACAAATTAGGCTTGTTAACATGGATCCCAACAGCTTCAGCAATAATTAGTAATCGAACTCTTAAGGTAAAACCGAGATTCTTTCTTTTTTATCCTTCACGTTCCCCAGTGGAACATAGGGCTTCAAGCTAGTGGCTCGAAGTTTCTGTATCAGTGTTTATTTTACAGGATGGGGTTGCTAGCCCCATGTCCAACCTTACCTCTTCACCAGAATTAATTCTGGCTTGACGAGGTAAAGGAGTGCGTGGGCCGGGGATCGAACCGCGGACCATGTATATCGTCAGCGAGTGTCCTAACCGCTACACCACCGACGCGAGGTTCGTTGGCATGCGGTAAATAACCCTGAAAGCATGGTTAACGTCAATCTTGTGTTCCGTATCCACAAGATGAGATAGAATAGCGCTGCGGATAGATTTTGTTTATCCTTTGCTTAACCACTTAACAGGGTGATGTTTGGAAATTCGACGCGAAACACGCCTAATTGTACAGCCTATGCAAGTAACTGGCTCACTCCACAGGAGCAGTTAAACTGGTAGATACACATGGAGTGGGAGGCGAAATTAGGTAGTTTGTCTTTCACTCCCGAACGCAAGAGAGGAGTGGTTTTGAAGACAGCGTAATTCAGCAGCAGGGAATGCTCTTCGCTTCACCGCATTTCTAAGGCGCTGTGTTAGTATCTCGCTGATGCTATCCCCAAGGAACTACATTTGTAAGAATAAGACGTTTTTAGAAACTGTTGGTACCTTGGGTTGCCTTGATTTTAGATTCATATTCTTATCAATAAACTTTTCTGGATAACCATTTTCACTCAGCAACCGTTTAATATTATTAAGTTCCTCATCAAGACATTCATCCGAGCAAATTGCTCTTACTGTGTGAACCAAGACAGCTTTAAAGGGGCTTGTACAAGAGTACAGGTCGATCAACCCCCAGGCTAAATGCATTTTCATTTGAACTTTCTTCCAACAACAGATGGTTAATGGATCATTCTTATTGTTTCCTTTGTAGCTGAATCTTCGCCATGCTGTATACGCTTCAGATTTTCGTCCTATCGATGAAAATTGTCCTTGTCCAACGTGTACACTTACTTACTACTTTATTTCGGATATCTCCTACGGGAGGATGAGCCGGCTTCATGAACATCTCGAATCATCGCTGCCCAGGCGCGGCGATCTGATGCAAGGTTTTGTGACAGGGTTATCCAATTCTTGTTCCACAGACGGAGTCCGTAGACGGTTTGTAGCCCCAGGCACTCCATATCAGCCTTGACTGTACCAAGCCATGTTTTCAGCTGTCCACCCCTGCGACATCTCCAAGATGGTAATGGCGAGGGATTTAGAACTGATTTGACCAGATCGTCATCTGGTCGGCGCAGAACATGGCCAAACCACCGAAGGTGACGTTGTTGGACCAGTACTGGAATTTGGTTGATGTTGTAGCAACGACGACGCACGAGAGTTCATGAAGTTTCATGGGAATTTGGTACGAGTGATGTCCCCAGAATCGCTCGGCCTTTTGTTTGAGAGTGCAGCTCCAGCCTTTACACAACCGAGTGTGACCTACAAGGCAGTAGGAGTGGAGTAGGAAGTCCACTATCCATTGGCAGCCGGTGACCGGAGTTCGGTTCATACGCCATTTTGAATGGGGCCAGACATCCAGGACATCCAACAAGCCCTTTGTCCATACGTCTGATGGTGAGCTCCAGTGAGCTTCATACGCCAGTCGTTGGAGTTTTGGAATCAGGGTTTAGCCATCTCCCATAGACTGTCATCCAATGGACAGTCGACCCAGTGAAGAGCGCCAGGCATCCGCGTCCATTATCTCGAGCATGGATACACTCAGCATTATCAGGTCGCCAGGTCAATGCATCTTCTGTTGTCAGCTTGCATAATTTAGCTTATATGCTTGGCTTGATGAAACAGTGCAGAGAAGCTATAAGTGAAAACACTTTTCCACAATTTGTTCGTTCATTTTTTCAACGTCGGTGTTATATGGGTAAAGAAGATCAAAATCCAACTGAATATGAAGGTTGTCGTCCACCATCATGGGCATGTGATGCCCTTCAAAGTGTTGACATAGATATATCAGATATCGGGCAGAGTATGAATGGCTTTCATAATTCACTTAATAATAATAGTGATAATGAAGAATTAAAATCCAAACGATCACGGAACAGTTCTGTAAATTGTGAAGTAGATTGACAGTGTTATTTGTAAATATAAATATTTTTGTATGAATACTGATTTCTTACTATAATGCGCTTTAACAAATCGGTTTGTTTGATGAATGTTAATGTTGTTAAGTTTTGAAGGGTTGGTCGGTTGGTTTCATTGTGTATTTATGTAGTCAGGGATCACCGGATATTTATTTTTTATCCATAGTTCAGGGATTGTCCGACTACCAGTTATGCATAGTATCATTAGAATACTCAGTCAACAGTTTAAATATGTTACAAAAATAAATAAACTGACAGTTACAAACTATTAAATCCCTGTTCCAGTGGTGAAATGAATAACCTTCAGTTGGGAACCTTGCATTACCATTGAAAATAATCGTAAACTGAGAGACCATTCCTTGTATTGATTGTTCCCATGGGTTCCGAGTGGAATATGCAGCTTTAGCAAGAAGTCGCCACTTCGCTCTGTTCTCTCGTGTCTTTTTTTTATCTGGCTGCATGGTTGTCTGTCAGCGCTTTCATTTCCTCCTTACACAGCCTTAAATGCCTAAGTCGACGGCCTTGTGCGCGATGTCGCTCAGCGGTCTCCTCAGAAGGTGTCCTATCTATCTCCGTTTTCTTCGGGATATTTGTTAATTACGCAATAGGCTCTTGATTGGTTTGTTCCCAGCCAGTTTCTTGTTGCTAATTCTCTCTCCAGCCAGCCATCGAGTCTTCAGAATGGAACCGGAGAAGCAAGCTGTTGATAAAAGTGTGTAATCTGATAGGAATGCGCGACGTGCCAGCCAAGTTTCTCGCCCATATAGAAGAAATGGCTTGACTTTAGTGTTGAAAATCCGAGTTCTGTTGTTTATGCTGGGTGGGGAGTGCAGAAGATTTCTAAACTGATTTCAGAGTGTTGAAGGGTTTACCTTGCCTTTCCGATTCTGGTTTTGACATCTTCATCAGTTCTGTCTGTATTTGAGACGATACTTGCTAGAAAAGTGTAGAAAGTGTCCTCCAAATTTCTCTCTTTGATGATGATTGTTGGAAGGTTATCTTCATCAGCTCTGTCTTCTCTATGTTCATTTAAAGTCCTTTCTTTACTTCTTCTTCTTCTTCTGAGAACTTGTTGGTTTCTTATTCAAGTTTGTGTGACACAAAACATTAACCTGCCCGCGAAGTCCTGATCTTCTGGGGACCTTTGGTCGGTCCAGCGTATTCCTGTCTTCTCACTCAACAATCAGGAAGATCGTCGGTAATAGAAAGTAAGCTTGTCTCATTCCTGTATTTACATCGGTGAGCTATCCGTCGTTGATTACTTGAGATCATCATATAGCTAGCTGATATAAGAATAAAACTTGGGCACTGTGGTAGAGTGTAATTCCATTATGGGTAAATTTTTATTTTGATAGAGTCTCACAGTGTTATACAGTAATATTTACTGATATCAGTAAATATTACTGTATAACACTGTGAGACTCTATCAAAATAAAAATTTACCCATAATGGAATATAGCTAGCTGTTCAGTGTGCTTCTTAAATATTTGCGTCAATGCACGCCGTAGTGTTGAAACACATGCCAAATTACTTCACGTTCGACTCCAAAGAATGTCTTCTCAAGGTTGATTCTACGCCCTGTTCGATGATGATGATGATGATGATGATGCAAAGCGTTGAATTTTAATCCGCATGTGATTTGCTTTCCCTGAATCCACCGCTTTATCTGGGTGTATTTTTAGTCTCTCAAGGATGACCTTAGTTAATATTTGGCCTAGTGTGAAGAGAAGCATGATTACGCGCCAGTTTTCGTGGAGGCTTAAGTCTCTTCCCTTCGGTAGTTTGACAGGGTAGACTTTCTTCTAGTCGGTAGGTTCCTTCCCAACCTTCTATAGTAGTTGCGTGAGGATACCCACTGAAGTCTCTGGATGAATTTTCAGCGCTTTCAGAGGAATCCTATGTGATCCTGTTGCCTTCCCATCTGGCTTTAATGGGACACAATACTTCTGCTTTTGTTGGAGGATCAGTGTTCATCGGGAGTTCCTGTGCGTGCTGTTTGTTGGTGGTTTTTCTGGACAAGTTTCAAGTGGCAGCCAGCCAGAATTTAAGGCGTTTGAACTGATTTCTCTGTCTCTGTCTCTCTCTGAGCTGAGCTGAGTAAAACTGTGACTTCTGGTGCAGACTAGCGAAACGGTTGTTCAGTGTTTCGGTCACTTCATTATGGTTAGCAAGCTCTACTGGTTGATTCGAGTGATAACCAACTACTATTATCAATCATTCAGTAGTATGTAATACAACTCATGAAATTTTTTCAGCCTAAAGATCCCAATTTCTTCGCAATAAAGTGACATCAATTAGTGCATAAGGCAAGTAATAGGAAATATGGTATTAATGCGTATTTTTCTATTGCCCGTTGATGTTACTTAAATCTTTCTTATTTTTTATTAACCCTAAAGGGTTCCAAATTTTATCTTGAAAAAGAAAATAATACCATATCTAAAAGTGTAAGCTATAAGCATAAAAAGTACATTACTTTACCGCGACAGTTTAAATAGGCGTTGTGCCTTGTTTTCGTTTTGTCACAACCTCTTGTGGTTTAATTCACAGGCGCTTAACTGGGACTGTATGGCGTAGTTTCATCGTTTGGTTACGTGACCACATAACTGCGACTCGACCCATTGACTGTACTTCCGTTATTGTAATGCTGTTTACTGTCGATCAAACTTACCCCCGTCTTCTTTTGATAAAAACAACAACAACAACAACATCAACCAGGTGTTATGTAACACGCTGTGAAAAATCACATCGATTGTTATCCATCCTATTTTTAAACTGTAACGCAACTAGTTGTGGTTACAGCATCTACAAGAGTAATATTTGATGCATAATAGTAGTTAGTAGTCAGTATTTACCTTTTTCTTGACGTGTATATTTTTTTATTCTCTGTGTCTCTCTTGTCGTTTCTTTCGAGTAATCTGTCTCACTATCCACCATTTTTAGGTTAATTCGCTAATTATGGAATTTCTGTTCAAAGATTCACGAAGGCTTTTCACATGCCTACTAATTTTCCGAATTTTCAATGCCTTACTGATTCAAACATCCTATGTAGCAGATGAGTATTGGCAGTCGATTGAAGTGGCGCATAACTGGGTGTTTGGGTAAGCGGAGTTACTCTACTATGACGAATTAAAAATAACAATATTCTGTGCAACCAGTGTTACAGATTTCGTATATTTTGTTATGTTAGCAAAATTGAGATATCTGTCTTCAATACATATGTGAAGATAGTTACCAGGAGACGCAATTACATCACTCATGAAGAAATTTAAATCATTTCACTTTATGCTAAATATTGCGCTGAAAGGGGATGTTGTCTGGAAGGGGGACGACGAAAGCTCCGCAACTAAGCCAACCAGCTCAGAGAACACTATTAATTGCATATCTGTCTGTCTTCTATCATACAGCGTTTCAGGGATCTTTAGAAGACCTACAATCGTGCGTCGGTGGTTCAGTGGTGGTGGTACGACACTGGCACTGACCAAGTTAAGTGGTCCGGAGTTCGATCCCTAGTCGACGCACTTCTTTACCTCGCTTAGTCGGTAATAAGCTAGCTCGGTAAAGAGGGAGGGTTGGACATGAGGCCAACAACCCCACCTAGTAAAAAATACGCCACTGCTACTGAAGCTTCGAAGCTCTCGCTTGAAACCTTATGTTCCACTGGGAACTCAAAGGAATAAAATAAATTCTAAAAAACAGCTGTAAAGTCATTCATTGTTGTATTAAAGATTTATTCTACCTAAGGTACTTACATATACGTTGGTGGTTGGTTGGTTGGTTCAGTGATGGAGTGCTCGCCAACCATATAACTGGACCGGGGTCGATTCCCACCTGATGTACTTTGATACTACGCCTATTTCACTAAGTGGTAATAACTCAGGAAATGATGGAGTGTTTGGTATGAGGCTAGAAACATCACCCCGTTAAGATAGCTCTACGGTTAATGAAGCTTGAAAGCCTGAAAGCCTACGCTCCAGTTGGAATGAAAAACAAGGTATTTACACATGCCTTAGTGCACCGAATATTTTGGTAAAGATCTTTCTACGTAAAGTGTGTCTAATTCCACACAGCTTTTCTCTACTTGATAAACCTGAAATCCTAAACAAAGACTACTCTCTGTCTATAGATAATGCTAATATATGTGTGTAAAAATTGGGCACTGTGGTAGTAAGTAATTCCATATTAGTCTGTTTATTAGATATATCACACAGTGAGTGAAACAGTATTATTATTATTAACTGGATGACAATGTTTCGAACACAATTTATTGTGGTTCATAATCATATCATCAATTATAATCACACGACTTGGAAACTTGAGTTTTATAGTTTTCTTTGTTCTCTCTCTCCTATTTGTCGTCGTTGGGGTAGTAGAACTTTCCAGATATCTGGCTGGACAGGTGTTGAATCATTCCTATTACACGTATTCTCTCCCAGTTGATTCGATAAATAAAGTTTACGTTATCAATTTCTCCCTCCTTTCAGCCTGTCACATTAGATTTTAAAACTGTCATCTTATCCCATCCATCCTATTGTATGGTCGTGTGTAATTGTATATAGTGCTATAACTGAACTATTCTATAGATTTCTTATCTTATTCGGGTCAACTAATCTAGATTTGGCTAGATTTTTATGCTCGGCTAATCTGACTGCCTCCTTCAGGCGGCAAAGTATTTTTCTAATTGAGTTTGTGGTTGGTTTGAATTGCAGCCACTTTTATTGCTGCCAGCATTGTTAGGAATTCTGCGTAAGGTGGTTTCCGAGGTTCCTTCCTTGTATGGAATTACTACTGATGATTTATATTCCTTATTGTTGGTGTTGTCATTATCTTGGGCATGTTTGACATGCATGTCGTCATTAATAATAATAATAATATTATTATTATTATCACTACTATTGTTGTTTATTTCATTTTTACATTTCCCTACATACTTCCTGATTAATTTATCAGGGTAATCACTAAGTTTCAAAGCTTCTTTTATATGCCTCACTTAGATTTTCCTTGGTACTACTTAGTTTTTGTGCTCTATTACTTAAACATTTCACCAATCCTATTTTTACTGACATAGAGGATGGGATAATTGGAAATCCAAATATCTGTTTGAGTGTTTGGATTTCCTTCTCATCTTCCTTCCTTCCTTCCTTTTTATCCTGTAAATAAATAATATCGTTTCACTGTGTGGTATATCTAATAAACAAACTAATTTGGTATAGATAATGCTGCCTGAAATAAAAGTAAATCTAATTAGATTCATTTGTCAGGTGTCTGTTAGAAGTACTGTGGCTAGTCCCACTGACAGGGTTTATAAGTAGTGTATACAAGCAGATCAAAACATGTATATGATCTGCAAGAATACAGAATAGTAGAGAGATGGATTTAACGAGGAAAAAACAACATGAGAAACATGAAAGGAAGACAAAGAAACACAATACCGAAAACATGTGCAGATTGTGATTCTGACATATGGTAGACGTATTCTGCAAAATATCTCCTATGCATTGAATTGCCAATAAACAGTTCCGTTATCGAATGCTCTTGTCTTCCCACTCCCCTACAGTTAGCTATCCCTTGTTCACTATAAATTTCCTTTGCCTGTGAGTAACAAGTTTATTTTTCCAGTATTGGTTTTGTAGAGATTTTGTTTGATTGCATGGAGGATTTCATCACCATGAGCTGACATCGGTTAGAGAAACACTGGAAAACCAACTGGGAGTACTGGACAGCTATTTCCGTTGTCCTAGTTTGGGACTCTTCACAGTATGCACCCACCACCAGGGTTATAACCACCCAGGACTTTCTGGTTACAAGGCTGGTGAGCTCGTAGACCACCATTAAGCCACTGGGACCCGATCCAATGACCAGCCCATGTATTCTAACTTCTGCCAATTCACGACATAGCGTGACCATTTCGCAATGTCTTCTTTGATGAGTCACTGCCTCATCTTCAACCTGCTGTACCCTACTGGTCACGGGTGCGTACTGATGAAGAGTCCCAAACTGGGACAACGGAAACAGCTGCCTAGCACTCCCAGGTTTTCCAGTGGTCCTCTGACTGATGTCAGCTCATGATGAAATCCTCCATGTAATGAGTTTATCTTTGGAATTCGATTTGTTGTGATATCTGTCTTTCGATTAACTTTCATCTGACTGCACTTTCATCCTATGATATTTTTCAGTGGTACTGTGTCGAGGGTATACAATTTGCATTTCATAATTCAAACAGTATCGAAGTTAAAGCCTCTGCTAACTGTTATTATTTTTTTTTGCCATACTCTTTACTTTTCCACCCACCCACCCCTTCTTTTTGTCACTAGATACGGATCGTTAACTTGGGAATGGCAATCGGATATTGCGCTACGAAGTCCTTTACATCCAATTTTAATAAGCCTGCTGTACAAATTATTCGCATTGTACGGTATTGACTCACACTGGCTAATTGTGAAATCGCCTCAAATTTTACACGCTTGTTTTGCAGCTGTAGCTGATTTTCATTTGTATAAATTTGTCAGTCAATTGTCCGGTTATGAAGTGGCTAGAGTAGGTGCTTATTTTTTTCTATTTATTTTTTTGTTAATGGAATTTCTGTATTTTGATAACATTTCGCCACAGTTGCTGGTTCATTTGCTCTCTATGACCGTGAAATCTATCTCTTCGCTATTTGAGGTTTTTGTGCTGAGGGAAGTCTTTCTATACTACTGACAAATCTTATCAGCAACACATGTCACAAGGCCAGTTGAAGATCATTGAAAATCAGGGGCCACTGGACAACTGTTTCACCCGTTTTCGGGGGTTCTTCAGAAGTGCATACCCACCACCTCACCAGGGATCGACTCTGTGGTTTTCAGGTTATGAAACCAAAATCGTCGACTATTCAGCCACGTTCCAACCAATAATAATAATTTGCTTTATTCCAAAACAGTACTTGTGATACAGAATGGAATTCTCAGCATTTTTACTACAGTATTGCATCCAGTTAGTACATTATCAATAAATAAAATTCTACATAGATTATGGGTAATCTCAGTTAGTTTTGACAACAACATATTAGCACATCGGTAGGTAGCAAAGCCAAAAGTGAACAGAATGTTTGAAGGTGTTAGAAAAGTAGGTGCTATCATATTTACTGGCGTAAGCTGAAGAAAGAAACAAAGCAGCACATAACGTAAGAAAAGAGAGAGAGAATAGGAAAAGAAAGAAAATGTTGTACCTATAAATGATATGAGTTGGAAAGACGAGGTCCAGTTGTTCTACTGACTATTTAATTAGTTATAGGTGTCACGCCTAATGCTTTCTTTATCGCACAGAACACGAGCTAAGTAGGGTATGGTTGAGTTTTTGTACTTGCTAGTGCGAGCATATAGTTTTCTATATAGGCTTCTGGTTTCGCCTGATGAGATACAAGGGGTGAGTTAGATAGAATGGATTTAGCCCATTTTTCACATGAGTCCAAGTGCCTGTCGACCAGAATATTAACAAGCTGGTTAAGTGGCACGTTGCTTACCCTGCTGACAACCTTTAACACCCTACGTAATAAGACATAGTCCTTCTTCATTAGCCCCTCCTGGAAAAACTGAGGGGGAACAATACAGAATAATACGCAGGATGCAAGAGTCAACGAATCGTAAGAGTAAGGGTTGGGTTATTCCAGAATGTCTAAACTTCTTGATGTAGAAGGTAAGACGGAATATTTTCTTAGAAATCGTCAAGATATGAGATCCACACTGAGATTAATTAATTCAAATTAATTCAAATCCCTGCGTCGGTGGAACAGTGGTTAGGACTTTCGCCGACCACGCGCATGGTCCGGGGTTCGATTTCCTGCCGACGCACACCCGATATCTATGGTCGGCCTGCAAAATTTGGGCTACCGATATCCATGCTGAAAATGCCATACTTGTACTGAAAATACGGTGTGGCATCAAGCTGTAACCAAAAATAAAAAAAATAAAAATAAAGTCTAAATAACTGACAGGTGACTCCACTTGTTTGTTGTAATCTAATTAGAGCTGATACTGACCATGAGAAGTTATAGAGTTAGAGATAAAGCTGCATTCTATCTGTCGTGTTAAAGGGTGAGTAACATTCAGGTTAGGTGTAGAGTTTTGGGTGGACAGGGTAAAACAATCGATAAGGTTATGAAACTACATCGATTGAGATGACTAGGGCACGTGTTGCACATTCAGAGCCATCGTTTTACTGGATGGTCAATGTTAGCTGACATAAAATTAGTTGAAATCGGTAAAACCAAAACATTGGTCATTGGTCGATGAAGTACTTGGCAGTTAGTGTGAGCTAGCCGTGTAGGGAGGTGTAGCCGGATTGGTTGTGGCCTTCGGAATGATAGGAACCAATGGATTGAGACTGTCGGTATAATATGGTTTCAAAATGCATTCAACATTCACTCTTCGTGTAGTCTTCCATATCCACTGAAACTTCATATTGTTCTTCCCAATTTACTAAACTTCCTCCCTGATATTTATGCTTATTATGGTACTGTTGAGTTCGTTTTGTCTATCATTGTGTGATACATTTAATGTGGCAAGGTGAACTGCTGTACTTCTGTGTTAAGTTCTATATCTAAACTCGGTCAGTCAGTCAGTCATTTACTAACAAAGAATCCTTTCTCTTGTACTTGTACTGAGAGCCCATTTCACACATAACACAACTATTTTCTAATCTTGTGTAATTTTTGTTTCCACATCCCTTGTCATCTATATTCACACTTTCATACCACATTGAAAACTATTATCACCTTCACTTTCACCTCGATATTACGTGGAATCGAATAGTAATCATAACTATGTAAACTTGTGTATATAAATGCGATTGTTCAACTGCTTTTGATGATGAAATCACCGAATCGATATATCTGTGCTGAGCTTCTTGTTCTTCCCTGTCGAATATTCAATGAGTTTCATCGATGTTCACCCCAGTTTACATATGGCTCATTGTCAGTTCCAATAAAATGCACATGGTTTTTGGTGGTGGTGGGGTGGAGGGGGTAATGTTTCATTCCTTTCTCGAGTTACCATGTCTGTGAGCAAAATATAAAACCAGAAAACTGTGCGCTAGCACATTGAAGGAGAATTCGTATAAGTGATAAACTGACTGACTGATTGGCTGGTTTCAACACAGAACTTTGCACAGGAGTGCAGCAGTTCGAGTTGTCACACTCCCTCCATGTTGCACACAAAGCAAGAGAAGAGAGGAAACAGAAATTCAAAAGAGAGATAGATAATAAACAGAAGTGTGAGGGAAAAAGCATTGTAATACGCAAGAACAACAGAGTTTTAGTGGATATGACATGTCACAAAGAGTGAATGCATCTCCTCCAGCCGTCATTGGTTCTAATCATCGCGGGGACCGCAACCAGGTAGGCAGGTAGTCTACACCTCCCTACGTGGCTGACTGGCTTAAACTAACTGTTGTGGACTTCTTCATTGACTGATGAGGCCATGTTTTGGTTTGATCACCACTAGCTAACTGATTTCCAGCCTGATCCATCTTATTTCAGCTAACATTGCCCATCGAGGAAGGCAATGTCTAGGAATGCTTGCGTAACACATGTCGTAACCATCTCAGTCGGTGTAAATTCATAACCTCTTCGATTGATTTCCGCCTCCTTACCTGGCACTCGACCGACGCCTAGCCTCAATAATTGGTAAACAATGCGTTATAAACCTAAACCGTGTCGGTCGCCTACTCATTTGAATCTTAGTGTTTCAACTGAAAATTTAACGCAGTCCTCTTTATTATTTTGTCTGTTATCATATATATATATATATATATATATATATATATATATATATATAAGGGGTTCAGTAATTTGCTCATTGTGTAGTGTAAATCTGTAATTTATAAGGAATACATATGTAGATATCAAGAATATTTCCACCCGTATGGAATTTTCACATCCTCTGTACTAATTTATTTCTTCATAATATCGCTTATACGTGTATTTGTGATTTGCTTATTATCTTTCTTCTTTTTTTCTTCAAAAAATCCTAATCCAGTGGACATTGTTTCATCATATATGTAATTGGTTCACCATATACTGTGCTCCACGTAGTTTATCGAATTGTCTGGAATGGTGTCTGTTTATAATCGGCTTATCCTACTACCCATGGAGTAGTGTCTGTGAAACAAGCACAGTGTCCGCTCAATCTATTCGTTCTGACCATCCGAAAACGTTTATATTTATTGCTGTGCTATGTGTTCTACTACGTCCAACAGCTGCTATCATTTGGTTTCCTCTGTGTATCTGGCATCTATGGCAAAAGTGTAAAGTGAGTAGTTGTTCGTCGAGTGAAAAAAATAATTCCTGCATAAAAGAACATAAGGATAATTCCAGGTAGGTGTATCTTCGGTTTGCTTAATTCATAACAAGAGGCGTATTTTATTGAGAAATAATTTAGCTTCAAGTATTAGTTTGTATAACAGTGGCTCACTACGGACACTTGGAGACTGATAGAAGAGAGAGGGATGGTGAAAGAAAAGATTCTCCAGTGCACCGACGAGCAACAAAAACAGGATTTGAATGCAAGCTACAAGACACTGAACAAAAGAGTAAAGAAGAGTGCCAGAGAAGACAAAAGAAAGTATTATGAAGCCATGGCCAATGAAGCAAAACAAGCTGCAGGCAAAGGAGACCTCGCAACACTCTATCAAACAACTAGGTACCTCTCAGGCAAAAATTCGTCACAAATTAAGGTACCTATCGGGCAAAAGTTTGACACAAATTAGGCCGGTGAAGGATGACAACGAAAAGTCAATCACCAAAGAAGTGGAGCAAAGGAAACACTGGGCTGAACACTTCAAAAGACTACTAAACCGACCGCCACCTACAACGCGCCCAACAATACCAACGACGAAGACAGAGCCACCAGTGAACACCAACCCACCGACGAAATCAGAAGTCCTGAAGGCAATCAAGATGTCAAAAGCTGGTAAAGCAGCAGGACCAGATGGAATCCCAGCAGAAGCATTGAAAATGGACCCGGAGACAACAGCGGACTTGATGACGCCAATACTGGAGAAGGTGTGGAAAGATAGCAAAATTCCCGAGGATTGGAAGAAAGGATACTTATTCAAACTACCAAAGAAAAGAGACCTAAGTCAATTCAAGTGCTGGCGCGGAATAATACTCCTATCCATCTCAAGCAAAATGCTAAGCCGCATCATCCTGGAGAGAATCAAACATGCCCTGGATGAAAAACTTCGACCGGAACAGGCTGGATTCAGGAGAAACAAGTCATGCATTGATCAGATCGCCACATTACGGATCATCATTGAACAAAGCTTGGAATAGCAGTGACCTCTCTATCTCAACTCCATCGACTTTGAAAAGGCCTTTGATAGCGTCGATCGAGAGGCTCTTTGGCAACTACGGGGTGCTAGCGACAATTATACATATCATCCAACAGCTGTACGACAATGCTGCATGCCACGTAATCCACAACGAGAAACTCATGGAATCCTTCGAAGTGAGAACAGGAGTAAGACAAACTGGCTGCCTACTACCGCCAATGATTTTCCTGATTGCAGTAGACTGGATAATGCGACAAACAGCGGGCAATGAGGAAACAGGCATAAAATGGACTTACACAAAAAACTTGGAGGATCTGGACTTCACTGATGATATATGTCTGATCTCCCACAAACTGGAAGATATTTAAGCGAAAAGCAACAAGTTGGGAGAAGAATCATCCAGAGAATATAGGAGGGATTTCAGGTGAACATAGAGAAAACAGAGGTGATGAAGATTCCTGGACAAGAACAACAACAACAGACATTGATCAGCATAAATGGAAGGAACCTGGAAGAAACAACCTCCTTCACCTACCGATCTGGGAAGCATCGTTTCAACTACAGGTGGGTGGAACTGACGAGGATATCAAAGCAAGAATCGGGAAAGCAAGACAAGCTTTCACTACTCTCAA
The DNA here is from genome assembly GCA_944472155.2 of Trichobilharzia szidati. Classification (NCBI taxonomy): domain Eukaryota; kingdom Metazoa; phylum Platyhelminthes; class Trematoda; order Strigeidida; family Schistosomatidae; genus Trichobilharzia; species Trichobilharzia szidati. Next base: position 164,345,112 of record OX235279.1, read on the forward strand.
GTCTGTGTGGAGGTCAACAGCACTACTCAGCATAAAAAATAAGGTCCGGATTTTCAACTCGAATGTGAAGTCAGTGCTACTTAGCATGCGGATCAGAGACTTGCACTGCGCGTCATAAAGAGCATCTCAAACAAACTACAGACCTTCATCAACAGCTAGTTGTCTTCGCTCAATGCTCAAGATCAGATGGCCGGCCAGAAAAGATCAGCAACAGAGATCTCTGGCAATGAGCGAACCAACGAGGAACCGATTCGGAAACCAATAGGCAGGAAGAAATGGAAATGGGTTGGCCATACTCTGAGAACACAAACCATCAAGTAACATCACTAGACAAGCCATTGCTCGAGTGGAACCCGAAAGGGAAGCGGCTAGTTGGTCGTCAGTGCGAGGGTGACTTGGAGGAGGTGATGTGAAGAGGAGATGAAAGCATGTGGGCAGACTTGGAGCCAGGTGAAGACTCTAGCAGAGTACCGAACGAAATGGAGACGCGTGACTGAAGCCCTATGTTCCTCTAGGAATTAAAGGAAATAATAATAATTATTTTGTATAGGGATGTGTGCCCATGGACTGATATCATTTAGAGGACCAGGAAGAGCCGGACAGCTGTTTCGTCCCCGTTTGAACTCATCAGCAGTGTGTGCTAATGAAACCCACGGGAGATCGAACTTATACCTTTTGGATCACGAGGCAAGCTGTTTACCCATTCTGCCACTGATATGGGATCCAATAATAGCCCATGAATTCACGATTTTTAGCGCCGCCGCCAGTCAATGTCATCGGTCTATCACACCCTACCTGGTGAGCCCCGTTTGTTACGACCTCCAATCAGAACTTCATCCTGTAGTCAATCACTAGTGAGCATCAAATTAATCTCTAAGTGTTAGTCTGTAATATTTCTATGTCTGCAGGAATTCTATCGAAACAATCAGGGAAAGCTAACGGGGAACTGCATGTTTAATTTGGATGTCAATTTTTACTGTTAACAGTTTCAGCTGCTTAAAGACACACACAGAGTAAAGAACAAGAGATACTGTAGATACGTCCCGTCCTTTGAGAATGTAGACTGTCAGAACAAGCCAAAGTGAAATATTTGTTTCTCAACTGACAAAGTGTTCGATTTCAGTGTCCATTTTTAATCAGTTTGCTTCATGTAATAAAAATTAGCCTAATACAGCTGCTGCATATAGCTGTTGGGGTTGTCTTTAATAATAATGGTCTTAAACTGAATCCTTCCAAATGTCAGGTGGTCAATTTCACTTTCAGACGGAAGCACAACTTACATGAACTGGTTAGTTCTCAGGTTTCCACTGTCATAGATTGCACTGAATTTGAAACCAAGTAGAATTTTAAATACCTTGGACTGTGTATTTCCTGTGATCACCTTTCCTGGTTTTCCCACATCATGTTAGTTTGCAGAAAGATATTTTGTTTGACGTTCTATGTAAGGAAGTTAAGACAGTTTGGTGTCATTGTATCTCTATTGTTACAGTTTTTTAATTCTTGTATTCTGCCTACGCTTCTTTACTGTTCCCCCTTAATCTTTCCTGGGGTACTTAAGAAAGACTTTTTTATGCTGTGTAGAGTGCTAAAAGCTGTCAGTAGGGTGAGTGAGGTGTTGCTGAACCAACTCGTTAATACAATTGTAGATAGACACATGGATTTCTGCCAGATATTATCTTGTCAGACCCTGAGGATCCTCTCCATACTCAACTCTCTCCTTGCATCTCATCGGGTAGAACTAGAAACAAATATAGATAACTGTATGCTTGGACGACTAAGTACAAAAACTGTACAATACCTTACTTATTTAGCACATGTCTTATATGGTGATAAAAGTGTAAGACAGGAAATTATCAACTTACTGAGGAACTCTAAGTAAATGGCGTTGTTTTTTGATTCTCATTATTACATTTTCGTTAATATTTCCATTTGATTGATTTAATTTTATATTCACTTCTTGTTGAACAATATTATTATGAATGTAAATCCCCTAATTTATTAATTGCTCTTATAATGAGCGAAATTAGATGCAATATTGTATTACATGCTGAAAATTCCATATTTGTACCAATAGTACTGTTTGAAATAAAGCTGTTATTATTTTTTTAAATAATAGATTTGATTTCTTTCAAGATTACTCACGTATGACTCAAATAACATAAATCCGTGAGGAATGCCTCTGAAACACTTTTGGTGGAGTTAGTGAGTACTGCTTTTGAAAAACCCGTTGTAGATAACAGTAGTTCCGCTAAGCAGAGAGTAACTGTTAAAGTTTCTGTCATTTCTGTTCAACTGTCTCGACAAACATGTAAGCACAGGACTCGGATACTATGACAGATAGACTACAATTGCATACTAGGTAACACTATCTAAGATGCGGCGTATAAGATAATTAATTGAATGACATTTCAAGCCCTGTCTATTGTTTGTACACCAGGTTCATTATTTGGAAACGCAACAGCTGAGCAAAAGAAATGCCGCATTCCGTCTGTTTACTGTATGAATGGTTCGTAACTGCTGTCCAACAGATGGCCATTGTAGGAGTGCACAGTAAAAAAAAAATACTCCAAATCTGACCACAGAATGGTGTCGGTAAAGACCAGTCATCTTGAGATTTGAATTTCAAATCGCATTCGCTAGATTTTATGAGAATGATTGAAGTACTTGTGTATGCCCGCATTAACGACCTGGTACTGCCGAGTGCATGTAGACTCCGGCCTTTCTGTCTCCAGAAATGTCTTCCTGTGACCAAGCATTCACACCCTCTGCCACATAAGTTCTGTTCACTCCTTTCATGCGGCCTTGCTGGTGTTTCTCACAAAAGTGATGCGGCAAGTGTGTATGTATGGCGCCTACAACCATACTAGTGGACATGCTTGTCTACCTAAGGCAGCTGGAAAGCCCTGACTCCAAACCTACGGTGTACATCGGTTCCAGAATCCGAAGGGAAGAAATAACGTGTTTTGATCACCTTCAGCCATGAGAACGCAGCTCCATTGCGTTGAAGATCAAAGTCAAAGACTGGGGTTGGTTCTTTAAGACAGCCACCTGCTTCAGTCTGCGGTCTGCACAGTATCCCAGTCCTCGCACAACTTATGAAGTTTTTCTGACGTATCTCTCGGTGTTCCTCGAATATATATATATATATATATATATATATATATAACTCCAAGAGTCCTTTATCCACTAGATATTTTTTTAAATACTCATCTTTTCTTTGCTAGATGTAAACAATTGCTGAGTAATTTTATGCGTCAGATACGAGTTTATCTGAGCATTATCATTCCCTGTGTCGTCTGTTCGTGTATTTTGGACCGTTGGGCATTTGGCAAATGGACAATAAATCAATGGAACTTTGTCAAGTTCAATGTTTTGCACGGTGGATCAGGTGTATATGGTGTTCAACCATGGCATTGGTATCTATCACAAGGATTGGTTGTTATGCTGTTGACGCAAACACCTCTAGTTCTAGGCTTTATAATCATCTACATTAAATATGGTCCATTTTCACGGAAAGATTTTGAGGAATACAGCGAAAAGATTGGCTATTCAAGTGTTTCTAGACGTCGACTGTTTCGTGATCCCACTGGCATATGCATTATTGTCATACTGTGGACTGTTATGTGTTATAGGTAAGTTTAACTGCACCATTGCCAACTATATTGCTCCAGCTGCTTTTCTCTTTCAATCTGTATATACTTATTTGAGTGTAATTAGAAGCATTATGTGTCCGCTATATAACTGTGATTAAAATCATCAGTGTGGCATCATCGTTGCATGTTTCTTACAAGTCTGAGGTGTATTTACCATTCTTGATGAAATAGGAAATTTGGCATGAAACTGTCATTTGCTTTTCGTGTCATTTGGTACAGCTGTAATCGGAAATCTTATTATCTATATGTCCCTGTTGTGTTTTTTTTTAATCAGCAGTCCTCCATATAACACACTAAACGAAAGCATCTTATTAAGGAGTAATAAAAAAGTCGATCTTGAATGCCATATTAGTTTGTTTATTAGATGTATCACACAGTCAGTGAAACAGTATTACTGTTTACTGGATGACAATGTTCCAGCACAATTTATTCATTGTTCATGATCATATCAATTATAATCACACTATTTCAAAACTTGAGTTTTATAGTTTTCTTTGTTCTCTCTCTCCTATTTGTCGTCGTTGGGGTAGTAGAATTTTCCAGATGTCTGGGTGGACAGGTGTTGAATCATTCCTATTATACGTATTCTCTCTTAGTTTATTCAATAAACAAAGCTTCCGTTATCAATCTCTCCCTTCACCCAGCTGTTACATTAGATTTTAAAACTGTCATCCTATCCCATCCATCCCATATTGTATGGTTGTGTGTAATTGCATGTAGTGCTATAGCTGAGCTAGATTTCTTATCTTATTAAGGATGAAAGTTTTAAAATCTAATGTCACAGGGTGGAGGAGAGATTGATAACGGCAGATTTGTTTATCAAATCAACTGAGAGGGAATACGTGTAATAGGAATGATTCAACACCTGTCCCAGATATCTGGAAAATCCTACTACCCCAACGACGACGACAAATAGGAGAGAACAAAGAAAACTATAAGACTCAAGTTTCGAAATAGTGTGATTATAATTGGCAATATGATTATGAACCACAATAAATTTAGTTCGAAACTGTATCATCCAGTAAATAATACTGTTTCGCTGACTGTGTGATACATCTAATAAACAAACTAATATGGAATTACTTACTACCACAGTGCCCAAGTTTTACACATATATTAATCGACCTTGAATGATTGACTGATTTCCAACACAGAAGTGCAGTAGTTCAAGCCTCTACACTCCATATAGCACACAAAGGCAACTAAAAGAAGGAAACAAAAGAGGGATACAAATTCTCAGCATCCCGAACTAGGCAGTCTAACCTCCTTACATGACGTGACTCAAACCAGCAGTCAAAGACTTCATTGATCAACCGATGACAGGTTTTGGTCTGACCATCCTTACCTCTTTTCCAACCTAATTCTGTGTCGGCTAACATTGCCTGTTGTCGAGGGAGGCCTGGGGCTTTGCATTCGCAACACGTGTCCTAACCATCTCAATCGATGTCACTTCACATTCTCATCTACTGACTTCCATTATGTGTCTCGCAGTCAGTGCCTAACCTTATTAATACTTGACATGTTGCACCACTTAAGACAGGGAGTACGACTCACACATCTGTGGGCAAAGGCAGATAGCCGCTTAATATCTTCCACTTCCGATGTCGATGTATCACAGACTCAGAGAACTGCTGAACACAGTACACACGTCAGCAAGCAGTCGATTGGAGCTGATGCAATTTGCCAAGCAAGAAGTGAAACGGGATCTCAGTGTTTTGGAAAGTAGTTCATCGGCGTATGTTAGTATCTTATGTGGGAAAGCTCTAGTCTTCCAGCCATACAAAAACTATGCGTCGAAAGGAAACTCTCAAGAGTAACCTACTAATAACCTGCTTTCGGTATGCAAAAGTATATCAAGGAAACGTCATTATGATTATTATTATTACTATTGTTTCCTTTAGTTCCTAGAGGAACATAGGGCTTCAGCTGCACGTCTCCATTGCGTTCGGTTCTCTGCTAGAGTCTTCATCTGGCTCCAGTTCTGCCCACATGCTTTCATCTCCTCTTCACGTGGCAACTCGAACTGCTGCACTTCGGTGCCAAGTTCTATGTTGAATCCAGCCTCTTCACATGACCCCCTCCTCCATGTCACCCTTGCACTGACGACCAACTAACTCGCCGCTTCCCATTCGGCTTCCACTCGAGCGATGGCCTGGCACCTAATGTCACTCGATGGTTTCCTCAGAGTATGGGTTGTTGAAACCGAAGATGAACTGGTAAAAAGATGGACAAGAAAAGTAGGAACTGAGTTCAATGTACAATACACTGAATAAAGAAGTGAAAATTGTTAGGAAAGACAGACAATTCTACAACACAGTAGCAACAACACGGTCAGTAGCGGCAAGCAGTAGTCATCAGTGGATGATTTAAACAATTGCCGTTCGAGTCATCTAAAGGATTTCCAAAGGTCTGCAGCAGACTCTCATTAACATCTGCCTTCGCTAGCTCGATACCATAGATTAGATAACCAAAAAAGATAAACAACAAGGAACTCTAGTAGACATAAAATCAACCAAGAAGAAACTGGAGAGGGGTCGAAAACACTTTGAGGCGACTTTGGATGACATCATGAGCGCCAGGCCTCCCAGTGGGTGTCGATCCGCAGGCAACATGGAGGAGATGATGTGAAAAAAACATGAAGGCTTGTGCTCAGTCGTGAAACCGGTTTAAAGTGACGGCAGAGAACATAGTACAATGGAGTAGTAGTGTAGCTGAAGCCCGGTACATGAAGAACAAGTAATAGCAATAAATCAACTTATCATCACTAAAAATTCCTCTTTGAGTCATATAAAAGAAAAGGTGTTCGGCAAAGAGCTACTCTTTTCGGCGATATCATTCTCAAACTGTTCAATCGCGCATATATATAGCAACAAAAGGAACATTTGCAAGGATGTGTCATTAAAATTATAAGTCTTAGACAGCAGATTTTGTTAATCGATTAGAAACTAAAATAACATTAAACAAGCAAGTTGACTGACGTTATCTAATTAACGGGGTTGAGTAGAGCTCAGCTAAAATTAAAACTGAATAAAGTCAAGTTAACAACATTGGCAGTAAGGGGTAGAGGTTAAATAAGGGGTGGCAGAGGAAAATACTATACGATTAAGAAACAAACAAGCAAGAAAAAGACGAAACAAAAATTACGTATTTGACGTTGAGATAGGTCAGGTCCATTGTAGATTTAATGACTGAACAAACTTCCTCTTTTGTATGAAGAGTTCAGGTTTTAGTATGTGAACTGCCATTGCTTCTGCGGTTTGAAGAAGTTTGATTCGTACTCATCTTAGAAAGATTCCCACGCATTGTGTAGATAACTATGAAGTTAGTTTGTGAGTTTGCTTGGTGTCCTGATTCGATCAAGTGTTTCAGAATAGAGCTTCTGTTGGGAGACATTTTTCCTACTTTATAAAACCATGACTGTGAGTAAGTGTTCGATGATACGTTTGGATAGCAAACTCTGGGTATGGCCGATATACCTAGCTCCACACGATCAGATGAATTGGTAGATGCACACTGATGAGGCCAACAGTGGTAGCATCGGTTTATCATCATTAAACCCTTTTGGTCCATATTTTCATTCTCAAAAAGAAATTGTTTTGGAATCTGACTCTGATGGAAAGACTTTTTTCAGTGTAAGTCTACTGTATGCGACTGCAGAGTATATTTTCGAAGGTTGGCGGTTGTTAAAAGTGCTGTTAAGAAGACTTATTCTTTGTCCAATCACTTTGCTTTTTCTCCACATTTTTCGGAGGACTGTGGGGGTGGGGGAATTAGTAATGATGAATAGAAGAGTAGAATTTCAGCACTGCAATAGTTGATAACTGCAGATTGAATCAGTCTATTTTGAGCAGATATAACACTGTATCACTCACTGTGTGGTAACTAGTCATTGAACTCTGTAGGTATCATAGTTTCATAAACCCAAGAAGTCTCAGGAACAGTCGGACGCCACCAATTTTTATGCATTCGGGTATGGCACCCCGTCATACTTATCTAACTAAATAGCTCTTAGTAAATTATTGAGGTAATTTTATGCATATCTTATTTTCGCCATAGGTACGTACACTACTGTATCCGGGACTGCTTTTCAGTGCTGGTTCCACGTTATCCCATTTCACAAGAAGTTATTTCTACCGATGACATTCTTTCTTACAGTGCTGTTGGCGTAGTAGTAGTAGTGGTAATACTGTATCATTTTTGGTTAACCGACGTCAGTTTGGATGGTAATAACAAGTGTTCTGCGGGTGATCACTGCCCTCCGCTCCCGCCTACCTAATGCTATAGTCCTATTCGCAACAAACGTAAGATAAGATGATTAAAATCACGATTTATTTTGATTGTCTAGCTGTTATTGTTTTATGCATACACATGTGTGTTGAGATTCTGTTCTATCTATGATAAGTCGTCTATCCTTTTGTTCAACTATTTTTCAGTTTTCTTTCCCACAAAGAATTTCGATTCATCTTTCCATTGATTCCATTGGGCATGTATTTTTGTGGAGTTACCTCAGTATGGTTTATTCATCGTTACAAGTCTAGACTACAATCTCTACGAAGTCAGTATTCCCGACGTCGATACTTGATATGCTTCATCCTTGTAACACAGATCCCTTTGGCTTTGTATACCTGTCAAGTGCATCAACGCGGTGGTTTGCAGGCAGTTAGCTTCCTAAACGAAGAAATATCCCGAAAACAACTTGGGAGGAGTAATGAGCTTACAACAGTCTTATGCCTAATGCCATGTCATACTGTTCCGTCGATAGGGTAAGCTTTTTCTACAAAAAAAAAAACTTCATGACTGTAATACTCTTGATGTTCTAAAATGTCTTAAAACGCTTAAGCCCTCACGTAGCCTTGGCCCTGATGGTGTATCTGCTTATGTTCTAAAACAGTGTGCAGATGCTCTATGTTCTCCACTTACTAACATCGTAAACTCCATTGTGGATAAGATTTTATTTTGATAAATCACACAGTATTGTACAGTAATATTAACTGATGACCACGTTTCGAGCACAAACTATTGCTCATATGCTCTACCACAATGCCCAAGTTTTATACTTATATCACTAACATCCTAAACGTTTCTTTTTCCAAAAACGTTGTACCAGTTGCATGGAAAGACAGGCATTAAGATAGTCCCTGTCCCTAAACCTGGAAATAGCAAGAATGTAAAATTCAGACCCATTGCCATTACTTCCCCGTTTCTAAAGCTGATGGAAAAACTAGTACTTCTTAAACTTGAACTCTCCCTTAAAAGTTTTGAAGACCTTGAACAATTTGCATATAGACAGGCTAGGAGCACTTTAGACGCTGCAGCCGTCTTACACAATAGTATCGTTTCATCATTAGATAAAGGTGCCAAATACGTTCGTTGCACGTTTCTTGACTTCACTTCTGCTTTTGACTCTGTACCTAGATGTCTCTTGCTAAATAAGCTCTCTATGACACAAACTGGTTACATTCCTATTTCTCAAAGAGAATGCAGTACACTGTATACAAAGGTAAATCCTCCACTGCTGTGCTCACTGAAGCTGGTGTCCCCCAAGGTGCTGTACTCTCCCCACTTCTCTTTTCTTTCTTTCTACGTGATTTAGCATCTTCAAATGACATTAATTTTGTTAAATACACTGACGATCTGACTGTATCTTTGCCTGTCTAATGTCAAAGTGACTACTCTAAACTAAATAGCTTTTTATCAGAAATCAGCCAGTGGTTCAAGAAAAACGGTCTTACCCTAAACCCCTCCAAATGCCAAACAGTCAATTTCACCTTTAGGCATAAATCCGACCTAAACAAACTGGTTAGCTCTCACGAGGTGTGCAACATAGATGGCACTGAAATAGAAACCAAGTCGGAAATTAAATATCTTGGCGTCATTCTATCTGCTGATCTCTCCTGGTCGTCTCATATCTTGACGATTTCTAAGAAAATATTCCGTCTTACCTTCTACATCAAGAAGTTTAGACATTCTGGAATAACCCAACCCTTACTCCTACGATTCGTTGACTCTTGCATCCTGCGTATTATTCTGTATTGTTCCCCCTCAGTTTTTCCAGGAGGGGCTAATGAAGAAGGACTATGTCTTATTACGTAGGGTGTTAAAGGTTGTCAGCAGGGTAAGCAACGTGCCACTTAACCAGCTTGTTAATATTCTGGTCGACAGGCACTTGGACTCATGTCAAAAATGGGCCAAATCCATTCTATCTAACTCATCCCTTGTATCTCATCAGGCAGGACCAGAAGCCTATATAGAAAACTAAATGCTCACACTAGCAAGTACAAAAACTCAACCATACCCTACTTAGCTCGTGTTCTGTGCGATAAAGAAAGCATTAGACGTGAAACTTATAACTTATTAGATAGTCAGTAGAAGAATTGGATCTCGTCTTTCCAATGTATATCATTTATAAGTACAAGGTTTGCTTGCTTTCTTTTCCTTTTCTCTCTCTTTCTTTTGCTGTGCTGTTTTGTTTCTCTCTTCCTTACAAACTCTACTTAAAACATTCTTCTTCGTTCTTTCATACTCTGTATATCTCGACCATTTTGTTACCGCTTACGCGCCAGTAAATATGCTAGTATCTAGTTCTTTTCTAACACCTTCAAACATTCTGTTCACTTTTGGCTTTGCTACCTACCGATGTGCTAATATGTTGTTGTCAAAACTAACTGAGATTACCCATAATCTATGTAGAATTTTATTTATTGATAATGTACTAAGTGGATGCAATACTGTAGTAAAAATGCTGAGAATTCCATTCTGTATCACAAGTACTGTTTCGGAATAAATCAAATCGTTATTATTATTATTATTAGACTTGAAATCTTATCGAAAACTAATAGTTAATTGATGCTGTTCACTGACATCGTCTTCATTGCTACACCTTTTGTATGTTAACGATCTTGTCTACATTAATTGCAGGGCTTTTGTAATAATAATAAAGTAGTATGCATGTAAATAGTATTATTACTATTATTAGAACACAAACTCGGTAAACATTATGCGCAACAAGAGATGCGTCACACAGAATTTCATGCTTAGTGTGAGGGGGCTGGAATACTGTGCGAACGGACCCCCAGACTAAAGCACGTGGTTGTCTTAAGGGACCACTCCCCCGAGCCTTTGACTTCAAGTCTTATCTACACCGTGGTGGAGCAGCGTCCGCAGCTGCGTTCGCATGGTTTCCGGTGATCAAAACACGTTCATATTCCCATTTGGTACTTTCAGATCCTGGAGCCCATATATATATATACACCATAGGGTAGTAATCAGTATTTTCCAGCTCCTCTAGGCAGACCAGCATATCCACCAGTCCGGTTGTGTAGGCGCCAGGCGTTCAGTTTCGCCCCATCACTTTTGTGAGTAATAGCCCCGACGCCGCTGGAAGATAGTGAATAGGACTTATGTCGCAGATGGTGTGTGAATGCTTGGTTACAGGAGAGGACATTCCAAGAGAGAGGTAGGCCGGAGTGTATGCGGCCTCGGCAGTACCTGGTTGTTTAAAGGGGTACATATGTGTAAAACTTGAGTAGTATGGTATCATGTAACTTCATATTTATTTATTTACCGTATATAGTAGCACAGAGTAAAACAGTGTTATGTAGTGGACGACAAAATTTGCTTTTTCCCCGGACATCTAGAAAATCCTCCTACCCTTACGACAAATAGGAAACAAGAACGAGGACTATATATAAATCAAGTTCCAATGTTGTTGTGATTATGTTTGTACCAGTGACTGAATGGTTTCAACACAGAACTTTGCACAGGAGTAGTACAGCAGTTCAACTTGCCACACTCCCTCCATGTAGCACGGAAAGCAAGAGTAAAGAGATAGAATAATAATAAACAGAAGTGTGAGTAAGGGGAAAAGCATAGTAATTTGGAAGAACAATAAAGTCTTATTGGATATTATAAATCACAAAGAGTAAGTGAATGCATCTCCTCCAGCCGTGGAGAACGATTTTGATCCATATATTTGTACCAAGTTAACAGTTATCCGTGTATTACATCTGTATTACCTCTTAATCCAAAACTGTTGTTCAGCTCCATTGGTGAACGGGTAGTGTTCAACTGTTGGACTATGAAACCAGTTTCCAGAATACTTCGTGCCATTTTTTAAGAAAACTTACATTTACAGTGACAACCGTATGCTGCTGCTTACAGACTACAGATTATCGTCTGATAACGCTTCGGCGTTTGAAACTATGTGCACTGGGTTCGAGCCTCATTGGTGGGAACATCATTATTCGCTGATGAATGCAGGTACGTCCAGATGACGAATCCCAAATAGTACAGGCGAAATGCGCATCCTCGACTCCACTGATGCTAGTCAGTCACCATCCACCAAGTATTGTCTGATTTGTTTGTACAAAAAAATACTTCAATGTTAGGTGCGTTTCCAGTTTTTATTAGCCTAGTGATAATCTCATCATTTCCGGTCCTGGTGGTATTAGTTTACACATTAAGATGCTTGCTTACACAGAGAATGAATAAACCATTTCACATATATTCACATATATAATACGGCGGTTGTTTTTTGAATTATCCCTTGACGCTATGCAGACGCTACACATAACTAGTGAATAACTTACTTTGTTTATTTTGTTCTACTCTACCTTTCCAGATATCTGCATAAAAATATCACATTTAGACAGCTGTCTTGCGAACCAGATCTAAGAAAATTTAAACCTGACAACAACAACTATCAGTACACAGACGAAGCTGGTGTATTCTACGAAAATCCGAAATTATGGTTGGAAAACTACTACTACTACTACTCTGCACCGTCGATCAGTAGTAGTAGTAGTAGTAGCAAGTTGAACAGAGATTTTCAAAGACCACAGTTTCTACTGATGTTTGACCATCTGATTCATACCTACGAATCTGTACAGCCACTTTTGCTTTCTTGGAACTACAAACTGTGTGGAAGGTTGTTTTTCTCGCATGTATTAACACATTCACGATACAGTAGAAGTATACTGTTTTACTGCTTAAATAATACTTAATAGTGGTACAGATTATTGCGTTGTTGACTGTGTTATTCGAATACACGCAATTATTATTATAAGCACCAATTTCTTGATTTTGTGTTACAAATAGGTTGCAAGAGCCATTTGGTTTGTGTTGGATGATTGGAGCAAGTCGGTAAAGAGTCTGGAAGTTTGTTTTTGTGTTAGTTAAGACTTGTAAGTAAGTAAGGCGTGTATCGGAAACCTCAGAGTTGGTTGATGTTCCTCCCTTCTGAGAATCTGGCATAGACATTACAAACAAACAACCTACTACTCAGGCTTCTTTGACCGATGGTTGCTGCCATGACGTGGCTGCAACTCAACGAGCTGAAACTAATGTCTCCACAGAGATGCTACCATCCCAAATGTCTGTCTGTCTGTCTGGATTTAACATAGAACTTGGCACCGAATGCAGCAGTTCGAGTTGCCACGTTCCAAACAGCGCACGAAGGTCGACAAGAAGATGAGTGAAGAGAATCAATAGAGCTCTGACAAGTATAAGAGTGAAAGAGAATGAGTAATGGTAGAAAGGAATATGAAAGATGACAGAGACTGAATACATCTGCGTAAGCCTTTGACAACGATTTTGAGCCATGTCACCTATTGTCTCCAGCTATTGATTCCTAGAGTCATATAAAAGAAGAGAAGGCGTTCAGCGAAGAGACTTTTCGGCGAATTCATTCACTGAGCTGTACAATCGCATATATATATAATCTTGTTTGTGTGTGTGTACATTAGATTTATAAAGTTTAGATAATTATGTAATATAAGTATTATTTGGCTTGGAGATAAACGTTAAGATAGAAAATCAAATAGAATTGATTAAGTGAATTGGATGACGTAATACAGTTGAGTAGAATTCAGAGTAGGTCAGGTTGGCAACAGTGTTAATGAGTGATGGTTAAAATTAAATAAGGGTGGGGTTAGAGAATAATACAGTTGAAAATAATTAAGTTAATCGGATGACGTAACATAGTTGACTAGAAATTGGACGTGGGTCAAGTTAGTAACATTGTTAATGAGGGTAGAGATTACAAAAGGGTGTGGTAGAGAATAATATAAATGAAGATGTGAAATAATAAAATGCACAAGACAAAATAATACAATTAGTAAGACTGAAATCAAGAAAGATTACGTTCATTGTAGATTTAATGAATGAACGAATTTCTTTTGTATGCTGAGTTCAGGATTTAGCAGATGAATTGCCTACCGTTGCTTCTGCGATGTGGAGAAGTTTGATGCGTACACTTTTAGCTAGATTGCCTTGTATTCTGTAGATAACTCTAAAGTTTATTTCTGGTTTGACTTGGTGTCCAGAGTCGATCAAATGTTCAAGGATCGAGGTGCGGGGGCATCGGTTTTCTCCTTTATAAAACCATGAAGGTAAATGTTCGTTGACGCGTTTGGATAGCGAACGCTGAGTACGGCCGATATACCTGGCTGGCTCCACACGAGCAGGTGAATTGGTAGATACACCTAGATGAGGCCAACGGCGGTAGCTTATCCTTCACGTTCATACGAATCATTGGTCTCGTGGAGAACGTCAGTCGTAATTCAGCTGCAAAGAAGGTTTTCTTCAATGTAAAAACCAAATGTCTGTTGATGCTTATTCTGATGTTAATGCTTTAAACAAATCATTTATCATGAAACAAATTAATATGGTAGTACCTGATTTACTTAGTCAAGATAATGGTCATTTTCCGGGTTTTAAAGAAGAGGATGTACTATTATGTTTGAAATCTTTAAATCCAACACACAGCCTTGGTCCAGATGGTGTACCAGGCATTCTTCTTCAAAAGTCTGCAGACATCTTGTGTCATCCGCTTACTCAAATCTTTAATGCATCATTTAACAAGGAAACGGTACCTGCTGACTGGAAAGAAATGAAGGTTGCACCTGTACAGAAATCATCTTCTGGAGCAGGTATAAAGTTTAGACCGGTCCTTTTTCGAAAACTATGGAGAAACTTCTTTTGAATATTCTTAAACCTTCTTTAAAAGCTTTTAGTGACCCTAAGCAGTTTGCTTATAAGTGTGGAAGAAGTACATTAGATGCAGCCATTGTACTACACCACAATATTGTTTCCTGTCTTGATAAGGGTGCTAAGTTCGTTCGAACAGCTTTTTTAGACTATACTGCAGCTTTCGACTCTGTTCCTAGGACACTTTTATTAGGAAAGATGATTTCAGCACAGACAGAGTCCTGGGCAACTAGATGGCTGTCTTCTTATTTTAAGGATAGGAAACAGCATACAGTTTTGGCTGGAAAGCGCTCCACTTCTCAGCCAACTGAAAGTGGTGTGCTACAAGGTGCAGTACTTTCTCCATTTCTTTTCTCTTTCTTTTTGCATGACTTTCCGAACTCACCCAATGTTAACTTCATTAAGTATGCTGATGATCTGACCGTTTCTGTCCCTGTAGTTTCCACATCGGATTGTTCCCATATGAATGACTTCTTAGCTGAAGTTAAGGATTGGTCTGGCTCAAATGGTCTTAAACTAAATCCAACTAAATGTAATTCTGTTGATTTCAGCTTGAGAAGTGAAAAAGACATGCATGGATTGATCCAATCTCATGAATGTTGTATTATTGATGGTACCATGATAGAGAGTAAGTCAGTCAAGTGTTTCTTATCTTGGCATTAGTTTCTTTTCAAACCTTTGCTGGTCGTCTCATATTCTTATAGTTTCTAAGAAGATTTTCTGTCTGACTTATTACATAAAGAAGTTGAGGCACTCAGGTATAACCCAATCTCTTCTCATACAATTTATTAATTCATGTGTTTTGCCCATCATTCTTTATTGTTCTCCATTATTCTCCCCTGGGCTACTCAAGAAAGACCATATAATACTACGAAGAACATTGAGGGCTGTAAGTAGGGTCAGTGCTATCCCTTTGACTCAACTAACCGACACTGTTGTCAATAGGCACATGAATTCTTGTAAACACTTAGCTAAAGTTATTTTGTCTGATAGTGAACATCCTCTTTATTCACATTTGTTTCCTTGTATCTCTTCGGGTAAGACCAGAAGAAAATTCATAAACATTTATGCTCGTACTACAAAATATAAAAATTCGACTGTACCATATTTGGCACGAGTATTGTGTGAAGGGACGAATATCAGAAAAGAACTTTTACAACTTTTAAATCATTAACTAAACTATAAAATGTAATGATGCACATTATTGCGTGTGTGATATGTTATATTATTTATTTATTATTCACTATGACCTAGAAATGGTGTATTTTGTTGGGGTTTTTATTTTTTCCTATTAACTATCAATATTTTTAAAATTTTATACATTTATATAATTATAAACAGAGCTAAACCATTGCAATATGTAAAAGAAACGCTGAAATTTCCATACTGTAAATTGTTATTGTTGTGGAATAAAGTGATTATTATTATATTATAATGGATAAACTTGCAGCAGCTGTGGTATATACTGTTTATTCGATGCATCTTATCCAGGTGTTCTTTTTTTACAACTGGATGACAATATGTGATTCTACATGAACTACTACAAAGAGCGTAAAAACCTTTTCATATATATGCTAATTAACAAGTCTAAAGAGAATAAAAATACGCAAGAAAGAGAAATGTATGCGCGCATGTGAAATAAACTCATTGAGGTTTATTCACTGCCAAGTTCTTAACGCTGACAGAAATCAACAATCATTTGGTCGTAGTTAGTACTTAAATAAGCGGTCCAGTGACACAGCACACTTAGTCTACAATTACACTGCTTTTAGAGACTAGAGTTGCGTTAAAGTTTCAATAAGCACAGTTTTTAGGCTCATGGCCAGACGAATTAACTTACAATCTGAAACCAGAAACTTCTCATCATTACATATTTAATTGTATTGACCTACTTCCTATAGACCAGCAAAAAGTGCTCGCATTTCACACATATCATATAGTCTGGGTGCTCTATTTCTTAATGTTCAGCACAATGGCAAAATACTACATAAGTAGGCAAAGACTCGTACCTGATTCATTTGCAGAAGACGCGGTGCATACTTCTGGAGATTTTCACAATCTTCTTCACCTAAGTCGGCTCCAATAGAATCCTGAGCAGCCACCGCAACAAGAGAAGCTAGTTGATCATCATTAAGGCATGTAAAACTCCCCGAAGAAAAATTTGAAATTATATTGCAACGAAGTGGATGGTTGGCTATCAACTGAAGAAGTTTCATATCATCCAAACATGGTTGTCAATGGAAGTGAACATTGAACGTTTGTTTTATTGGAACTGGCAACCATTGGCGGCCAATTGAAGGCGCGAATGGAACGATCGCTTGCAAGTTGAAGGAAGACTGGATTTCAATACGAATAAAAGTACTTTATAACTTTATTTGTACTTAACATTTGTTTGCAGACTTTGTAGTTTTCTTCAATTTAATTGCCAAACAATATAATTTCGTTCAAGGAATACTGGTGTTTTGGATTTAAAGTTGAAGAAAGCGCATAGTATTTATCGGCTCAATCGCTTAAGTCTTCATTACGATAGGAACTTAGGGCTAAGTTCCTTGACAGTTTTTATTCGTTTGTTCGTCTTCGGGAACAGTTTTCATTCTTCGTGGGCGCCTTCTGGAAATCGTCTGGGTGTACTTACTAGATCTGCAGCCAGCTTCTCTTTGGACAAGGATTATCAACGCAGTTTGGATTTTTTGGTGACGTGGATAATGCCTGGGTCAAGAAAGGGATGTGGCACCATGGAAGCAGACAAAAAAGTAAGTAACGATGAGTTGCCTGTTAATTGTAATGAAATGTATGATGCTCAGCATGTTAAGTTTGATGTTCACGCTTCACCGTTAAGGGATAGTAAGGGTTTATGATTGCCTAAGTTTGAACCGCGATACTTCGATGGAAACCCAGCCGACTACCCACAGTTCATCAAAGAGTTTGAGGTCATGCTGAGTGGTTTTGTATTAAATGATGAAATGAAGTTAATGTATTTATTGAGATATTGTACTGGTGTGGCTGCAAGAGCCATACAGTGCTGCAAGTTTATGCCCCCGAACGAAGGATATACCGAGGCAATGAAGATACTACGTCAAAGGTTTGGAAAACCATATATGATATCCCGTAGTATTTTCGAGACAGTGAAAGGTAACGGATCACAGTTAAACGATAATGCAGAGGAACTTGCAGAGTTCTTTGATAATTTGATGGTATATAGAAATACACTCATGTCTTTTAACTGCGTAGATGAATTGAACTCAAGTTCCGTGCTTGAAACTGTTGCCAAGAGATTACCTGTTCGTCTACAAAGGAAGTTCATAAAGGTTTGTTCACGTCTAGAGGAGGAGGGTTTAGAGCCCGGGTTGGATGACATTGTGAGCCTGGTGAAAGACAGTGTCAACCAAGCTTTGAGCAAGTTTGCTAGTATACTGCATCCTACCCCTGGAATAGAGAAATCAGAGAGCAAAATGCAATCATTTATGACGAAGGGGTCTCAGCGTAGTGGATATCGAGAAAGCTGTATGGTGTCTAGTAAACCTAATGATTGTGACAGCTTTAGTGAGACATCCCCAACGGATAAGTTACAAGCTGCAAGACAAACACGGTTGTGCTTCGTCCGTTTGCAAGAAGTGCATACAAAGGCGAACTGTGAAGCAACGAGCAAGTTTAGTGGCAAGTTAAATGTGAAGTCAGCATCATCATGTTCTGACTCCGAATCGTGTATCGATAATGGTGCGGTGAAGAAGCCTGTAGTCGTAACTGGTAATCCATTGTTGAAAAGAGTGTCTCAGACGACACCTCAGTTTGTGCATACGAAGAGGGTTACAGTTTCAGTGTCCAGTTCTCACTCCACAAGTTTACAAGGTAATACTAGTCAAAGTAAAGGAATTAAACCTTTAATGATTCATGAGGAAGAACCTGAGTCATCTACGGCTGTTATTAAAGAGTGTGGAAATGATGAAGTCGATCATACAGGCGGCGGTATAGTGAGTATTTCTGACAATGGTCACGGTAGTTCACATTTGTCTGTAGCTGATCATGATGAGATTAGCGGAATGCCTACTACTACTGAGTTGACTGAAGGTTCTGTACAACTTGAACGTGAAGCAGAATTAAAGGCAGATGCGGTTGGAGAAGGTATGGATACTCGTGAGGCCATCACTGTAAGTGATCCGAGTGTAGCCCAACTATCGACAGATGTTAAAACTGAACTGGAGCCAATAATAAAAGATAGCAGTGGTGGTAATCCTGTGGTTAGACAACCTCCTAAAGGTCTAACAACAACAGCTTCTGATACACCGCTAAGTTCATCAACTGGTGTCAGCCAGTCGTTGTTGGTGTTGTCATATGCAGTAAAAGAGCCGTTCATGAATCAACGTGTCTTATGCAGTGACTATGCTAGTGTTGGTCCGTTCGAAGGGACGAAAGTCAATGGCCAGTTTAGTGACGATAGGCCAACTGTGTACAAGAGGGTAATCGTTAGACTGACTTGCACGAATAAAGGCATTTCAGGTTTCAAACTACTATTTGAATGTTATTATCTTTGGTGCAAATTACTCTGTACATTCGCTTGGTTGGTCAGATACGTCGTATGTTTGTTAGTCATCTACCTTCCACGATACAATGTCATGGGCGTGTTACCATTCAGAGTCGAGGATATAGATGATGGAAGGAGGTCAGCAAATGAGCTCAACGACGATTTTCCAACTTAAGGGCGTAAACCTGAGAAGGGTTGTAGGCGTACTGCTGTAAGTCCTACAATTCTTCAAGGGTAGTACGTCGAAGAGCAGTCCATCGTACTTGGTGTACATATGTTCATGTTGTATATAATGAATTGGTATCATCCCTCTTCTATCTGTTGATTAATTTTGTTTGTATCCGGACGTCTTCCACTTGGATCGTCAACCTGAGAAGAAATGTAGGCGTACTGCTGTAAGTCCTACAGTTCTTCAAGGGTAGCTCGTCAAGGCAGAATCCACAACATTTGATATATTGATTGTACATATGCTTGTGTTGAGTAATTCAGTGGGTTCCGATTCATCTGATTGTCGGTTAATTTTATAGTTGTCGCATTGTGTGAATCATCTTGTAATGTTTTTGTAAGTACTTCTGAATTCGCTTCTAAACTTGTGAACGAATCGAGTAGAGTTAGAGTCAGCGTACGCGATTGGATACGCCGGGGAGAGGATTGGGCTAGAGTGGAATGAAGCAATCGATGCTTTGTGAACGAGACCAGTGGTGGTATTGTCGTCAGACAGCGTAGACCCCATGCGCCGGGGAGAGCGTGTCGGTGTGATGTGGTATGTTTGCTGTGTGTTGGGCTTTTTTGTCTTGCTTTTCCAATT
This sequence comes from Trichobilharzia szidati, assembly GCA_944472155.2. Classification (NCBI taxonomy): domain Eukaryota; kingdom Metazoa; phylum Platyhelminthes; class Trematoda; order Strigeidida; family Schistosomatidae; genus Trichobilharzia; species Trichobilharzia szidati. Next base: position 164,365,081 of record OX235279.1, read on the forward strand.
TTAGCCTAGTCCCGATTGGCCCAGGTTCCCGCATTGGCAGTTCAGTTCAAGGTTACCGCCGTTGTGGAAAAAAGGGATGGACCCTTTTTTGCCGGGGAGTGTCAATGGAAGTGAACATTGAACGTTTGTTTTATTGGAACTGGCAACCATTGGCGGCCAATTGAAGGCGCGAATGGAACGATCGCTTGCAAGTTGAAGGAAGACTGGATTTCAATACGAATAAAAGTACTTTATAACTTTATTTGTACTTAACATTTGTTTGCAGACTTTGTAGTTTTCTTCAATTTAATTGCCAAACAATATAATTTCGTTCAAGGAATACTGGTGTTTTGGATTTAAAGTTGAAGAAAGCGCATAGTATTTATCGGCTCAATCGCTTAAGTCTTCATTACGATAGGAACTTAGGGCTAAGTTCCTTGACAATGGTTGTTTTCCAAAATGAGGACGACACACCTCTGGGAAGTGTACACTATAACAGGCTCTTAATCGAGAAGCTGATTGTGTTAGGTGAGTATCCAATTCGTCGATCAGTGTCAACACCTTTACAATCCCAGTATCAGCTAAATGTTGTCCAATTCCCAGTTGCAAACGAGCACGTGCAAGACCGACAACCACTCGTGCGCGCGATTCAGCTACTTTGCCAGGAGCTATTTCATCTGCACTAGTTGAGGGTTTCGATTTTCCATTGTTCGACGATAAAAAGAAAGCAGCGCCAGGTTGGGTTACTAGTGAACGTGTCAAACGGGTGAAATTTTGTCTTACGACACGAAGTACCTCACGAACAGACCTGTAAGAGTTTGACTTAGGATTTAACTTCTACCTAACAATAACCGCTCTTACAAACTCTTTCACCGTTTATGACCTTAATTAGTACTCTGCCTACGTGCAAGTACTAAAGAACGGAATCAAAGTTAAAAGACTCGAAATGGCAAGTGTAACTGGACCGGAATTGTATTTACACAAAGAGATATGGAATTTGATAAGAAATAAAAAGTACACACTTATCTGGAGGTGAGACGGTTGTCAGCTCGTAGAGTGTACTAGGTGAAAGTACAGCGAGAGAGCGAGACAGTAACCGTACAGGAGGAACAGGAGTACCAAGCGGAAGTGGGGTTAAAATTCAGGTTGCGTTCATTCAAACAAAAGTTCAAAGGTACAATGTACACTACAGGTTATCCCCCCCTTAGAAGGTTGGTGGGATAACAGCAAGCTTCGATATATAAAAGTAACAAGGTGGCGTACAATAACAGTGAATGGACAAGAAAATGTGAAGATAGTAATAAAATAGTTGTTTCTCTTTTTTTTTAAAAATATATATTGAGAAAGGAAAGAATAAAGGAAAAAAAATTAAGGCAATTTATGAGCACTATGTACATGATCAATGGAGTAAGATGGAATATAAGAAGGAATAACGCTGGTGCCTTGGTGCGATTTTTTTTAGTTTTTTTTAACATCGTTTATTTATACTTATCTTTTTTTATTATTTTATTTTTATTTTATTTATTTAGTTTTTTTTTACGACATACTATTACGGACTGGGTTATGTGGAGGTGTGATGGTTTACCTCGGTTACCCACGTTGTTATAACGGGAAGGTGGCTCATTATGTCTAAGTTTCCTCTTAGACTAATGCTCCATCCTTCCTCATCAACTAAAACTAGTAGTAACACCAAAGGCAATCAGTATACCAGCGTATTAGGAGGAATAAAGTAAAAGCAACAGAAAAGAATAGAAGAAGAGGTTAAGATTTAAAAATCAGCATAAGGTGTTAACAAAAACTTAAGAGGAATAAATGCGAAGGAACTAGTGTAACATGGGAGTGGTACGCCAAATTGAAATAAAACAAGGGAAATTGTTAGCGCTCTGAAACTTATGCAAGGTACAGAGAGGTGTGTGTATAACCAATAGTTATGAATATGTACAATCACCATTTGTTAAAAAAAATGTAGCGAGCTGTATAATTAAAGTGATGCAAAGTAATTACAAGTATGGGTCACAAAATAAATAAGTTTCGTCATGGCATAACTCGAGTAAAAATAGTAAGATCTGTGAAAATAGATTGAGCGGATTAAAATGTACAGCATAGAAGTGACGTATTTATATGCAAAAATATTTAACGGTCCGTTTAACTATACAGTGAAAGTTTTTGTTTTTACATTTTATTATATTTTTTATTTATTTTATTATTTTTTTATCGGGTCCATATTTTTGTTCGTTTGGTTTGTAATTCCACGAGTGTTGGGAGTCACCATACGACAATGGAATGGACTGGTCTAGTTAGCGGTTCGAGTGCAACGCCAAAAATAAAATGTTAGAACACTGTAACGAGAAAGAAATCTAACAGGATTAGTAAATGAAAAAGTGGCTACTGCCCACAAACGAAACCCAAAAGAGTAACTATCATGAAAAATGAATGTAACGTGAGAAAAGACATGAAGGTATGAGTTACTCTTGTAATTAAAAGCGTTTAGTTAACAAATTCACAGTATCGCTTAGGCCAGTGTACACGCCGACCAGAGCGTGTAACCGGTGCCTTACTTGTCTCATCCGGGGAACTGCTAGGTTTAGTAGGATTTTCGACAATCGAACTTGGCTGGGGTGTGGGTGCGGGCGTAGTTTCTGGTTGTGTAGGCGTGAGGGGTACAGATTCTTCGATGTAGGCCGCTTTGAGTCTGTCGACACTTACGGTGTCTTGACGGCCAAGTCGATCAATAACAAAAAATTTTTCTTTCCTACTAACAACCTTGAATGGTCCATCATAAGGAGGTTGTAACGGTCTACGAACGGCGTCGCAACGCACAAAAACGTGTGTACAGTCATCGAGTCTAGCATCTACTTTCACTCTCCTGTTTTGTGTGCGTGTGGGAGTTGGTTGCAGGCGCTGCATAAGGCGCTTGAGGTTCTCAGCATAACACTGTACATCCGTAACAGTTGTCTCACCACTTTCAGGTGAGATAATTTCACCCGGTAGACGAAGGGTGGTACCAAACACCAACTCTGCGGAGGTGCACTGTAAGTCTGCTTTGAGCGTGGAACGGATGCTAAGTAGCACTAGGGGAAGAGACTCAGTCCACTTAGTATTCTCGGTAGCCATTAACGAAGCTTTCAGTTGTCGGTGAAAACGTTCTACAAGTCCATTTGCTGCTGGATGGTACGCGGTTGTTCGGATGCGTTTGCACCCCAGCAGCTCTAAGAGCTTCTTGAAGTGGGTTGATTCAAACTGCTGTCCACGGTCTGTAGTCACCGAAGATGGGCATCCGAATTGAGCTACCCAGCGTTCCATGAACACTCGGCAAATGGTTTCCGCGGTCGTATCGGAGATGGGAATAGCTTCTGGCCAACGAGTGAACCGGTCGACACATGTCAACAAGTAACAGTGGCCATTTGATGGTGGTAGAGGACCCACTATATCTAGATGTACGTGGCTAAAGCGAGCGTCGGGTGTGGAGAAGGAACCCACTGGAGTGATGTTGTGTTTGTGGACTTTGGCTCGTTGACACGGCACACAGGCACGTGCCCAGATACGCACGTCTCGATTGATACCAGGCCAGACAAATCTAGCTGACACTAGTTTGTCCGTTGCCCGGATACCTGGGTGGGAAAGGTTGTGGAGGCTATCGAATACCGTACGGCGCAATGAAGGTGGAACGATGGGTCTCAGGGTACCGGTGGACAGATCGCAGAGGATGGTACCCTCGCTATTAACAAGCGGTATACGCTTGATATGCAAGGAGGTATTTAACGAGAGCTTATCAAGATCTAACTCTGTAAGCTGACGTTGCGCCATTTGTTTCAGGTCAATGGTTGGTGGCGCCGACATGGTACATATCCTAGACAAGGCGTCCGCCACAGCATTGTCAACCCCCGAAATATGTCGAATATCCGAAGTGATATGTGAGATGTAGTCCAAGTGACGCAATTCGCGTGGAGAATATCTATCTGTAGTAGTGTGGAGGGCATACGTCAGTGGCTTGTGATCGGTAAATACTGTGAATTTCCGACCTTCGACAAAGTGGCGAAAATGTTTGATAGCCGCGTATATGGCGAGGAGTTCTCTGCCAAAGGTGCTATACCTCGCTTCAGCGGCGGACAACTTCCGGGAGAAAAAGGCAACTGGTATCCATGAAGTATGTACCAGTTGCTGTAGAACAGCTCCAATGGCTGTGTTAGATGCATCAACTGAGATGCTAAGCGGAAGATGGACGTCAAGGTGGACTAGCATGGTGGCGTCTGCAATTGCCGGCTTAATATTCTGGAAGGCTTCTTGAGCCTCTGATGTCATGCTGAACGTTTTGTTCCTACCCTTTAGTAGGTCTGTGAGTGGCAGTAAAATATGTGCACATTGAGGAACAAACCGTCGGTAATAGCTCACCATGCCGAGAAATGTGCGCAAAGATTTTATTGACGTAGGTTCCGGGAAGTCGCGTATTGCCTGCACCTTCTCAGGTAGCGGGCGAATTCCCTGTTCATTAATGACATGTCCCAGGAAGGTCAATGAATGGACGCCAATCTGACATTTAGACATGTTAAGTGTCAAACCATGGGATGTTAACCGCTCGAAAACCATCTGTAAATGCGTACGGTGGCTAGCTTCGCCTGGGCTAGCCACGAGAATATCGTCGAGGTAAGCATATGCGCAATCTAATCCGCGCAAAACATGGTGAATAAATCGCTGGAATGTTTGTGCGGCGTTGCCAAATACACTCGTATCCAAAATTGCAAGCCCTTTGAAGATGTAAAGTAATGGTATAAATGACTGCAAAAAAAGAATTACTGATTACTACAGAAAAAAACTACCACTCATAATTCGGGGTAAGCAACAAACACGATGGAGACAGTACACCTGCTAAGACTAGTGAAAATATTAGTTGGATTTTGAGATTTACTACTTAGTTAAGTGACGGTGAAAATTCGATAAAACACAAGTAACCATGTCGAAAACGTGTTTATTGTGTGCAACACACTTTAGAGGTTGCAGGTATCGACGTTCGCGAGTTGTACGGATTATACTAACGCAAGATCTTATACCAACAACCACTATAGTGTTCGTTCTTCGAGTACCAAATGGTAAAGCAAAAGACCAGATTTTGTCGTCCAAAGTACGTAGTATATTTCGGGACAAAATCGCGGGTAGAGGTGAATGCTTAGCTAGCTAGTAATCGTGCACGCACGTGACACTACGGAGCACCAAATGGCGGGGATGCTTGACCGTAAGCCTTCAGCTAAACAAGTCGACTTAAACAGTGATGGTCAGCATCCAATGTTGAGTGATGATTGTTGTGGTTAATAATTTTGGGGAATTATTTACCGCTACAGCTCACTCCCCCCCCCTAGTGGGTTTGTGAGGACCCTAAGACATGACCAGCCGGAAGTAAAAAAATCTCGATGGTTCCCTGATGGGTGAAAAAAATCTTCCGAGCGGCTTGATCGAGAGCCTGCTGGTCTGTCTTCCTATGCTAATAGGGTGTCTGTACATAGCTTCCTCGATGTTGTTCGTTGGATCCCGTGCTTCGTTTGTTTCCTGTCCAGTGCCCGTTGCACCTGGAAAAGAAAACAAGAATGCTGAGAACCTTGTCAAGGAAAATGTACCACATAAGCGTTTCTTTCAGAAAAAAATGACGTGCATCTACTATACAGTAAAATAATGTAAAGTTCAAAATATCGGGAAAAAATATACATCTAATTTAATTTTATGTACGGTTATAGGAAAAATATCATTTACTTGTGTTAAATGACGCAACATAAAAAAAATTGATGTGTCACTCAGTTATGTGAAATAGGTGTGAAGGTATTCTGGGAATCTAACGTGACGTCCAGAACGCGTTTTCTTGGAGTGATCGACCAAAGTAGCCAGTGGGCGAATGCCCTGACAGCCATAGTGTGACCCAGAAAATCGAGTGAGTCAACGCCTATTTGACACTTCTGTATATTGATGGTAACACCATGTTGGCGTAACCTTTCAAATGCCAAGTCCAAGTGTCTAAGGTGAGTTTCCTTATCTGGACTGGCAATGAGGCAGTCGTCTAAGTATGCGTATACAAAGTCGAGACCGCGAAATACTTCGTTGATGAAGCGTTGGAATGTTTGGGCCGCATTCCGGAGGCCGAATGGCAAACGTAGAAATTCGAAAAGTCCGAAAGGCGTGATGATAGCCGTTTTCGGAATATCTCCTGTTGCCATGGGGATTTGGTTATATGCTTTAACCAAGTCGATTTTGGAGAATATGGATGCTCCAGATAACGTTGCCGTCAAGTCGTGTATGTCAGGCAAAGGGTAGCAATCAAGGGTTGTTTTGGCGTTCACTCGCCGGTAATCACCAGTGGGTCGCCAATCGTTACTATCCTTTTTCGGTACCATATGCAATGGGGATGCCCATGGACTATTCGATGGTTGAATGATGCCAAGGGTGAGCATATGATCGAATTCATTTCTAGCAATTCTCAGTTTGTCAGGGGCCAGTCGTCGTGCTTTAGATATCACGGGCTGTCCTGAGGTTATGATGTGGTGCATAACATTGCTGGGTATACACCGGAGATCGTTAGATGGGCAATTGAGTTCCGGATATTTGTCAACAATTGGTTGAAAAGTTGGATCGAGGATCGCTTTCATCTTAACGATTGACAAGCTGGGGCCTACGTCAGTTATGCCTTTGATAGACAAACTAGTAGTGTTGTCAATTAGTCGTTTACGGCGGACGTCTACGAGAAAAATCATGATGATTAAATAGGTCCGTGCCAATGATGGGCATTGTGACGTCAGCGATTAGGAAAATCCACTGAATAGGTATGCGTAAACCTACGTTCAGATAGACGTATTTCCGACCATAGGTTGCAATTGGTTTCCCATTTGCAGCCTGTAGGTTGAAGTTAGGTTCCTTCTGTCGATCTGCTGCTGTAGCAGGAAGGACGCTGACTTCGGCGCCTGTGTCGACTAGATATCTAGTCTGGCTCATTACATCATGGATGTAAAGTAAGCGGCTAGTGCCACCGGCGACGGTTGCCGCTAACGCGTGCCGGCGGGATAGATTCCCACAGACTTGGAGGCTTTGCCGAAATCACAAGGTTTTCGACAACATTTCGCTTCCTTGCCATAGGTGTTGTGATACCAACACCAGTCAGGATTTTTGAGAGAACGTGTGTGGGACTTAGATCGTCCAGATGCGTTTAGTCGTTGAGGGGATTTAGAACGACGATAGGAGGAATTGCTAGGCTTGTTTGACCTAAGCATCTGCTAGACGGAGTTGATTAACTCTATCATTGCAGAATCCTTCTTCGAAGTCTGTTCGGTAACAGAGTATACTTCGGTAACTGGCCGTTTCGTTATCTCTAGAATACTATCTACAGAGACAGCTAAATCATCTATGAAAACACCCTGAAGTGTCACAAGTACAGTCTGAACTGATTGTGGCAGTTTGGATAAAAATAGTTCTCTAAACAGTCCTTCATCGAACTGACTTTGGCCAATGATCTCTTTCATTCTTGCCAGCATGCTCACGGCTGACTGATCTCCTAACTCGATGTTACGGAATAACTCATCCAGACGTTGTCGATCTGTGAGAACGTTTCTCTTGAGGATGGATGCTTTGAGCAACTCGTACGAGTTACTTACCGTCATCTGCAGAGTTACGCACCTGCTGAATTCCCGCGGTAGGGCGTGAATAACTGCAAGGAACTGTGAACGTTGATCAGTTATGCCATGTTCACAAAAATCAGACTCAGCAATCTGAAACCACGTTTCAGTATTATCTGGCCAATATGGTACTAGTTGGATTGTTTTGGCGGTTGAGCGTATGCGAATAACCTTGAGGGTAGGGTCAGTCATGACGAAAAATATGCCGATGACAATATAGTACAAGAATAAACACAAAAAGGAACGAACTCACCGGGTTTATCTGCGTGTGAATTGAAGATGTAGTTCGTGGTTGGGCTCACCAGTTTAGTGGGCTGTAGGTATCGACGTTCGCGAGTTGTACGGATTATACTAACGCAAGATCTTATACCAACAACCACTATAGTGTTCGTTCTTCGAGTACCAAATGGTAAAGCAAAAGACCAGATTTTGTCGTCCAAAGTACGTAGTATATTTCGGGACAAAATCGCGGGTAGAGGTGAATGCTTAGCTAGCTAGTAATCGTGCACGCACGTGACACTACGGAGCACCAAATGGCGGGGATGCTTGACCGTAAGCCTTCAGCTAAACAAGTCGACTTAAACAGTGATGGTCAGCATCCAATGTTGAGTGATGATTGTTGTGGTTAATAATTTTGGGGAATTATTTACCGCTACAACACGAATGACTAAAATACAATAAGACCAGCTGACATAATTACTAAAGCAGTTTAAATCATACCACCAAACAATAAGGAAGACCACTGGTAGAAGTGTGGCATATCAAGCATATATAGCAGGTGAAACGCATTCCCATTTTACAATGGAATTTATACACAATAATTTTATAAGTTGGAGCCGAATACTGCAAAGCGTGTTTGTAAATAGTTACATGTAGTTCATATTCGCTTTTGATGCCAAATTCAGTTACATTAGGTATGCTACAACCGAATCTCTATCATTTATCCCACGTGAACATCTAGCAAGCAACACAAGATCAGTTGCTGAATTTCATAAAAACGGAGGGATATAATAGACCTAGTTTAACCAAATCAATGAATACTCTAGGACTTTTCATCTTCCTGCTGAAGACTTGACTCATACAATTTTCCGTCTAATAGTAGATTAACAAGCCAACAAAATTTCTCTATATCAGGTCCGAAAGCTAATGAAATATGTAAAAACGATTTTACACTTCAATGGTCAAGTTCATTAAGTCCATATGTTGCCTCATATTAATCAGAATCTTTACCTGCCAATCCATACTTAACCAGTGACAAGTGACACCTGAATAAATATTTCTGCACATAAAGGGAATTCTTAATTCGAATCATTAGGAACCAATATAATTGCAATTAATTTGATACAGGTAATCATGAAGTAAATATTTACACGTGTTGACGGTGAGCAGAACACAATGTGTAGCAACCTAACACCCAGCAAGTTTAAAATGGTTAGTTATGCAGTCTCCGTTACTCAGCATACAACTGATAACAGATATCTGATTCGAGACTTACAGTATACTCTTGCCAAGAGCTTCATCGCTAACTCCCAACACGCAATCGGTGACAGGAACATTTCGCCTAAGAAACTGCTTCAACAGATCGGACAGATTTCCATCCTCTCCTGAACTCAGTTAGCCCCATTAGAATGACTCAAATTGAGATGGATAAGTTCGATGGTACACCAACTAAGTTCCTGAAGTTTATAAGATGCTTTAACATGTTCATAGGAGAACAAACTAATGATGACAACCTACGTTTAATGCATCTTATACACAATTGTGTTGGTACAGACAAGGAGGCCTTAGAGCATTGCGTTCTACTGCCCTCTGAGGTAGGCTTTAGGAAAGCCAGCCATGGGGATTTTATGAAGTCAATTTGGCCAACCTCATGCAGTTTCGGATGTCTTCGTCTCCGAATTACTGTCAGGCCCACAGCTGCAACCTGAAGATATAGTTGGGCTACAACGGTTGTTGAGACAGATGACCAATTTTGAGATAGCCTTATCTCAGATGAATCACATGGCAGACTTGGACTGCTACACCACCAACCTTAAGTGCATTGTTCAACGTCTGGCCCGGCACCTACGATCGAAGTGGTCAGAATTGGTAAACGATGGTTTACAGTTTGCTGAACCTAGCTTTCGTTACCTCAAAGAATTCCTCGAAAGGCAACTGTCATTGGCTACAAGCTGTTACGGCCAGATAGCTAATGGGAACAGGAACAACAACAAAGAAGTAGGGTCCAGTGATAAAATGTCCAGAGCCATGCCTTCGCACAGTGTTAATGTATGTCGTGAAGTCACGAGCCCAGAAGTCGTGCATAGTTTGCTTCACAGATCACGACTTATGGGAATGTCAACGCTTCTTGTCGATGAGTCAGTCACAAAGAGAGACTAGTAGTGTCAATGCGGCATAAGGTGTGCTTCAACTGTTTGAATAGTAATCACCGAGCTGACACTTGTCGTGCAGCAAGATGTTGCGATGTAGTGGGATGCACTAGACGTCATCATAAACTTCTACACAATGAAGATAATTCAGCATGCCAGACTGTCAACTACTCTAGCACGGAATCCGGAACTTCCCTTTTAGGATATGTGCCGATTCGTATCTTAGGTCCTGAAGGATTTCTAGATACCTATGCCTTTCTTGACAATGGTTCAGACTCTACACTACTGCTGAGTCATGTTGCCCGCCAAATAGGACTGGAAGGGGTTAATACATTGATGCAGGTAACATCTTTCTGTGGAACTACTTCTCAGAATTCATCTAAGGTTGATTTCGAAGTTGAATCCTTAACGGGAGATTACAAGACGAGGGTCAAGAGTGCCTACACCGTGGAAAGCTTACCTGTAAAGAGAGCTAAGACTCCTTCAAAGGAACAGATGAAAAAATGGCCTCACCTGGCCTTAATTCTCTTTCTAGACGTCGAATGTAAACAGGTCAGTCTACTAATTGGGACTAATGTACCTGAAGCACACTGGGTGCTGGAGCAGCGTATAGGGAAATCCAACCAACCGTTTGCATCTTTGTCAGTTTTTGGTTGGTATTTATTGGGTTCAGGAAACGAATATAAAGAAGCAAGCAACCTCTATCTCCTGCTTAGAGGAAAGTGAATCAGTAGAGAAGAAGCCTTTGCGAATGATTGAAGCTGAATTTCAGGACAAGCACTCATACGAAAGGTCCAGTTGTGAAATAGATAAAGAAGTTCTGAAGGCAACCGATAGGGAGATATGATTACGGAACGGACATTATGAAGTTCCATTGACTTGGAAAGAGGACTGGCGTAGATTACCGGCTAATTGGTTTGAGGCAGAACGCAGGCTGGACAGTCTTCAGAAGAAACTAAAAAAGGACGAAAGCCTATCAAAGTCCTACAATCAAATACTAACAGACCATGAGTTGAAGGGTTATATTAGTCGCGTTCCTGACGACTTCTCCAAGAAACGTAGATTTATCTCTCACCACCCAGTTATGAATCCCCGGAAGCCTGGTAAAATTAGAGTGGTTTTCGATTGTGCCTTTAAATGTAAGGGAATGTCCTTGAACGATTGTCTGTATTCAGAACTGGATCTGATGAATGACTTGGCTGGGGTACTATTGAGATTTAGAAAACATCGGATAGCCTTGTCAGCAGATATTGAGGAGATGTTTCTTCAGGTTCACTTACCTGTCAAGGATAAAAGTGCCTTTATTTTCTTGTGGTATTCTGAGGGGAGACTGGACTTACCACCGAGCCTGTATGAATTAAACGTACATCCCTTCGGTGCTACCTCATCACCTTTTTGTGCAGCCTATGCTTTGAAACGAGCCACAATCGACGTTAGTTTATGTGGACGTTATTGACGACGATGGAAACAAGGTCAACTCCTTGCCGATACGTTTTGGAGATGGTGGAAGCGGGAGTACTTGACGACCTTACAATCGCGTGCAAAGTGGGTTCAACGACATCGAAACTCACAAGTGGGAGACCTAGTATAGCACTAGTGACTGCGGAGCCTTCACCTCGCAATCGTTGGTCAACGGGAATAATTACAGGTGTTACGGGAAGCTGTGATGGGTGGGTATATCAGAAAAGTGGATATCAAGACACCGAGGGGTATAGTCAACCGAGATGTGCGTAAGGTTTGCCTATTAGAAGGTATTGAGGAGAGATAAGCACTTTGCGGAAGCGTTGGTGGCATAGCGGTTGAGACACTAGCAGACCATGGACATGGTTCGGGGTTCGCTCCCCGGCCGACGCACTCCTTTAACCTCGCCTAGATTTACTAGGTCACTAGTATTCTAGCCGATCCTAAGCCCGGATAAAGAGGGAGGGTTGGGGCGTGATGCTAGCAACTCCACCCCCAAAACTTAACCGAATTGCTACTAAAATTTCAACGCAGAAATATATCGAAAATTCTAAAAATACAAACAATGGCCTTATTTTTCGCTGGAATCGGGGAAGTGAAACAACGCAGGCTGGTGAAAGCCTTCGGGAAGCCAGTCAGCCGATGTGCCTTCTTTCGATGAAAGCAAAAATAAGGATGGGGACGTGGAATATTCGTACAATGTACGAAACTGGAAAGGCTGCTCAGGTAGCCGCAGAAATCAGGAGATATAAAATAGAAGTGTTGGGAATCTGCGAGAGCAGATGGAACGGATGAGGAAGGTGCCAACTACCAACTGGAGAGACAATAATCTACTCCGGTCACCCAGAGGACGATCACGAGCACACCGAGGGAGTAGCCATCATGATGTCACCAACAGTGGCTAAGGCTCTCATGCAGTGGGAACCAATCTCCTCCAGGATAATGACAGCCAGGTCCAACTCAAAAGGAAGGAAGGTTACAATCATTCAATGCTACGCGCCTACAAACGTCTCAGAAAAAGAGAAGAAGGAGGATTTCTACAGTCAACTACAAACAGTAATGGACAACATCTCAAAGAGCGATATCAAAATCCTGATGGGTGACATGAATGCGAAACTGGGAGGAGACAATACAGGAAGAGAACTTACCATGGGTCGTGAGGCACTCGGTGAAATGAACGAAAATGGTGAACTCTTCTCAGACTTCTGCGCCTTCAGTGATTTGTTGATTGGTGGCAGTGTGTTCAAACACAGGGATATACACAAGGCAACATGGATTTCACCAGATGGACACACCAAAAACCAGATAGACTTCATTTCAATCTCAAGGAAGTGGAGACGGAGCCTACTGGACACAAGATCGAGGAGAGGAGCAGATGTGGGTTCAGACCACTATCTAGTACAAGGGACTTTCAAGGTGAAGCTGAAAGCCTCGAGGATACCTGGGGATGCAAGTTCAACACGCAAAAACTGAAGGACACAATCACACAGGACATTTTCACTACAACTGTCAGAGTAAAGCAGGAAACACTACGTGGCATTACTGAGGAACAATCCGTGGAAGACCATTGGAACCCTCTGAAGGCAATTTTCAACGAAACGTGTTCAACGGTTTTAGGAAGAAAGAAGAAACAAGACAAGGAATGGCTCTCAACTGACACTTGTAAGCTAATAGAGGAGAGAATGGTGAAAGAGAAAATGATTCAATGCAAAGATGGACAAGAGAAAGAGATGCTGAGCTCAAATTACACAGCACTGGACAAAGAAGTGAAGAAGAGTGCCAGGAAGGACAAAAGACACTTCTACGACAACCTGGCTACTGAAGCTGAGAAGGCAGCAGGCAAAAGGGACCTGAGGACACTATATCAGATAACCAAGTCTCTATCCTGGAAGAGATCAACACAAGTGAAACCTATAAAAGACAGCCAAGGGAACCCAATTAGCAAAGAAGAAAGACAGATTAAACAATGGGCAGACCTCTTCAAAGGACTCTTGAACCGACCACCACCTACAACCCGTCCAAAAATACCAACAACAGCACGTACACAACTGCAAGTTGATACCAATCCTCCAACGAAAACTGAAGTCTTGAATGCAATCAAGCTTCTGAAAGCTGGAAAAGCAGCTGGCCCAGATGGAATACCCCCCGGAAGCACTGAAAGTGGACCCAGAAACGACAGCAGATATGCTGACTCCATTGTTGGAAAAGATCTGGAAAGAGGGAAAGGTGCCTACTGACTGGAGGAAAGGTTACCTCGTGAAACTACCAAAGAAGGGCGACTTAGGAATCATGCTCCTGTCGACGCCAAGTGTTAATTCCTTTCCTACCTGTTCATTCTCAATCTTTCCTTTGTTCCACATTATACTACTTGCCATTAGTAAGTGGTATGATTTTCTTTGTATGTTAATTTATAACAATGACACTTGCTTACAACTGCAGTTAAATTACTTGTTCTATTATCATTCATTCTGTTAATGTATAGTTCTTATTTTTCTTCTCCTTGAACATTCATTATTTTCCGACCTTACCCTATAGTGTATGCTTCACTATTGAAAGTTGTTTGTTCATATTTGCTTGCTTGGCATTCGCGGGCCGTTTGAACTGACACGTGGATCGACGTTGACACAGCGTTGCTGTTTTTACTTATTGACTGCACAGTGGTTGTGCATTTGACGGCATTTAGGCACAGACACCTCACATTTTGAGGTTTGTATATTATATATCTATTTTTATGTAATAAAGTACCGTATTGCAGAATATCCTGTATATCGAACTTTACTCACGCGCCACTCTACGTGTGGTTAAATCTATAGTTTGGATTATCGTTTCGGATTTCTTTCGGGAGAAATTCACAATAACAAAGATGTAGTAGCAAACAGAATATCAACTGAAATTGAGGAAATTTCTCCAAAAAACTGAGGATCATTCAAACGTAGATGGCCAAGGTAAGGATAATGTCTGAACTAACTTCTTTTGGATGCACAAATTAGGCTTGTTAACATGGATCCCAACAGCTTCAGCAATAATTAGTAATCGAACTCTTAAGGTAAAACTGAGATTCGTTTTTTTTATCCTTCGCGTTCCCCAGTGGAACATAGGGCTTCAAGCTAGTGCCTTGAAGTTTCTGTAGCAGTGTTTATTTTACAGGATGGGGTTGCTAGCTTCATGTCCAACCTTTCCTCTTCACCAGCATTATTTCTGGCTTAACGAGGTAAAGGAGTGCGTCTGTGGCCGGGGATCGAACCCCGGACCATGTGTTTGGTCGGCGAGTGTCCTAACCACTACACCACCGACGGGAGATTCGTTAGCATGCGGTAAATAGCCCTTAAAGCTTGGTTAACGTCAGTCTTGTGTTCCGTATCCACAAGATGAGATAGAATAGCGCTGCAAATAGATTTTTTTTATCCTTTGCTTAACGACACAAGGTGATGTTTGGAAATTCGGCGAGAAACAAGCCTAATTGTACGGCCTCTGTACCTGGCACACTCCACAGGAGCAGTTAAACTGGTAGATACACATAGAGTGGGAGGCGAAATTAGGTAGTTTGTCTTTCACTCCCGAACGCAAGAGAGGAGTGGTTTTGAAGACAGCGTAATTCAGAAGCAGGGAATGCTCTTTTTACCGCATTTCTAAGGCGCTGTGTTAGTATCTCGCTGATGCTGTCCCCAAGGAACTGCATTTGTAAGAATAACACCATTGTAGAAACTGTTGGTACCTTGGGTTGCCTTGATTTTAGATTCATATTCTTATCAACAAACTTTTCTGGATAACCATTTTCACTCAGCAACCGTTTAATATTATTAGGTTCCTCATCAAGACATTCATCCGAGCAAATTGCTCTTACTCTGTGAACCAAGACAGCTTTAAAGGGGTTTGTGGTACAAGTGCTATCGATCAACCCCCAGGCTCAATGCGGCGTATAAGATAATTAACTGAATGACATTTCAAGCCCTGTCTATTGTTTGTACACCAGGTTCATTATTTGGAAACGCAACAGCTGAGCAAAAGAAATGCCGCATTCCGTCTGTTTACTGTATGAATGGTTCGTAACTGCTGTCCAACAGATGGCCATTGTAGGAGTGCACAGTAAAAAAAATACTCCAAATCTGACCACAGAATGGTGTCGGTAAAGACCAGTCATCTTGAGATTTGAATTTCAAATCGCATTCGCTAGATTTTATGAGAATGATTGAAGTACTTGTGTATGCCCGCATTAACGACCTGGTACTGCCGAGTGCATGTAGACTCCGGCCTTTCTGTCTCCAGAAATGTCTTCCTGTGACCAAGCATTCACACCCTCTGCCACATAAGTTCTGTTCACTCCTTTCATGCGGCCTTGCTGGTGTTTCTCACAAAAGTGATGCGGCAAGTCCGTATATCCGGCGCCTTCAACCATACTGGTGGACATGCTTGTCTACCTAAGGCAGCTGGAAAGCTCTGACTCCAAACCTACGGTTTACATCGGTTCCAGAATCCGAAAGGAAGAAATAACGTGTTTTGATCACCTTCGACCACGAGAACGCAGCTCCATTGCGTTGAAGATCAAAGTCAAAGACTGGGGTTGGTTCTTTAAGACAGCCACCTGCTTCAGTCTGCGGTCTGCACAGTATCCCAGTCCTCGCACAACTTATGAAGTTTTTCTGACGTATCTCTCGGTGTTCCTCGAATATATATATATATATATATATAACTCCAAGAGTCCTTTATCCACTAGATATTTTTTTAAATACTCATCTTTTCTTTGCTAGATGTAAACAATTGCTGAGTAATTTTATGCGTCAGATACGAGTTTATCTGAACATTATCATTCCCTGTGTCGTCTGTTCGTGTATTTTGGACCGTTGGGCATTTGGCAGATGGACAATAAATCAATGGAACTTTGTTAAATTCAATGTTTTGCACGGTGGATCAGGTGTATATGGTGTTCAACCATGGCATTGGTATCTATCACAAGGATTGGTGGTTATGCTGTTGACGCAAACACCTCTAGTTCTAGGCTTTATAATCATCTACATTAAATATGGTCCATTTTCACGGAAAGATTTTGAGGAATACAGCGAAAAGATTGGCAATTCAAATGTTTCTAGACGTCGACTGTTTCGTGATCCCACTGGCATATGCATTATTGTCATACTGTGGACTGTTATGTGTTATAGGTAAGTTTAACTGCACCATTGTCAACTATATTGCTCCAGCTGCTTTTCTCTTTCCATCTGTTTATATATATTTATTTGAGTGTAATTAGAAGCATTATGTGTCCGCTATATAACTGTGATTAAAGTCATCAGTGTGGAAACATGGTTGCATGTTTCTGACAAGTCTGAGAGATTCAAAAGTACAATTATACGCAGAAATGTGAGGTAGAAAGACTAAGTAACATGGAAAATCTTTAGAGTTTAATGAAAATAAGAAATCATAAGAAGTAGGGGTGATTTTGAGTCATATCACAAATAGTCTGCGGTTATTTGGTTCTCAGCATCCCGAACTAGGCGATGGGACCTCCTTACATGACGTGACTCAAACCAGCAGTCAAAGACTTCATTGACCAACCGATGACAGGTTTTGACCTGACCATCCTTAACTCTTTTCCAACTTAATCCTGTGTCGGCTAACATTGCCTGTTGTCGAGGGAAGCCTGGGGCTTTGCATTCGCAACACGTGTCCTAACCATCTCAATCGATGTCACTTCACATTCTCATCTACTGACTTCCATTATGTGTCTCGCAGTCAGTGCCTAACCTTATTAATACTTGACATGTTGCACCACTTAAGACAGGGAGTACGACTCACACATCTGTGGGCAAAGGCAGATAGCCGCTTAATATCTTCCACTTCCGATGTCGATGTATCACAGACTCAGAGAACTGCTGAACACAGTACACACGTCAGCAAGCAGTCGATTGGAGCTGATGCAATTTGCCAAGCAAGAAGTGAAACGGGATCTCAGTGTTTTGGAAAGTAGTTCATCGGCGTATGTTAGTATCTTATGTGGGAAAGCTCTAGTCTACCAGCCATACAGAAACCATGTTTCGAAATATGACTGTCAAGAGTGACATACTAATAACCTGCTTTCGGTATACAAAAGTATGTTATGGAAAAGTTATTATGATTATTATTATTGTTTCCTTTAGTTCCTAGAGGAACATAGGGCTTCAGCTGCACGTCTCCATTGCGTTCGGTTCTCTGCTAGAGTCTTCATCTGGCTCCAGTTCTGCCCACATGCTTTCATCTCCTCTTCACGTGGCAACT
Organism: Trichobilharzia szidati; assembly: GCA_944472155.2. Classification (NCBI taxonomy): domain Eukaryota; kingdom Metazoa; phylum Platyhelminthes; class Trematoda; order Strigeidida; family Schistosomatidae; genus Trichobilharzia; species Trichobilharzia szidati. The sequence continues at coordinate 164,382,788 of OX235279.1, forward strand.
CGAACTGCTGCACTTCGGTGCCAAGTTCTATGTTGAATCCAGCCTCTTCACATGACCCCCTCCTCCATGTCACCCTTGCACTGACGACCAACTAACTCGCCGCTTCCCATTCGGCTTCCACTCGAGCGATGGCCTGGCACCTAATGTCACTCGATGGTTTCCTCAGAGTATGGGTTGTTGAAACCGAAGATGAACTGGTAAAAAGATGGACAAGAAAAGTAGGAACTGAGTTCAATGTACAATACACTGAATAAAGAAGTGAAAATTGTTAGGAAAGACAGACAATTCTACAACACAGTAGCAACAACACGGTCAGTAGCGGCAAGCAGTAGTCATCAGTGGATGATTTAAACAATTGCCGTTCGAGTCATCTAAAGGATTTCCAAAGGTCTGCAGCAGACTCTCATTAACATCTGCCTTCGCTAGCTCGATACTAAAGATTGGATAACCAAAAAAGATAAACAACAAGGAACTCTAGTAGACATAAAACCAACCAAGAAGAAAATGGAGAGGGGTCGAAGACACTTTGAGGCGACTTTGGATGACATCATGAGCGCCAGGCCTCCCAGTGGGTGTCGATCCGCAGGCAACATGGAGGAGGCGATGTGAAGAGAACATGAAGGCTTGTGCGCAGTCGTGAAACCGGTTTAAAGTGACGGCAGAGAACATAGTACAATGGAGTAGTAGTGTAGCTGAAGCCCGGTACATGAAGAACAAGTAATAGCAATAAATCAACTTATCATCACTAAAAATTCCTCTTTGAGTCATATAAAAGAAAAGGTGTTCGGCAAAGAGCTACTCTTTTCGGCGATATCATTCTCAAGCTGTTCAATCGCATATATATAGCAACAAAAGGAACATTTGCAAGGATGTGTCATTAAAATTGTAAGTCTTAGACAGCAGATTTTGTTAATCGATTCGAAACTAAAATAACGTTAAACAAGCAAGTTGACTGACGTTATCTAATTAACGGGGTTGAGTAGAGCTCAGCTAAAATTAAAACTGAATAAAGTCAAGTTAACAACATTGGCAGTAAGGGGTAGAGGTTAAATAAGGGGTGGCAGAGGAAAATACTATACGATTAAGAAACAAACAAACAAGAAAAAGACGAAACAAAAAATTACGTATTTGGCGTTAAGATAGGTCAGGTCCATTGTAGATTTAATGACTGAACAAACTTCCTCTTTTGTATGAAGAGTTCAGGTTTTAGTATGTGAACTGCCATTGCTTCTGAGGCTTGAAGAAGTTTGATTTGTACTCTTTTTAGCAAGATATTCACGTATTCTATGGATGACTTTGTAGTTACTTTGAGAGTTTGCTTGCTGTCCTGATTCGATTAGGTGTTCCAGAAAGGAGCTTCTGTTGGGAGACATTTTTCCTCCTTTATAAAACCATGACTGTGAGTAAGTGTTCGATGATACGTTTGGATGGTAAACTCTGGGTATGGCCGATATACGTAGCTCCACACGATCAGATGAATTGGTAGATGCACACTGATGAGGCCAACAGTGGTAGCATTGGTTTATCACCATTAAACCCTTCTGGTCCATATTTTCATTCTCAAAAAGAACTTGTTTTGGAATCTGACTCTGATGGAAGGACTTTTTTCAGTGTAAGTCTACTGTATGCGACTGCAGAGTATATTTCCGAAGGTTGGCGGTTGTTAAAAGTGCTGTTAAGAAGACTTATTCTTTGTCCAATCACTTTGCTTTTTCTCCACGTTTTTCGGGGGACTGTGGGGATGGGGGAATTATTAATGATGAATAGAAGAGTAGAATTTCAGCACTGCAATAGTTGATAACTGCAGATTGAATCAGTCTATTTTGAGCAGATATAACACTGTATCACTCACTGTGTGGTAACTGGTCATTGAACTCTGTAGGTATCATAGTTTCATAAACCCAAGAAGTCTCAGGAACAGTCGGACGCCACCAATTTTTATGCATTCGGGTATGGCACCCCGTCATACTTATCTAACTAAATAGCTCTTAGTAAATTATTAAGGTAATTTTATGCATATCTTATTTTCGCCATAGGTAGGTACACTATTGTATCCGCAGTACTGCTTTTCAGTGCTGGTTCCCCGTTATCCCTTATTTCACAAGAAGTTATTTCTACCGATGACATTCTTTCTTACACTGCTGTTGTTGGCGTACTTTAGTAGTGGTAATACTGTATCATTTTTGGTTAACCGACGTCAGTTTGGATGGTTGATAACCAGTGTTCTGCGGGTGATCACTGCGCACCCCCCCCCACCTACCTAATGCTATAGTCCTATTCGCAACAAACATTTACATTTAAACAAGAAGTATTGAACAGTTTACCTTTTTTTCTAAAAGCAAACAATTAACACCACATATTGCGTATTACTGGATTGCTGTTGGAATGAATTTCTCATGTATAGTGATGATTATGAGATGATAAAAGTTCTCAAAATAAAAGTTTCTCTATATGACATGATTATGGGATAATAGGAGAATTTATTTGGTGATTAATGAAGCTGGTTAGCATACATATTCGTTAGAAAAGATAGTTGTTAAGTATTTTTCTTGATTGCTCACAGGATTTCATCATGAGCTGACATCGGTTGGAGGACTATTGGAAAACCAGCTGGGAGTACTGCCAGACAGCTGCCTAGTCAGTCTAGTTTGGGACTCTTCAGCAGTACGCATCCATCGGGGTTCGAACCCAGGACCTGGTTACAAGGATTGCCTGCTGGTAAACCATTAAGCCACCGGGACCGGACCCGATGGTCAGCTTATGAATTCCAACCTGTGCCAATTCACGACGTAGTGCGATCACTAACCATTGTCATCGCTGGCGAGTACTTGTGCTCACACCCGACCTGCTGCACCCTGCTGGTCACGACGTCCCACTAGTGTCCAAGGTGACTACCTACCTGAATAGAGCCAGTCACTATTGAGCATCTCACTGGGAGCTGTACTCCCACGTTTTCTAATGGTCCTCGAACCGATGTCAGTTTATTATGAAATCCTATAACCAACCAATCGAATCCCTACAAACCAATACTTGAAAATTTTTCTTAATGCTATGTATTTAGAGTGAAAAATAGAGGGTTAGGCTTGATTCCTCATGTTTCAGCAGTCACTGTTGTCGTATTTTTCTTAGCCGGCTTAATAGCTTCACACCTAACCTCTCCTTTCTGTCGGGTTAAGTAGGTTTTAGAAGTTCATCGACCGGGAGTTGGACCTTGGATCAGCCTGTGTCACTGACGAAAATTATACCACTGAACTAAAGATGCTCACCAGATAAATATACTGCCTACTGTTTCAGATTATTAAGATGTCAGACTGTGTGAATCATGTGATGAGTACATGTTGTCAGTTTGTGAAGTAACTGAATACTTGATCCATTGTATGTACCTGAGATGCATTCATCCGGCGCCTAAAGCTTTCAACACTGCGTCGGTGGCACAGTGGTTAGGACTCTCGCCGACCATGCACATGGTCCGCGGTTCGATCCCCTGCCGGCGCACACCCGATATCTATGGTCAGCCTGAATTTGGGCTACCGATATCCATGCTGAAAATTCCACACTTGTACTGAAAATACCGGGTGGAATCAAGCTGTAAATCAAAATAAATAAAGGGTTATTCATTAATCGGATTGGTTATCGGTTTTTGGTCTATGATCTCATTCAGTTGATATCTCAATATCCAATTAAATAAGATTTTCATTTTCATGGAGGATTTCATCATGAGCTGACATCAGTTAGAGGACCACTGGAAAACCTGCAGGGAGTACTGGACAGCTGTTTTGTCCTAGTTTGGGACTCTTCAGTAGTACGCACCCACCAGGATTCATCCATTCATTTTCATCATCCAGTGTTGGTTATTAGAAAGGTCTACATTTCATACTGAACAGTAATCAAATAATGTTATAGAAACTATTAAAACCTTGATATAGGTCATGAAGTGGAAGTTGTAAAATCCTTTAAAATTATCAATAGACAAAAAAGCTCAGTTCTCAAATTTACCAAAGTAATGTCAATCAAACGCTTGAAACCCGATTTATGCATGCAGAAAGATGCAGTTATCAGTCTTTCCTTGCCCTGCCTGATAACTGAGTGTCTTTATTCTCTCTCTCTCTCTTTCATTTGATTACGTAATCTTTGGCTTTAACCTCACCCCTCGCTTTGATACGGTGGAATTTTGCTTATCTCTTGTTTTTTCATGACTTGATTACTCATCACATTTTTGAAATGTCTTGATAACAATAACCCCCAAACTTATTTTTATTCTTATCGGACAAACCTGATGTTGACACGCATACAAAAATAAGTAAATACAATTGCGATTGTATAACTAAGTGAATGAATTCGCCGCCAAAAAGAGACTCTTCACTGAACTACGTGTTTTGTTTTCATCTATGATTTGAGTTGAACTCAGTACATTGTTAGCTAGTTTATTAATCACTTGGCATCTTACCCACCTCTCATCTTTATCACCTAACTCCTTTATCATTGTATGCATACATTTACTTTGTTTAAACTTGAATTACCGGTGTAAAAGCTATATAAGCGTAATTATATGAGCATTGTTCACTAAGCTCGGAACCTCCCGTCCACTGATATTTTGTAAAATTTGCAAGTATGTTAAAACTTTTCTCTACATAAACTGAGTAATAATTTTTTTAGGCTGCAAGCAACTGATGAGAGGCCGAAGAAATAAGCAATGATAGTACCATATTATTCTACATAAACCACACTGTTGTTCTTGCTTTATTTAGAAAACCACATCCTTTATAATAATTTTAAATCAATTTTTATGTATTACTTTCAGTACATATTTTCCTGTGTTAATTTATGACCATTTTGCGTAATTCCTTCAGCTAGTATTGACCGCCTTGTTTACTGTGCTTCTTTGATGTATGATGTATACCCTAGTTTTTTTCCTTGTGAATGCATTAAGGAAGGATATAAATAACATAAAAGTCATGTTTATACTTGGCGACACGGTAGATATGCCGAACCAAGTCGTCTCTGGAAAAGGAATGTTAGTTAACATAGAAGAGAGAGAGTCAAGAGTGACCAAATTAATACAAGGCATCAATCCATAAAAGCCTTTGATTGTTCGTTTGAGCGACTTATATAAGTGTAGGCTGTCTGATCAGAGACTTCCGGGTGCTAACGATAAATGATTAGGGTAGGGACTGTTTGTTGGTGATATGACTCAAAATCGTTTCCAGTAGTGCAGATGCATTCACTGTTTGTAACCCTCATGTTTTTGCATGTAACCCTCATGTTTTCTTTCTAACTCAGATTTCTGCACATGAAGTGTTCTTTTGAATTTCTTCTCCCTCTGTTTTCTCTACCTGTGGTGTTATTGAAAGACATTCACTCAGTAGGTATGGCTGATTGGATTAAGCACTAAGATTTTATCCAATGTGACCCAGGCTTTAATTCTCCTTACTGTAGGGTTACACCTGTTTTTCAGCCTAAAAAGCCTTGAATCGTTATAAATTATCTAAAATAATCCCAGTGTGTTCAAGTAAAAATTAAAACAAGATTTTTCTGAACGTTTCGCTGTATAAGGCGTAGCTTATTCAGCGGATTTATTTGGAATTTTATTAACCATCAAAATATATTGTTAGCGTCTTAATATCAAGGGTTATAAAAATGAGAAGGTTACACACTGTAGTTTCTGTTGTGTAAAATGCACTTTGTAACCCACCTAATCAGTTCGATAGTTATCCAATAGACTTTGTAGTTGTCTATTTCACACATATAGCTGAGGCGATAGGCATTGGAACTATTAAGCCCAAACTATGCATTCAAAAGAAGTTCGAACAGCCATTATCCCTCCCTTTTTGACCTATTAAGACCTAACCAAATGATAACTTCTCTACCACCCCTCACTTATATTTTCAACCTCACTCTCTTATCATCCCCTAATCTTATTACATTTTCATTCAAAATGTGTTTCATTTACTTCCTTTACAATCAGTCTAGCATTACTTAATCGGTTCATTTGTTTATACTAGCCTTTATCGACTACTTCCACCTGAACATTTTTTTGTTTAACCATGCTGTTTTTCGTTATTCGTGTTATCACATATTGCCTCCTTACTTTTTCATCCTTGTTAACGATAAGAACCATTATTATTATTATCACTACTATTATTACAACTAATTGCACAATCTTATTATCCTATAGACAGAACATTATGGTTGGTTTATATATTTGAATTTTTATTTGTAAAGTTATGTAGGCATATTACAGTTAATAATTTAATAATTTCCATGGTAGCATTAAGAACACAATATTCAGCGAAGAGGCTCTTTTCCACAACGAATTTATTATCAAGCTGTGCAATCGAATGTATGGGGTTTTTTAAAGAAATCATATCGGTGAGGGAAGTGAATCAGAGGTGTGAATACATGGAATAATAATAGTAGTATGAAATGCAATTAAAATATTTGTGATTATAATCATAGTTAAATGTCAAGTGGCAAAATAATTAATGTCAAATATAGAATAATACATAAGGTGTATAGATGTGTGGAAAGGGGTACATAATTATAAGATTAGTAGACGAATATAAAATGTTACATAACATGGTGTGTGAAATTTGATAAGATATTACAGTTAAGCCTGATGATGAGATCTAATTGAAAGCACAATATCACTGTGGCTTAAATTTCTTTTTCTTAAAATAAAAGTATTATCCTGGTTCCTACAAATTTAGTACTATTATTGTTGTTATTATTATTATTGGTAATGGCATTAACACAATCATAAGAAGTCTAATCACCAACAAAAATAGTTTTACTATCATGAACTAAAGCAAGATGAAAAAAGTCACTGGAATTAAGCTTACAAATGAAAGAAAAGTGAATTCCATGGGGAAAAATATCCATGTGATATCAATTTCAACAAAAAGTATTTCGTTTCATAACTTTTCATCTTAAAAGCTATACAGTTAAATAACAGTGTGCTCTAAAGATCGTAGATAGTGCCAGTGGAAGTTAATTATTGATATTAGTTGATCACCAAACATATAAAATTACAAAAAAATCGATTAAACAGTTCTACATAACCTAAAAATATCAAGGTGATGAATAGCGCTCAGAAATGATTGTCATTCCAACTTTATACACAAGTAAAACTTGAAAAAAGTCTAATTCTTACAAACCAAACTCTCGAAAATTAATCTGATGCTCGCTAGTGACTGACTTGCTACAGGACGAAGTTTCCTGGAGTTCTAGTGGAGAATTCATAACCGGTGAGGTCCATCCAGTCAAGTGTGAGAATGGATTTCCCGCCGATGACACTGGTTGGTGCCAGTCGCGCTAAAGTCACGAATTGGTAGAAGTTAGAATTCATGGGCTGGCGACCATTGAATCGGGTTCCAGTGGCTGAATGATATACGAGCTTGCTTATTTGTAAGCGGAATGTTGTGTGTCCGAACCCCCTGTGGTGGCTGCGTACTACCAATGATTCCCAAACAAGTTGAATGAAACAGTACATCCAGCTGGTTTTCAATGGTTCTCTAATTCATATCAATCCGTGGTCAAACTCGAAAAAACATTGAACTGCGCATACCATTATTGTGACGTTCAACGTTTTTCTAGACTAGTACAATAATTTTGTATGTAAACAAAACACCTAGTTCAGGGAAGAGTCTCTTTTCGGTGAATTTATTCACTTAGCTGCATGTACAATCTCAAGTATTATTATTATTATTATTGTTCCCTTGGGTTCCTAGTGGAACATAGGGCTTCAACTGCACGTCTCCACTTGTTTCTGTCTTGTGCTGTACTTTTCACTTGCGTCCATGTTATTCCATACTGTTTCATCTCCTCCTCACACGATCTCCTCCATGTCACCCTTGCACGTCCCACTCGCCGCTTCCCTTTCGGGTTCCACTCGAGGGCCTGACGCGCGATGTCACTCAACGGCCTCCTCAGCTAGTGTCCAATCCATCTCCACTTCCTCCTGCATATTTGTTGGGTGATTGGTTCCTGTTTCGTTTGTTCCCATAGCTTCTTGTTTGTGATTCTTTCCGGCCATCTAATCTTCAGTATGGAGCGAAGACAGTTGTTGATAAAGGTCTGCAACCTGTTGAAAATATTCTTGGTGACCCGCCAAGTTTCTGATCCGTAAAGCAAAATTGACTTCACGTTTGTATTGAAAATCCGAATCACTTTGTTGTTGATGGTGAGTGACGAAGATTTCCAGATTGGTTTCAGGTTGATGAATGTGTTTCTCGCCTTCCCGATTCTCGCTCGATTTGACATCCTCGTCCGTTCCTCCTGTGGTTGAGACAATGCTCCCTAGATAAGTGAATGAAGTAACCTCTTTCAAATCCCTCCCGTTGATGGTGATTGGCGGTGGATGTTGCTACTGTTGTTGGTTGGTTATTTTCATAACCTCCGTGTTGTCTATGTTCACCTGGAGTCCTGTCTTTGCTGCTTCTTCGACCAGTTTGTCGGTTTTTGCTTGTAAGTCTTCGATTTTGTGTGACATCAAAGATAAATCATCCACGCGCGAAATCGAGGTCTTCTAGGTTCTTCACGTCGGTCCAGAATATCCCTGTCTTCTCGTTTCCCACTGTCTGACGCATAATCCAGTCCACCACCACAATTAGGAATATCATTGGTGATAATAAGCACCCTTGTCTGACTCCTGTGTTTACTGCAAACGCCTCGCTGAGTTTTCCGTTGTGGATCACTTGACATGTGCCGTTGTCATACAGCTGTTGAATAAGGTTGATGACTATTTGGAGTACGCCGTAGTACTTGAGTAGTTTCCAAATTACTTCGCGGTCAACGCTGTCTGAAGGCCTTCTCACAGTCTATAAAGTTGAGGTAGACAATCTCAAGTATACATACTCATTTTTGTATGTGTGTGTGTACATTAGGTCTGTCCGATAAGAATAGAAATAAGTTTAGGGTTATTGTTGTCAAGACATTTCAAAAATGTGATGAGTAATCAAAGTGTAACTGTCGAGGGAGGGGGTTCAAGATTGGTGAGATGGCAGTGATGATTTGTTGTCAAAAAGCAGCTTATCTATTAACACATAAAAGAAGTTAAATATGCGTAATACAGTTATGCAATAAGATGAATAGTTTAATGATTGAGTTGTGATTAGGATGCATATAGAAACAAAGGAAAATATGGAATTATGTAAGAGCCCTAAAAATTACAAATGTTATAACCAGTTAGAAAAGAAAACAAGCACACAAACATCAATTCAGTAGAAGTCAACACGGTTATTACCAAGAGAGTAGAAATGGTTGGATAATTTTCTTTTGCATACATAACTCTGGTTTCCCCCAACTGAATGACTAAGGCTGCAGAAATACAAAGGAGGTGAGAGTGTATTGTCTTTGGTAGGTTGCTCGTCACTTTGTAGATCAGTTTGAAGGAGGAAGTGGCGTTTGTTGAGATGGAATGACCAGTGTTTACCAGATGTTCGATTATCGCACTGCTTATACAGCCACTATTACCTTTTTGCAGCCATGCGGGATAGTGTTTTTTGAACTCTTTTGGATAGGGTACGATGTGTCTGGCACCACAGCAACAGGTGAACTGATATATGCATGTATATGTATGTAATTCATATTCACCAGGTGCTTTTCCTTTATCTTTCTTTTGAACCCCCTTACTTTAAAATATACTGCATACATACTCAGGGTCACTTACTCTTATATACGATAAACATGTTACCAAGCCCTTCCGATCACTGAATTAGTGATAATCACTTCTGAACACTGTTCATCATCTATTGCTTTCAGATTGCTTAGGGCTTAAATTGACCTCTGTTAGCTTTTTCTATAACTTTTTAGAGAAGTTGCATACTACAGGTTTGTGTACTTTTTCTCAGAAAGTATAATAGTAGGCGATATGCTCCAAGAAAAAAACAACTTCATCTTCACTTATTGCAACTTTATGTCTACTCTGTGGTGAAATATGCTGGCTTTAATTACAAATTGCACAGTTCAAAGTGAGAAGTGATCATCTGTGAAAAATTAAAAAAAAATTAATTCAGATCACTTCAATATACGTACGATCTAATTGAATTTTAGATTTTTCCCGTCGATTGATTGGGCCGAAGTGCTCGTTCTCAGGTTGACATGTCAGCTTCTCCTTGTGCAGAGACTTCGACGATGTCTGAGCATATAATTAGAAGGTAATTGGTGGATGATGACTAGCAGTGGAATCCAGCCAGAATGCGCATTTCGTCCTATTTGGTCTAGTGGATAACGCTTTAGCGTTGGAAACTATGGGCACTGGGTTCGAACCTCGGTGGGAACATCATCACTCACTTGGGAATGCAGGTACATCTAACTGACAAGTCCTAAATAGGACGAAATGTGCGTCCAGCTGGATTCCACTGCTAGTCATCATTCACCAACTAACTTTTACATACGATTCGTTTGCTACTCTGAATGGTAATCATGGTAGCAACCTTAATAGAATGATAGTATTTCAATCAGTAGCACACATTAATGTCAACGAACTGAACACCTCTAATAATAAAGACAATACTAATTTCACTGACTTATCTAAATTCACTGCAGTGTGGACAGAATTGGTTGAACTGGCATAAAATGATTAATAAAACTCTTTTATCTGTCATCACTCCGAGACTTGAAACGATGGATGATGGGTCTCAGTCTCAACGGGAACACTTGTAATTCAGTTGACGAGTCACAAACTAGGACGAAACCCGCATTCTCAGTGTATTTTGCATCCACCTCTAGTTATCACTGCCAGCTAAATCAAATGGGTAGTGTTCCAACTTTGAGTATAAGCTTATATCAGTTAGAGAACCATTGAACCAGGGAGTAGTACTGGGTGACTGTTTCTTCTTAATTTGGGACTTTTCACCAGTACGAACCTATGACCCCACCGGGGATCACGATCTAAGGTAACGAAAGCTGACTGACTATTCACTACCATTGGGATGGGATCCAATGACCTGGCTATGAATTCGAACTCTTGTCAACCCGGTGGATTACTTTTGAAGAGTCCAAGGCTAGGATGAAACAGTTGTCCAGCATTCACCGCCAGGCTCTTCGGCTGATACCAACCCGTGATCGAATTTGAAGGCAATTCAATCCCTACAAAATAACATTCGAAAAATGAATAGTTTTTCTTTTGTTTAAAGCTCTGCATTAATGCTTTTAAAAATGCCTTTTATCTTGTCGATCAGATTTTCATTCAGTAGTGTAGGCTTAAAATATTTAAAAAAAAATATTGAAGTACCGTCATAAAAAAGAATTTTGCTAAAGACTATACATAATGAAAAGAAGAGGAAGAAGGGATAAAGCATTTTAATGCATATAATATGCATTAAAATTACTTAAATGGTTTTAGTTCAATATAAAATGAAGCATGCGTTATTATTATTATTTTTGCTTTCGACATTTATAAGTCTTATAATGATTGCATCCTAATGTATTTCGCTAAAATCCTTTTCAATTATTGGCTTTGTAGAGATTTCGTTTGATTGGGTGGAGGATTTCATTATGAGCTGATATCAGTTAGAGGGCCACTAGAAAACCTGCGAGTACTGGACAGCTGTTTCGTCCCACTAATTTGGGACTCTTGAGCAGAACGCACCCACCCTACTGAATTTCGAGCTCACGACCTTCTGGTTACAAGGCTAGAGAGCTCGTAGACTATTGATCCACTGGGACCCGATGCAATGGCTAGTCCGTGAATTCTAACTTCTGCCAATTTTACGACATAGTGCTACCATTTCGCAATATCTTCTTAGATGAGTAACTGCCTCATCCTCAACCTCATGATGAAATTCTCCATCCAATCAAACAAAAAATCCCTACAGAACTGATACTTGAAAATTAATCTGATGTTCACTAGCAGCTGGCCCTATTCAGGCAGTGACCTGGGGTTCTAGTGGGAAGCCGTGACCATTAGGGTACAGCAGGTTGAAGATGAGGCAGTAACTCATCGAAGAAGACATTGCGCGAAGTGGTTGCGCTATGTTGTGAATTGGCAGAATTTAGAATTCATGGGCCATTGGATAGGGTCCCAGTGGCTCAGTGGTCTAAGAGCTCGCTAACCTTGTAACGAGAAGATCGTGGGCTCGAACCTCAGTAGGGTGGATGCGTACTGTTGAATAGTCCCACACTAGGAGCAATCCTTTTCATCAATAAATAAACAAGTAATTACGCATATATGCACGCATCTAATGCTTGATGTGTGGACAAAAGAATGAAAAAGTATCCATCTCATAGTCAAAGGATTTAAATTCTTGAAATAAAAGACCAGTTATACAATAAATCTAACTGCATAATATAGGTGGCTTTTATTTCCTTAGGATCTCGTGCCAGCATTTTATAGTGTGAGTAATCACTGTGAATGGTTTAGTTAGAGTTGTAACATGCTGTCTGAGATATAATCGGTGATAGTTTTAGCCTCCATAAACCACCTGGGTAGACTTTGGTCTTTGTCTGTCGAAATGCTCTCATATGGCCATGTCTTCATAGCCTACCTCTGCCAGATAAGTTCTATTCATGCAGCGGAGTGAGTGCTTCTCACAAAAATAAAGTGGCGAATTTCGAAAATCTTATAGGCATGCACACTTAGCTAGGGTGGCTAAAAGGGTTCCGGCTGCAAACTTATCGTATGCATGGATTCCAGAACCCGAAAGGATCCCAGTGAACCGGTTTGATCACTGAAAATCATGAGAACGCAACAGCTTCTGACGCTGCTCTACTGCCTTGTGGACCTTGTGGTAAAAGTCTGCAGTCACCTGTTGTAAATCACTTCTCAGTCAACGCTATCGAAGGCCTTAACGAAGTCGATCAAGTTGAGTTTCAGTAGTAGGGGTATTCTTTTTTTAACAGAGTAGGGTAGCTAACCTTCCACTCAACTCTCCCCATCTCCCCCCCCCGCCTTCGGCTTACTACCACGTAAGTGATGTTATGGAGTGCGTCACCTCAAGAATCAAACCATGATCGCTTGCATAATTGGAGAGCATTCTAAAAATGACTCACTGACACTCTAAATCCACTAAATTCTCATTTTTCACTCGTACATTTCTGCTTTGCTTTGCATTTATTGATATTTTTTTATCATTATGAATATTTTATAAAGTGTCAAGACTTGAAGTGCTACACTTCACTGTAGTGTTCTATAATTTCAACGTTTAAAATTGAATATTTGAGTAATTATTATTTCAATTTTGAAAGTCATGTTTACTTATATTTAAAAAAAAACACTTAAAAACTTAAAATGTCAACAAATGAGGTGATTTAGCGTGTGTGCTCTACTCATTCACCTTTTAAGGTCAGGTCACATTTGTCAATGTTTATTATTAAAAAAAAGCAAATAATGTTTGTCTCCATGCTTGAGTTCATACACCCACACACACACACACACCAATCCACCCCCCTCACCCCACGCCACTCCACACGGTGACTCATTTGTCTACTTTACAAAACAAATAGTGAATATTCTCACACTTGGTTCACACATGGTTAGTTAACTTCAAAATGTCTCTCTTTCTCTTTTCTCCACATGTCACTTCATTTTTGTAGTATGTATAAGCTAAAATTTAACAAAAACAGATTTGACCTTTCTATGTGAATAATCAAAGAGACACACAGAGAGAAGAGGTGATCTTTCTTGTTTTCACTATGAATTAAACTATTTTATATTATGCATATGTGATATTTTTAAGTTAAAATGTTTATTCTCTCTATTTCTGTTGAAGAAACAGAAAGAACTAACATGATTAGAGCTGACATTAGTTAGCGAACCATTGGCAAACCATCATGAAGTACTTACTGCCAGACATCTGTTTCGTCATCAGTACACACCCACCGGTTGGAGTTCGAACCCAGGATCTGCTGGTTACCAGGCTAGCGAGCTCGTGGACCATTCAGCAGCCACTGAAACCTGATTCAATGGCCCATGAATTCTACCTTGTGCCTTGAAACCTGAAGCTCCTGGTCTCAACCCCCCGTAGTGGGTGCGTACTGCCAGTGATTCCCAAACTACGACGAAGCAGCTGTCCAGTAGTTCTTGGTTTTCAGTAGTTCTCTAGCTGTTACCAATCCGTGGTCCTTACAAACCGACTCTTGAAAATTATTAGATAATTTGGGGGATTTCATCATGATTAGAAGACGGAGATTATCTGAAAAATGTGATGTATTAGCGCTATACATTTCGAACAATCTGATCACACATTTACTTGTCAAGTCAATATATATGGAAAAGTTAAATTAAACAAGGTGACAAAAAAAAGAATTAAGAATAACTAACACAAACGTTTGGTAATCCAATCAAATAAGGATTACCAAGGTAGGTTAAGAGTAATAACAAACTGTTTTTGAATACACAAGGGGGGCTTAAGTTTCTGAATGGCTATAGCCTCAGCGTATTTCAGTAAACGTCCTTGACCGTTTTTATAGATGACCTTAAAGGCTGAGTTAACATCAACCTTATGGTTCATCTCGATTAAATGTTTAGCTATAGACGAAGTTGGTAGTCTAGCACCTGCATCTATGGGCTTGTCACAATTCATCTGTTTTCCTAACCACTTTGGGATATGCTCTCCCACCCCCACGTGCAACGCGCGATTACTCCTCCCTATGTATGTATGTCCACACACACACGAAAATTGGTAAATTGTATGGGATGTGATAAAATCACTTGTGCACTTTTGAGGTTTCCAGTGAAGCATATTTTTAGCCTTTTCGACAATTACAAGCTGGGCTGCATAGTAGGTTCTACGGATGATGGAATTCAACCTTTGTCTCAAAATCCTACTATTTATTTCCCCATTATATGGTAATTTGATGAAAACCTTTTTCTTAGGGACAGTATGGATTGTAGGTTTAGAGGCTAGTTGACAAGCCCACATTTTTCAGATAATCTCCGTCTTCTAATAATGCTATCAAAATTTATAAAAGGGACTAACTGTTTTAGATTTCATCATGAACTAACATTAGTTAGAAAACCATTGGAAAACCAGTCGGGAGTACTGCGAGACAGTTGTTTCGTCCCACTAGTTTGGGACTCTTGAGCAGTACGCACCCATCACCACTCTTCCAACCCGCGACCTTCTGATTGCAAAGCTAGCGAACCTGTAGATCATTAAGCCACTGGGACCTGCCCTATCCAATAAATAGCCAACCAGCTCATGAATTCTAACTTCTGCGAATTCACGACATAGCGCGACCACTTCGCACAATGTCTTCTTCGATGAGTTACTGCCTCACCATCAACCTGCTGCACCCTAGTGGTCATGGCTTCCCACTAGAATCCCAGATAAAGTTTTACTTTGGTAAATTCATCTTATTGTAGGGTGAGTTTATTAACAAAACAATCGAGATTTTGGTTAGCGTCTGGATTTTCTTGCTCCTCCTTTTTTTCAATTCCTTTGGCGTTCCGAGTGGAAGATAGGACGTCAAGCTTGAGTGTTGAAGTCTTACTAGTGGTTGTGGTGTTGCCTAACACGTTCAACCATTCCTTATTACCAGTCTTACAATCGGCTAAGTGAGATTTAGGAGTTTATTGGCCAGAAGTTGAACCCTTGGCCAACTGAGTTGTTGGTGAGCATTCCACCTTGGAACCGTCGGCGATGAAACTTCATTTTTGCATAAAACTACGCAGTACTGGCTGATTAGGATGAGCAGTTAGTTGTCTGCCATTCATATCAACCATTAGTATCTGGTAGTCGGCCAGACTGAGGTGACCTAAACACCAGATGACCATTTCGTTTGTTTAGGGCTGGGTTCATCAGCGATGCATTCTGTTTAACTCAGCTCAGGCAGCTACATCGATTCAAACCACCTGTTTAAGCGCGCTTTCTCTGGTGTTAGATGGGATATTATGTTCAATTAAGTGTATAGTGTTAAATAGGGAGGGAAATTTAGTCGATAAGGTTTTCAATTTGTGTCGATTGAGTTGAATGGGGCATGTGGTATCTATGCCAAGTCATAAAGATTCCTTGTCAAGCAATGTTACCTGATATAAGATTGTTTTGGAAAAAAGCTGACAGTTTTCTAATCAAAACATGACATCAATCTATGAAGTATTCGGTTGTTGGTTGGAACCATCTAGGGTGGTGTAGACCGCCTCATTGAAGTCCTGGAGATACTAAGAAATAATAAGTGGCAACTTTTGGTGACATATCTCTAAATCGTCCTTGGCAGTGGTGAAGGTGCATTCACACTTTGTCATCTCCCAGATCCATTCAATCCTGAATGTTCTCCATGTTACCATTCTTTCACTCATACATACGCGTATATACGACAAAGGAGTGAGAGAGTTCCAGAACTGTTTCCAGTCGAGGATCAAATTGTAGTGAATAACAAGATTAGAAATGTGATACTAAAAGGTAAACAGGCAATTTTGAATAAGAAACGTGATCAAATAATAATTATTGAGAAAATTGACCGTTTATAATTACTGCACCAAAGACAAAGATTGAACGTGTTTCTTTTGAATATTTAGCGTAGGCTTGAACTTTTGGCTCACTAGTGCCTCAGAAATGACCAGATGTCTTGATCTTGCTCCCTTTAAAAGGTTCGATAGGATCTTATATCGGACTTTGAAGGACTTTTCAAGTAGAGTTGAGCGTCCTGAACTTTCCAGGTGTTTTACTGGAGGCACACCTACGTTCTTCCTTTGCTATCCAGGATGGATAGTGTTTCAGAACATTTGTTTCCCATGGAAATATAAAACAAGTAACAATTGGGGTAGCAAAGATCCCTGAAAAGACTATATTGACTTACAGCTTAGAAATAGGGAGTGAAGTGCTAGAGCATGTGGATCATTTCATTTACTTGAGAAACTGCATCAGCCAACGCCAACGGGTTGATCGCTGACAAAATCTCAGCACGGATGCAGAAGGCTTGTTTCTCATATGCCAGTTTACGCCGTCTCTGGCGTAGACGTGATATCTGGCTATCGACTAAAGGGCGTGTGTACTGCTCAGTGGTCCGCTCCGTCGTCCTTTATGGCTGTGAAACCTGGCCATTGAAATTGGAAGACATGAAAAGCCCACCTAGCTGTCTTTGATCATATGTACCTGTGTTCTGTCTTTCGTGTCAAATGGTAGGTGTAATAGGGTGAGGAATATTGAGGTTAGGCATCAGTTGAGTGCTAGGTAAGGAGTGGAAATCAATCGACGAAGTTGTGAAGATACATCGACTGAGATGGTTAGGATATAATAATATCTTTATTCTGGACAGTATTTGTAAAATGTACAGGATTTTCAGAGGATATTAATTGACAACAGTATATCCTGTGACACGATGCTCTCTGAGCTGAAGCACAAACCACTCCATTATGATATAGCTGCTTTGGAATACGTTACCACCCCCAGAATCAGGCCATTCCTCAAGTTTAGTAGGAACTTGCTAATCGGAAGCTTGTAAACACTTTAAATACACAGAAGAGTCGATAATACTAATAGAGGTCATCTCTCAACTGATTATTACAAACCGAACGTATGCCTAGCCATCCTTTGCTTTCCTCGACGGTCAATGTTAGCCGCTGACATAGGATGATCAGGTTGGAAAAGAGTCAGCTAGTATTGGCGAAACCAAAACATGGCCTCATCAGTCAATGAAGTTCACAACAGTTAGTTTGAGCCAGTCACGTGGGAAGGTGTAGACTTCCTAGTTGGTGTCCTCGGGACGGTAGCAACCAGCGACTGAAGACAGTTGGTGGTATGGCCCAAAACCCTCGTTCCCAATGGATGTCACAGATGCATACACTCCTTATGATTTATAATATTCAATAAAATTCGATTGTTCTTCCATATTACTATTTTATTTCTCTCACCCATATTTCTGTTTATTTTCTCTCTTTTGAATGTCTCCTTACTCTCTTCTCATGCTTTGTGTGCTATATGGAGGGAAAGTGGCAGCTCGAGCTGCTGCACATCTGTTCAAAGTTCTTTGATAAAACTATTAACAGCACTAGATAGCCTTAACGTCAGTAAAAACAATATCGTCTTTTGTTTTTCGTTCATTGAGAAATACAAAAACCTTTTTGACTAGACACTAATCAGTGACAAGTGTAGTGTGTCTTTTCCCTTGTTTGGTGCAGAGTGAATTCTGTCAGTCAAGTTTGAAATGTGGCCAGCATGCCACTAAGTGGCTCGCCATCACAGTGCACTTTGAACTGTCGATATTAGATGATTTGAAGCAATCGGCAGGAAGCCTTGTGTTTGACTTAGGTTTCGTGCTAGTCGGCACTCACCAGTCAGCAAGGCGTATCTGCAATCACCTTGGAGGAACTCATATCCCTCCTGATATTCGAAGCCGCGTCAGAGACATTGCCACTGATCTATTCGGACTCAGTTCCTCCAGTGTTACAGATATGCCTTGCAAACTGATGAGTGCTAACTAGCACGACACCTAGATCAGTCTTCCTACCGATTGCCTCTAACCATCTATTAACAAAAACTTTTATAATAATGAATATCAAATGCCCAGCGCCCAGATTTTTTGTCCAAAAAATGAACTTGCTTTAGACACATATTCCTACTGCTATTTAGTAATTCTTTTGTAAATGAAACTCATGAAATAATTCGTGATGTCATGACTTATCTTCTTGTTATAAAATCAATCTAATGTACATAAAATGATTGAGGCAATCTGACCGGTAATGGGTGGATTAGTCATTGTCAAGATGGGGTTACATTAGAAAAGAAAAAATGAATTTAGAATTAAGGAGTGTGAATTTGATTGTTAAGGTTAAAGGTCATAAACTGAATCAACAGACACACACACACACACGCATCGATGCTAAAAGGTTTGTAAAATCATAGAGCAGATTTGTAGCTCCTAATCGCATCAATTGACTCACGCATCTTTATAATTGGCTTTGTATATATATTTTTTCTCATGCCCTTGTTAGTTTTATTGTAATTTTCCATTGATCCATATATATTGACCTTGCATCATTTCGACTGCACGTGTTTGGTGTTGGTTTAATGAACAAAGATTTGGGGACTAACCTCTCTCTCTCTCCTCCCACCCAACCATTTTTCTATTCCACCTCATTGTGTGATCACATGCAAGTGAATGCATTGTGATCACTGAGCTTTTTTCCAAGTTATTTAACTTAATCAGGGTCAGTCATTCTGTGTCTAGCTAGATTTCCATGTTCCGATTGTCTAATTAACCCCGGTTTACTAGTTTGTTCTATGCAGTGGACCTCACAGTCATTAGATGGTATTTGGTAAATTATATATCACGAATTGGTAGAAGTCAGAATTCATGGACTGGCCATCGAATCAGGTCCCTGTGGCTGAATAGTATACGAGCTAGCCTTGTAACCAGAAGGTCACGGGTTCGAAACCTGGTGGTGGGTGCGTACTGCCGATGATTCCCAATGCTAGGATGAAACAGCTGTCCAGTCATAACTGCCTGCCGGTTTTCAATGGTTCTCTAACTGATGTCAATCCGTAGTCAAATTCGAAAAAGTTTAATTTAAAATAGATCACGTGATACAGTTCTATCTGACCAGGTTACAACACCTCCCTCTCCCATGAAGTGACAAAATCAACACGAATATTGTGATAAGCAAGTTCACTGTGTAAACAAACACTACTTTTATAATTTTACACACCGGTTAAATCCAACAATCCACACTTCATTTCGTTATCTTTACTAATTGACCAACTTGATAACGAAAAAGTACCCCCAGACAGAGGAACGATGATCAAGTCAGTAAACTTTATTTTGATATCATAACAGACGTCCTATTATTATTATTATTATTTCCTTTGTTATTTGGTTTAGTGATCTTCATTGCTATTTTGACTTTCAATATGTCCCTTCAACTTGACCTAACTTGTCTATTTTATCACCCCCTAACTCTTTGTTATATTATATATATATATATGCTGAGTGGATTTTGTACATTCCGGTTTAATAATGCCACTTTGATAAAGCTATTAGCTGCAGCAGCAGTAAATAGCAAAACGTCAGTCAAAACAACAATATCGTTTTATTTTTCATTCATTCATTCATTCATCGGGAAATACAAGTAAAAACCTTCATTATAATGAATATCATTTGTGTTGTCACAAGGTGGTCGAATGAGGATTTCTATCTGAATTTCCATGTACTCAACTCTAACTAAGTCTTTCAGGTGTTTACAACAAATAGCATGACGACGTTTGATGCAGGCGGATGCAGGAGATGAGGCTGATTCGTGCAAATCACAGTGCATAGTCAAGTTTTGTTGTCAAGTAGCGAAACCATGCGACATTGGTTTTCGGTGAAAACTTACTCCAATCATTTCGATTACATGATTTCATACGACGATATACATATATGTATGTCAAACTGATGATCTCCCTGGGATTGAAATAAAGTAGCGTCGTCGTCACTACTTAATTAAGTCAACATATAGACTAAACCCTCATCTTGTTCTAAACGAGACATAGTATAAAGTCGTCTATGATGCATGTATGCGGTGAGGCGACATTTTCGAACACTTATCACTTGATCATTCAGACGAAATTGCACATATTTATTATTATTATTACTGTGCAATTCTTTGTCACCACTGTTTTTATTTTCCTTATCAGATTCTGCGTCTACTTCATCCATATTTTCCAAATGAGAACAATATCTACAACAATCTTTTTTTTAAGATGTGTAGATAATGAGGAAACCGAGCGGGTGGAGGACAAGGATGAAAACGAAGAAGAAGAAGAAGAAGAGGATAATGGTGTCGATGATAAAGAAGACACAGTTGACACGTATTTACAGGGGGGACACGCAACTTTCATTGATCATCAAAACATTCCCCCAATGCAATGCAAGAAGTCTCTGTGCTGAAACTTCAATTCTTGTTCAGCTACTTACTGCTAGGGAGAATCTAACTCGCAGTTGAAGAGAAACAACTCTAGCACAAGGACAAGGGGGAATATTATTCTCAAGCGGTACACCGGCACAAAATGAAGATTCTAGAACCACCCATATAAATGGTCTTTAGGAAAGATTTTCGGATGATCATTTTCAGAAGGCTTCACTCTATCATATTCCTCCCACGATTTTCTTAAATATAAAGGGAATGACCCTTGAACAAGATGAACTCTTATTAACTCAAATAATTCCATGTATGAACGATTTAAAATATGATATTAAATCGTTCAAACATGGAATTATTTGAGTTAATAAGAGTTCATCTTGTTCAAGGGTCATTCCCTTTATATTTAAGAAAATCGTGGGAGGAATATGATAGAGTGAAGCCTTCTGAAAATGATCATCCGAAAATCTTTCCTAAAGACCATTTATATGGGTGGTTCTAGAATCTTCATTTTGTGCCGGTGTACCGCTTGAGAATAATATTCCCCCTTGTCCTTGTGCTAGAGTTGTTTCTCTTCAACTGCGAGTTAGATTCTCCCTAGCAGTAAGTAGCTGAACAAGAATTGAAGTTTCAGCACAGAGACTTCTTGCATTGCATTGGGGGAATGTTTTGATGATCAATGAAAGTTGCGTGTCCCCCCTGTAAATACGTGTCAACTGTGTCTTCTTTATCATCGACACCATTATCCTCTTCTTCTTCTTCTTCTTCGTTTTCATCCTTGTCCTCCACCCGCTCGGTTTCCTCATTATCTACACATCTTAAAAAAAAGATTGTTGTAGATATTGTTCTCATTTGGAAAATATGGATGAAGTAGACGCAGAATCTGATAAGGAAAATAAAAACAGTGGTGACAAAGAATTGCACAGTAATAATAATAATAAATATGTGCAATTTCGTCTGAATGATCAAGTGATAAGTGTTCGAAAATGTCGCCTCACCGCATACATGCATCATAGACGACTTTATACTATGTCTCGTTTAGAACAAGATGAGGGTTTAGTCTATATGTTGACTTAATTAAGTAGTGACGACGACGCTACTTTATTTCAATCCCAGGGAGATCATCAGTTTGACATACATATATGTATATCGTCGTATGAAATCATGTAATCGAAATGATTGGAGTAAGTTTTCACCGAAAACCAATGTCGCATGGTTTCGCTACTTGACAACAAAACTTGACTATGCACTGTGATTTGCACGAATCAGCCTCATCTCCTGCATCCGCCTGCATCAAACGTCGTCATGCTATTTGTTGTAAACACCTGAAAGACTTAGTTAGAGTTGAGTACATGGAAATTCAGATAGAAATCCTCATTCGACCACCTTGTGACAACACAAATGATATTCATTATAATGAAGGTTTTTACTTGTATTTCCCGATGAATGAATGAATGAATGAAAAATAAAACGATATTGTTGTTTTGACTGACGTTTTGCTATTTACTGCTGCTGCAGCTAATAGCTTTATCAAAGTGGCATTATTAAACCGGAATGTACAAAATCCATTCAGCATATATATATATATAATATAACAAAGAGTTAGGGGGTGATAAAATAGACAAGTTAGGTCAAGTTGAAGGGACATATTGAAAGTCAAAATAGCAATGAAGATCACTAAACCAAATAACAAAGGAAATAATAATAATAATAGGACGTCTGTTATGATATCAAAATAAAGTTTACTGACTTGATCATCGTTCCTCTGTCTGGGGGTACTTTCTCGTTATCAAGTTGGTCAATTAGTAAAGATAACGAAATGAAGTGTGGATTGTTGGATTTAACCGGTGTGTAAAATTATAAAAGTAGTGTTTGTTTACACAGTTGAGGGCGAGTACAAAACAGTGTGAAATGAATGACCACAATGATTCTGTCGAAGTAGGTATATGAATACAGTGGAGAATACAGATTGTTTAGGAGAGTTGATATTTCTTTTCAACGACTTCATGAAATAAATGAAGTAGAGTTTTCAAGTGATAAGTAACAGTACCAGCAATCAGTTAGATTAGATATTTTTTGGTTCCCCGTGGATAATTGGGCTTCATGCTAGACACTTGAAGTTTCAGTAGTAGCGGTGCTTGTTTTTATGGGATAGGGTTGCTAGCCTCATGGCCAACCTTTCCCCTTTACAGGTCTTATTGCTGGCTTAGCGAGGTGAAGGAGTGCCTCGGTGGCCGGGAATCGAACCCCGAACCACCTGCGTGGTTGGTGAGCATTCTACCGCTGTGCCACCTACACACAGAGCAGATAATGGACCTAAGAAATTCGATAGTCGACAAGCTAAAAGAATGGCAACAGTGATCTTGAAACGAGCTATCCATTTCAAAAGGCAAGCCCGGGTCCCCTACTCAACTCTAACAATCCCTAATATATCCCTTACCAGACCCAAAATCTCATCTTTCCCTAAACCCATCCGAATCCTTTTGAGGCAGCCTGCTTAAAACTTAGGTTACCGAAAAGCCCCATCAATACAGTCTGCATATAATTTCGCATATTCAGTTTGTTTAAATCCACTAAAGTATGATCTGTGATAGTATTGTTTACTCCGGTGAGTATTTAAAATATTTACAACCTGTTGATTCATAAGTTTCCACTCTACTAAACATGAGGTGGAAAAGCATTATCCTCGATGGATGGCAGCTTATCCCAATACATGAGATGGCTGTTCCCAATTGGTGTCCTTGGTTCTCAAAATGTACTCCTGAACTTTTTATAATCGACAATCAAAAAAAATCGTGTATTTGTTGAAAACATGACAATGCACTGGTTGCGGCGTTTCAGTTCAGATAAAACTGTGTCACACGATCCATTGTCAATTAATCTTTTTCGAATTCGACCACGGATTGATATCAGTTAGAGAACCATTGAAAACTAGCAGGAAGTACTGAACGGTTGTTTCATCAGCTTAGTTTGGGTCTCTTCATCAGTACGCATCCACTGCCAGGATTAGAACCCAGGACCGTCGTCTGGTTACAAGGCTAGCGAGCTCGTATACCATACAGCCACTGGGACCCGATTCAATGGCCAGCCCACGAATTCTAACTCTTACGAATTCTTGATTTTTAGCGCGACTGGCACCACCCAATGTCATCGGTGGGAAATCCATCACTACTCCCGACTAGATGCATCTCACTGGTCACGACTTCTCGCGGGCCATTGGATCGTGTCCTAGTGGTTGAATGGTCATCTGAGAGCTTACCTAATTCATATCAATCCGTGGTCAAACTCGAAAAAACATTGAACTGCGCATAACATTATTGTGACGTCCAACGTTTTTCTAGACTAGTACAATAATTTTGTATGTAAACAAAACACCTAGTTCAGGGAAGAGTCTCTTTTCGGTGAATTTATTCACTTAGCTGCATGTACAATCTCAAGTATTATTATTATTATTATTGTTCCCTTGGGTTCCTAGTGGAACATAGGGCTTCAACTGCACGTCTCCACTTGTTTCTGTCTTGTGCTGAATAGTATACGAGCTAGCCTTGTAACCAGAAGGTCACGGGTTCGAAACCTGGTGGTGGGTGCGTACTGCCGATGATTCCCAATGCTAGGATGAAACAGCTGTCCAGTCATAACTGCCTGCCGGTTTTCAATGGTTCTCTAACTGATGTCAATCCGTAGTCAAATTCGAAAAAGTTTAATTTAAAATAGATCACGTGATACAGTTCTATCTGACCAGGTTACAACACCTCCCTCTCCCATGAAGTGACAAAATCAACACGAATATTGTGATAAGCAAGTTCACTGTGTAAACAAACACTACTTTTATAATTTTACACACCGGTTAAATCCAACAATCCACACTTCATTTCGTTATCTTTACTAATTGACCAACTTGATAACGAAAAAGTACCCCCAGACAGAGGAACGATGATCAAGTCAGTAAACTTTATTTTGATATCATAACAGACGTCCTATTATTATTATTATTTCCTTTGTTATTTGGTTTAGTGATCTTCATTGCTATTTTGACTTTCAATATGTCCCTTCAACTTGACCTAACTTGTCTATTTTATCACCCCCTAACTCTTTGTTATATTATATATATATATGCTGAGTGGATTTTGTACATTCCGGTTTAATAATGCCACTTTGATAAAGCTATTAGCTGCAGCAGCAGTAAATAGCAAAACGTCAGTCAAAACAACAATATCGTTTTATTTTTCATTCATTCATTCATTCATCGGGAAATACAAGTAAAAACCTTCATTATAATGAATATCATTTGTGTTGTCACAAGGTGGTCGAATGAGGATTTCTATCTGAATTTCCATGTACTCAACTCTAACTAAGTCTTTCAGGTGTTTACAACAAATAGCATGACGACGTTTGATGCAGGCGGATGCAGGAGATGAGGCTGATTCGTGCAAATCACAGTGCATAGTCAAGTTTTGTTGTCAAGTAGCGAAACCATGCGACATTGGTTTTCGGTGAAAACTTACTCCAATCATTTCGATTACATGATTTCATACGACGATATACATATATGTATGTCAAACTGATGATCTCCCTGGGATTGAAATAAAGTAGCGTCGTCGTCACTACTTAATTAAGTCAACATATAGACTAAACCCTCATCTTGTTCTAAACGAGACATAGTATAAAGTCGTCTATGATGCATGTATGCGGTGAGGCGACATTTTCGAACACTTATCACTTGATCATTCAGACGAAATTGCACATATTTATTATTATTATTACTGTGCAATTCTTTGTCACCACTGTTTTTATTTTCCTTATCAGATTCTGCGTCTACTTCATCCATATTTTCCAAATGAGAACAATATCTACAACAATCTTTTTTTTAAGATGTGTAGATAATGAGGAAACCGAGCGGGTGGAGGACAAGGATGAAAACGAAGAAGAAGAAGAAGAAGAGGATAATGGTGTCGATGATAAAGAAGACACAGTTGACACGTATTTACAGGGGGGACACGCAACTTTCATTGATCATCAAAACATTCCCCCAATGCAATGCAAGAAGTCTCTGTGCTGAAACTTCAATTCTTGTTCAGCTACTTACTGCTAGGGAGAATCTAACTCGCAGTTGAAGAGAAACAACTCTAGCACAAGGACAAGGGGGAATATTATTCTCAAGCGGTACACCGGCACAAAATGAAGATTCTAGAACCACCCATATAAATGGTCTTTAGGAAAGATTTTTGGATGATCATTTTCAGAAGGCTTCACTCTATCATATTCCTCCCACGATTTTCTTAAATATAAAGGGAATGACCCTTGAACAAGATGAACTCTTATTAACTCAAATAATTCCATGTATGAACGATTTAAAATATGATATTAAATCGTTCAAACATGGAATTATTTGAGTTAATAAGAGTTCATCTTGTTCAAGGGTCATTCCCTTTATATTTAAGAAAATCGTGGGAGGAATATGATAGAGTGAAGCCTTCTGAAAATGATCATCCAAAAATCTTTCCTAAAGACCATTTATATGGGTGGTTCTAGAATCTTCATTTTGTGCCGGTGTACCGCTTGAGAATAATATTCCCCCTTGTCCTTGTGCTAGAGTTGTTTCTCTTCAACTGCGAGTTAGATTCTCCCTAGCAGTAAGTAGCTGAACAAGAATTGAAGTTTCAGCACAGAGACTTCTTGCATTGCATTGGGGGAATGTTTTGATGATCAATGAAAGTTGCGTGTCCCCCCTGTAAATACGTGTCAACTGTGTCTTCTTTATCATCGACACCATTATCCTCTTCTTCTTCTTCTTCTTCTTCGTTTTCATCCTTGTCCTCCACCCGCTCGGTTTCCTCATTATCTACACATCTTAAAAAAAAGATTGTTGTAGATATTGTTCTCATTTGGAAAATATGGATGAAGTAGACGCAGAATCTGATAAGGAAAATAAAAACAGTGGTGACAAAGAATTGCACAGTAATAATAATAATAAATATGTGCAATTTCGTCTGAATGATCAAGTGATAAGTGTTCGAAAATGTCGCCTCACCGCATACATGCATCATAGACGACTTTATACTATGTCTCGTTTAGAACAAGATGAGGGTTTAGTCTATATGTTGACTTAATTAAGTAGTGACGACGACGCTACTTTATTTCAATCCCAGGGAGATCATCAGTTTGACATACATATATGTATATCGTCGTATGAAATCATGTAATCGAAATGATTGGAGTAAGTTTTCACCGAAAACCAATGTCGCATGGTTTCGCTACTTGACAACAAAACTTGACTATGCACTGTGATTTGCACGAATCAGCCTCATCTCCTGCATCCGCCTGCATCAAACGTCGTCATGCTATTTGTTGTAAACACCTGAAAGACTTAGTTAGAGTTGAGTACATGGAAATTCAGATAGAAATCCTCATTCGACCACCTTGTGACAACACAAATGATATTCATTATAATGAAGGTTTTTACTTGTATTTCCCGATGAATGAATGAATGAATGAAAAATAAAACGATATTGTTGTTTTGACTGACGTTTTGCTATTTACTGCTGCTGCAGCTAATAGCTTTATCAAAGTGGCATTATTAAACCGGAATGTACAAAATCCACTCAGCATATATATATAATATAACAAAGAGTTAGGGGGTGATAAAATAGACAAGTTAGGTCAAGTTGAAGGGACATATTGAAAGTCAAAATAGCAATGAAGATCACTAAACCAAATAACAAAGGAAATAATAATAATAATAGGACGTCTGTTATGATATCAAAATAAAGTTTACTGACTTGATCATCGTTCCTCTGTCTGGGGGTACTTTCTCGTTATCAAGTTGGTCAATTAGTAAAGATAACGAAATGAAGTGTGGATTGTTGGATTTAACCGGTGTGTAAAATTATAAAAGTAGTGTTTGTTTACACAGTTGAGGGCGAGTACAAAACAGTGTGAAATGAATGACCACAATGATTCTGTCGAAGTAGGTATATGAATACAGTGGAGAATACAGATTGTTTAGGAGAGTTGATATTTCTTTTCAACGACTTCATGAAATAAATGAAGTAGAGTTTTCAAGTGATAAGTAACAGTACCAGCAATCAGTTAGATTAGATATTTTTTGGTTCCCCGTGGATAATTGGGCTTCATGCTAGACACTTGAAGTTTCAGTAGTAGCGGTGCTTGTTTTTATGGGATAGGGTTGCTAGCCTCATGGCCAACCTTTCCCCTTTACAGGTCTTATTGCTGGCTTAGCGAGGTGAAGGAGTGCCTCGGTGGCCGGGAATCGAACCCCGAACCACCTGCGTGGTTGGTGAGCATTCTACCGCTGTGCCACCTACACACAGAGCAGATAATGGACCTAAGAAATTCGATAGTCGACAAGCTAAAAGAATGGCAACAGTGATCTTGAAACGAGCTATCCATTTCAAAAGGCAAGCCCGGGTCCCCTACTCAACTCTAACAATCCCTAATATATCCCTTACCAGACCCAAAATCTCATCTTTCCCTAAACCCATCCGAATCCTTTTGAGGCAGCCTGCTTAAAACTTAGGTTACCGAAAAGCCCCATCAATACAGTCTGCATATAATTTCGCATATTCAGTTTGTTTAAATCCACTAAAGTATGATCTGTGATAGTATTGTTTACTCCGGTGAGTATTTAAAATATTTACAACCTGTTGATTCATAAGTTTCCACTCTACTAAACATGAGGTGGAAAAGCATTATCCTCGATGGATGGCAGCTTATCCCAATACATGAGATGGCTGTTCCCAATTGGTGTCCTTGGTTCTCAAAATGTACTCCTGAACTTTTTATAATCGACAATCAAAAAAAATCGTGTATTTGTTGAAAACATGACAATGCACTGGTTGCGGCGTTTCAGTTCAGATAAAACTGTGTCACACGATCCATTGTCAATTAATCTTTTTCGAATTCGACCACGGATTGATATCAGTTAGAGAACCATTGAAAACTAGCAGGAAGTACTGAACGGTTGTTTCATCAGCTTAGTTTGGGTCTCTTCATCAGTACGCATCCACTGCCAGGATTAGAACCCAGGACCGTCGTCTGGTTACAAGGCTAGCGAGCTCGTATACCATACAGCCACTGGGACCCGATTCAATGGCCAGCCCACGAATTCTAACTCTTACGAATTCTTGATTTTTAGCGCGACTGGCACCACCCAATGTCATCGGTGGGAAATCCATCACTACTCCCGACTAGATGCATCTCACTGGTCACGACTTCTCGCGGGCCATTGGATCGTGTCCTAGTGGTTGAATGGTCATCTGAGAGCTTACCTAATTCATATCAATCCGTGGTCAAACTCGAAAAAACATTGAACTGCGCATAACATTATTGTGACGTCCAACGTTTTTCTAGACTAGTACAATAATTTTGTATGTAAACAAAACACCTAGTTCAGGGAAGAGTCTCTTTTCGGTGAATTTATTCACTTAGCTGCATGTACAATCTCAAGTATTATTATTATTATTATTGTTCCCTTGGGTTCCTAGTGGAACATAGGGCTTCAACTGCACGTCTCCACTTGTTTCTGTCTTGTGCTGAATAGTATACGAGCTAGCCTTGTAACCAGAAGGTCACGGGTTCGAAACCTGGTGGTGGGTGCGTACTGCCGATGATTCCCAATGCTAGGATGAAACAGCTGTCCAGTCATAACTGCCTGCCGGTTTTCAATGGTTCTCTAACTGATGTCAATCCGTAGTCAAATTCGAAAAAGTTTAATTTAAAATAGATCACGTGATACAGTTCTATCTGACCAGGTTACAACACCTCCCTCTCCCATGAAGTGACAAAATCAACACGAATATTGTGATAAGCAAGTTCACTGTGTAAACAAACACTACTTTTATAATTTTACACACCGGTTAAATCCAACAATCCACACTTCATTTCGTTATCTTTACTAATTGACCAACTTGATAACGAAAAAGTACCCCCAGACAGAGGAACGATGATCAAGTTAGTAAACTTTATTTTGATATCATAACAGACGTCCTATTATTATTATTATTTCCTTTGTTATTTGGTTTAGTGATCTTCATTGCTATTTTGACTTTCAATATGTCCCTTCAACTTGACCTAACTTGTCTATTTTATCACCCCCTAACTCTTTGTTATATTATATATATATATATGCTGAGTGGATTTTGTACATTCCGGTTTAATAATGCCACTTTGATAAAGCTATTAGCTGCAGCAGCAGTAAATAGCAAAACGTCAGTCAAAACAACAATATCGTTTTATTTTTCATTCATTCATTCATTCATTCATCGGGAAATACAAGTAAAAACCTTCATTATAATGAATATCATTTGTGTTGTCACAAGGTGGTCGAATGAGGATTTCTATCTGAATTTCCATGTACTCAACTCTAACTAAGTCTTTCAGGTGTTTACAACAAATAGCATGACGACGTTTGATGCAGGCGGATGCAGGAGATGAGGCTGATTCGTGCAAATCACAGTGCATAGTCAAGTTTTGTTGTCAAGTAGCGAAACCATGCGACATTGGTTTTCGGTGAAAACTTACTCCAATCATTTCGATTACATGATTTCATACGACGATATACATATATGTATGTCAAACTGATGATCTCCCTGGGATTGAAATAAAGTAGCGTCGTCGTCACTACTTAATTAAGTCAACATATAGACTAAACCCTCATCTTGTTCTAAACGAGACATAGTATAAAGTCGTCTATGATGCATGTATGCGGTGAGGCGACATTTTCGAACACTTATCACTTGATCATTCAGACGAAATTGCACATATTTATTATTATTATTACTGTGCAATTCTTTGTCACCACTGTTTTTATTTTCCTTATCAGATTCTGCGTCTACTTCATCCATATTTTCCAAATGAGAACAATATCTACAACAATCTTTTTTTTAAGATGTGTAGATAATGAGGAAACCGAGCGGGTGGAGGACAAGGATGAAAACGAAGAAGAAGAAGAAGAGGATAATGGTGTCGATGATAAAGAAGACACAGTTGACACGTATTTACAGGGGGGACACGCAACTTTCATTGATCATCAAAACATTCCCCCAATGCAATGCAAGAATTTCACAGCGTTTCTGGGATCCTTAGAAGACCTACCATCGTGCGTCGGTGGTACGACAGTGGCACCAACCAAGTTAAGTGGTCCGGAGTTTGATCCCTGGTCGATGCACTTTTTTACCTCGCTTAGTCGGTAATAAGGCCGGTAAAGAAGGAGGGTTGGACATGAGGCCTACAACCCCACCCAGTAAAAAATACGCCACTGCTACTGAAGCTTCGAAGCTCTCGCTTGAAACCTTATATTCCACTGGGAACTCAAAGGAATAAAATAAATTCTAAAAAACAGCTGTAAAGTCATTCATTGTTGTATTAAAGATTTATTCTACCTAAGGTACTTACATATACGTTGGTGGTTGGTTGGTTGGTTCAGTGATGGAGTGCTCGCCAATGGTAGAACTGGACCGGGGTCGATTCCCACCTGATGTACTTTGATACTACGCCTATTTCACTGAGTGGTAATAACTCAGGAAATGATGGAGTGTTTGGTATGAGGCTAGAAACATCACCCCGTTAAGATAGCTCTACGGTTAATGAAGCTTGAAAGCCTGAAAGCCTACGCTCCAGTTGGAATGAAAAACAAGGTATTTACACATGCCTTAGTGCACCGAATATTTTGGTAAAGATCTTTCTACGTAAAGTGTGTCTAATTCCACACAGCTTTTCTCTACTTGATAAACCTGAAATCCTAAACAAAGACTACTCTCTGTCTATAGATAATGCTAATATATGTGTGTAAAAATTGGGCACTGTGGTAGTAAGTAATTCCATATTAGTCTGTTTATTAGATATATCACACAGTGAGTGAAACAGTATTATTATTATTAACTGGATGACAATGTTTCGAACACAATTTTTTGTGGTTCATAATCATATCATCAATTATAATCACACGACTTGGAAACTTGAGTTTTATAGTTTTCTTTGTTCTCTCTCTCCTATTTGTCGTCGTTGGGGTAGTAGAACTTTCCAGATATCTGGCTGGACAGGTGTTGAATCATTCCTATTACACGTATTCTCTTTCAGTTGATTCGATAAATAAAGTTTACGTTATCAATTTCTCCCTCCTTTCAGCCTGTTACATTAGATTTTAAAACTGTCATCTTATCCCATCCATCCTATTGTATGGTCGTGTGTAATTGTATATAGTGCTATAACTGAACTATTCTATAGATTTCTTATCTTATTCGGGTCAACTAATCTAGATTTGGTTAGATTTTTATGCTCGGCTAATCTGACTGCCTCCTTTAGGCGACAAAGTATTTTTCTAATTGAGTTTGTGGGTGGTTTGAATTGCAGCCACTTTTATTCCTGCCAGCATTGTTAAGAATTCTGCGGAAGGTGGTTTCCGAGGTTCCTTCCTTGTATGGAATTACTACTGATGATTTATATTCCTTATTGTTGGTGTTGTCATTATCTTGGGCATGTTTGACATGCATGTCGTCATTAATAATAATAATATTATCACTACTATTGTTGTTTATTTCATTTTTACATTTCCCTACATACTTCCTGATTAATTTATCAGGGTAATCATTAATTAAGTTTCAAAGCTTCATTTATATGCCTCACTTAGATTTTCCTTGGTACTACTTAGTTTTTGTGCTCTATTACTTAAACATTTCACCAATCCTATTTTTACTGACATAGTGGATGGGATAAGTGGAAATCCAAATATCTGTTTGAGTGTGTGGGTTTCCTTCTCATCTTCCTTCCTTCCTTCCTTTTTATCCTGTAAATAAATAATATCGTTTCACTGTGTGGTATATCTAATAAACAAACTAATTTGGTATAGATAATGCTGCCTGAAATAAAAGTAAATCTAATTAGATTCATTTGTCAGGTGTCTGTTAGAAGTACTGTGGCTAGTGCCACTGACAGTACTTATAAGTAGTGTATACAAGCAGATCAAAACATGTATATGATCTGCAAGAATACAGAATAGTAGAGAGATGGATTTAACGAGGAAAAAACAACATGAAAAGCATGAAAGGAAGACAAAGAAACACAATACCGAAAACATGTGCAGATTGTGATTCTGACATATGGTAGACGACGTATTCTGCAAAATATCTCCTATGCATTGAATTGCCAATAAACAGTTCCGTTACCGAATCCTCTTGTCTTCCCCCTCCCCTACAGTTAGCTATCCCTTGTTCACTATAAATTTCCTTTGCCTGTGAGTAATAAGTTTATTTTTCAAGTATTGGTTTTGTAGGGATTTTGTTTGATTGCATGGAGGATTTCATCATCATGAGCTGACATCGGTTAGAGAACCACTGGAAAACCTGCAGGGAGTACTGGACAGCTGTTTCCGTTGTCCTAGTTTGGGACTTTTCACAGTACGCACCCACCACCAGGGTTATAACCACCCAGGACCTTCTGGTTACAAGGCTGGTGAGGTTGTAGACCATTGAGCCACTGGGAACCGATACAATGACCAGCCAATGCATGAATTCTAACTTCTTCCAATTCACGACATAGCGCGACCATTTCGCAATGTCTTCTTCGATGAGTCACTGCCTCATCTTCGACCTGCTCTACCCTACTGGTCACGGGTGCGTACTGATGAAGAGTCCCAAACTGGGACAACGGAAACAGCTGCCTAGCACTCCCAGGTTTTCCAGTGGTTCTCTAACTGATATCAGCTCATGATGAAATCCTCCATGTAATGAGTTTATCTTTGGAATTCGATTTGTTGTGATATCTGTCTTTCGATTAACTTTCATCTGACTGCACTTTCATCCTATGATATTTTTCAGTGGTACTGTGTCGAGGGTATACAATTTGCATTTCATAGTTCAATTAGTTATAGGCTCTGCTAATTGTTATTATTTTTTTTTTTTTTTTTTTTTTTTTTTTTTTTTTTTTTTTTCATTTTAGGATTTCATGCCATACTCTTTACTTTTCCACCCACCCACCCCTTCTTTTTGTCACTAGATACGGATCGTTAACTTGGGAATGGCAATCGGATATTGCGCTACGAAGTCCTTTACATCCAATTTTAATAAGCCTGTTGTACAAATTATTCGCATTGTACGGTATTGACTCACACTGGCTAATAGTGAAATCGCCTCAAATTTTACACGCTTGTTTTGCAGCTGTAGCTGATTTTCATTTGTATAAATTTGTCAGTCAATTGTCCGGTTATGAAGTGGCTAGAGTAGGTGCTTATTTTTTTCTATTTATTTTTTTGTTAATGGAATTTCTGTATTTTGATAACATTTCGCCACAGTTGCTGGTTCATTTGCTCTCTATGACCGTGAAATCTATCTCTTCGCTATTTGAGGTTTTTGTGCTGAGGGAAGTCTTTCTATACTACTGACAAATCTTATCAGTAACACATGTCACAAGGCCAGTTCAAGATCATTGAAAATCAGGGGCCACTGGACAATTGTTTCACCCGTTTTTGGGGGTTCTTCAGAAGTGCATACCCACCACCTCACCAGGGATCGACTCTGTGGTTTTCAGGTCGTGAGACCAAGATCGTCGACCATTCAGCCACGTGAGCTGTAAATCAATGAACTCCGAGTTCCAACCAATACCTCCATGTTGCTGGTTCGGGACTAAATCCGCACTTAGTTTTCTGTAAGATTTCAAGTCTAATAATAATAATAATAACGATTTGCTTTATTCCGAAACGGTACTTGTGATACAGAATGGAATTCTCAGCATTTTTACTACAGTATTGCATCCAGTTAGTACATTATCAATAAATAAAATTCTACATAGATTATGGGTAATCTCAGTTAGTTTTGACAACAACATATTAGCACATCGGTAGGTAGCAAAGCCAAAAGTGAACAGAATGTTTGAAGGTGTTAGAAAAGAACTAGATACTAGCATATTTACTGGCGCGTAAGCGGTAACAAAAGGGTCGAGATATACAGAGTATGAAAGAACGAAGAAGAATGTTTTAAGTAGAGTTTGTAAGGAAGAGAGAAACAAAACAGCACAGCAAAAGAAAGAGAGAGAAAAGGAAAAGAAAGCAAGCAAACCTTGTACTTATAAATGATATACATTGGAAAGACGAGATCCAATTCTTTTACTGACTATCTAATAAGTTATAAGTTTCACGTCTAATGCTTTCTTTATCGCACAGAACACGAGCTAAGTAGGGTATGGTTGAGTTTTTGTACTTGCTAGTGTGAGCATTTAGTTTTCTATATAGGCCTCTGGTCCTGCCTGATGAGATACAAGGGATGAGTTAGATAGAATGGATTTGGCCCATTTTTGACATGAGTCCAAGTGCCTGTCGACCAGAATATTAACAAGCTGGTTAAGTGGCACGTTGCTTACCCTGCTGACAACCTTTAACACCCTACGTAATAAGACATAGTCCTTCTTCATTAGCCCCTCCTGGAAAAACTGAGGGGGAACAATACAGAATAATACGCAGGATGCAAGAGTCAACGAATCGTAAGAGTAAGGGTTGGGTTATTCCAGAATGTCTAAACTTCTTGATGTAGAAGGTAAGACGGAATATTTTCTTAGAAATCGTCAAGATATGAGACGACCAGGAGAGATCAGCAGATAGAATGATGCCAAGATATTTAATTTCCGACTTGGTTTCTATTTCAGTGCCATCTATGTTGCACACCTCGTGAGAGCTAACCAGTTTGTTTAGGTCGGATTTATGCCTAAAGGTGAAATTGACTGTTTGGCATTTGGAGGGGTTTAGGGTAAGACCGTTTTTCTTGAACCACTGGCTGATTTCTGATAAAAAGCCATTTAGTTTGTAGCAGTCACTTTGACACTTGACAGTCAAAAATCCTATGTTAGCTAACATTGACCATGCAGTAAAACGATGGCTCGAAATGTGCAACACGTGCCCTAGTCATCTCAATCGATGTAGTTTCATAACCTTATCGATTGTTTTACCCTGTCCACCCAAAACTCTACGCCTAACCTGAATGTTACTCACCCTTTAACACGGAAGATAGAATGCAGCTTTATCTCTAACTCTATAACTTCTCCTGGTCAGTATCAGCTCTAATTAGATTACAACAAACGTCTGTAGGGATTTGAATTAATTAATCTCAGTGTGGATTTAGTCATGAACCAGCAACATGGAGGTATTGGTTGGTGAAAAATGGGCCAAATCCATTTTATCTAACTCACACCACCCTCTTCATTCACAACTCTCCCTTTGCATCTCATCAGGCAAAACCAGAAGCCTATATAGAAAACTAAATGCTCACACTAGCAAGTACAAAAACTCAACCATACCCTACTTAGCTCGTGTTCTGTGCGATAAAGAAAGCATTAGACGTGAAACTTATAACTTATTAGATAGTCAGTAGAAGAATTGGATCTCGTCTTTCCAACGTATATCATTTATAGGTGCAACGTTTGCTTGCTTTCTTTTCCTTTTCTCTCTCTTTCTTTTGCTGTGCTGTTTTGTTTCTCTCTTCCTTACAAACTCTACTTAAAACATTCTTCTTCGTTCTTTCATACTCTGTATATCTCGACCCTTTTGTTACCGCTTACGCGCCAGTAAATATGCTAGTATCTAGTTCTTTTCTAACACCTTCAAACATTCTGTTCACTTTTGGCTTTGCTACCTACCGATGTGCTAATATGTTGTTGTCAAAACTAACTGAGATTACCCATAATCTATGTAGAATTTTATTTATTGATAATGTACTAAGTGGATGCAATACTGTAGTAAAAATGCTGAGAATTCCATTCTGTATCACAAGTACTGTTTCGGAATAAAGCAAATCGTTATTATTATTATTATTAGATCTGAAGATAGTTAAAGATGGTCAAACCAAAACATTGGTCATTGGTCAATGAACTCTTTGACATTTGTTGTAAGCTAGCCGTGTAGCGAGGTGTAGCCGGATTGCTTGTGGCCTTCGGAATGCTAAGAACCAATGGATTGCGACTGTCGGTATAATACGGTTCAAAATGCATTCAACACTCACTCTTTGTGTAGTCTCCCATATCCACTAAACCTTTATGTTGTGTTTCCTATTTTAATGAACGAAATATTCCCATATTGAGTCATAAGAAAGAGGCACAAACAGCGAAGAAAATTTTCTTTTCGACGATTCATTTTCATGAGCTGTACAATCGTAATTATAATTAACAAAGAAATCTTTAGACCAATCAGATACTGGTAAATTTTGTCCTTGGAAAATTGTATTACATAATGTAAGGTGTAAGAAGGGATGACTAATTGTAAGTTAGAAAGGAGACAGAAGTTGGCATGACGTAATAAGTGTGAGATAGTGAATAATCAATAATCTCGTGTAAAATGGACAGGAACTAGTGGAAAGGCTATAAAGTGTTTTTGTATAAAATATGTATGAAAAACAATGTTATTAATAAACAGTAATAGAGTGGTAATGAAATGTGGATGATGGGGACAAAATGATAAAAATATTAATAAAATAAAATAATAATGGTAATAATAGTGAACTTACATAATAAAGGAAGGAAGCAAAATTGTGACAAGAACTTTACTCTGGCCATGGTAAGGCTACAGAATGTATGTATCGCTTTTGTATGCAGAGGTCCGGTTTTAGATCTCGAATAGCTAATGCTTCAGCTATGTACAGATGGCGAATCCGAAGTCCCTTCGTACGATATTGAGGGACCCTGTGTAACACTGTGAAGCATTCATGTGGGGGTGCTCGATGTCCAGAGATGACAAGGTGTTCGAGCACCCCCACATGAATGCTTCACAGTGTTACACAGAGTCCCTCAATATCGTACAAAGGGACTTCGGATTCGCCATCTGTACATAGCTGAAGCATTAGCTATTCGAGATCTAAAACCGGACCTCTGCATACAAAAGCGATACATACATTCTGTAGCCTTACCATGGCCAGAGTAAAGTTCTTGTCACAATTTTGCTTCCTTCCTTTATTATGTAAGTTCACTATTATTACCATTATTATTTTATTTTATTAATATTTTTATCATTTTGTCCCCATCATCCACATTTCATTACCACTCTATTACTGTTTATTAATAACATTGTTTTTCATACATATTTTATACAAAAACACTTTATAGCCTTTCCACTAGTTCCTGTCCATTTTACACGAGATTATTGATTATTCACTATCTCACACTTATTACGTCATGCCAACTTCTGTCTCCTTTCTAACTTACAATTAGTCATCCCTTCTTACACCTTACATTATGTAATACAATTTTCCAAGGACAAAATTTACCAGTATCTGATTGGTCTAAAGATTTCTTTGTTAATTATAATTACGATTGTACAGCTCATGAAAATGAATCGTCGAAAAGAAAATTTTCTTCGCTGTTTGTGCCTCTTTCCCATTTTACTAAACTTCCTCCCTAATATTTATGCTTTCTCTTGTACTTGTACTGAGAAACCATTTTACACATTAAACAACTATTTTCTAATCTTGTGTAATTTTTGTTTCTGCTTCCCTTGTCATCTATATTCACACTTTCGTACCACGTTGAAAACTATTATCACCTTCACTTTCGCCTCGATATTACGTAGAATCGAATAGTAATCGTGACTGAGTAAACTTGTGTATATAAATGCGATTGTTCAACTGCTTTTGAGGATGAAATCACCGAATCGACATATCTGTGCTGAGCTTCTTGTTCTTCCCTGTCGAATATTCAATGAGTTTCATCGATGTTCACCCCAGTTTACATATGGCTCATTGTCAGTTTCAATAGAATGCACATGGTTATTGGTGGTAGTGGTGGGGGAGGGGGTAAGGTTTCATTCCTTTCTCGAGTTACCATGTCTGTGAGCAAAATATAAAACCAGAAAACTGTACGCTAGCACGTTGGAGGAGAATTCGTATAAGTGATAAACTGACTGACTGATTGGCTGGTTTCAACGCAGAACTTTGCACAGGAGTGCAGCAGTTCGAGTTGTGACACTCCCTCCATGTTGCACACAAAGCAAGAGAAGAGAGGAAAAAGAAATTCAAAAGAGAGACAGATAATAAACAGAAGTGTGAGGGAAAAAGCATAGTAATACGCAAGAACAACAGAGTTTTAGTGGATATTACATGTCACAAAGAGTGAATGCATCTCCTTCAGTCGTCATTGGTTCTAATCATCGCGGGGACCGCAACCAGGTAGGCAGGCAGTCTACACCTCCCTACGTGGCTGACTGGCTTAAAGTAACTGTTGTGGACTTCTTCATTGACTGATGAGGCCATGTTTTGGTTTGATCACTACTAGCTAACTGATTTCCAGCCTGATCCATCTTATTTCAGCTAACATTGCCCATCGAGGAAGGCAATGTCTAGGAATGCTTGCGTAACACATGTCGTAATCATCTCAGTCGGTGTAAATTCATAACCTCTTCGATTGATTTCCGCCTCCTTACCTGGCACTCGACCGACGCCTAGCCTCAATAATTGGTAAACAATGCGTTATAAACCTAAACCGTGTCGGTCGCCTACTCATTTGAATCTTAGTGTTTCAACTGAAAATTTAACACTCAGTCCTCTTTATTATTTTGTCTGTTATCATATATAT
Organism: Trichobilharzia szidati; assembly: GCA_944472155.2. Lineage (NCBI taxonomy): Eukaryota > Metazoa > Platyhelminthes > Trematoda > Strigeidida > Schistosomatidae > Trichobilharzia > Trichobilharzia szidati. Next base: position 164,422,125 of record OX235279.1, read on the forward strand.
ATATATATATATATATATAGGAATGGAATTTTCACATCCTCTGTACTAATTTATTTGTTCATAATATCGCTTATACGTGTATTTGTGATTTGCTTATTATCTTTCTTCTTTTTTTCTTCAAAAAATCCTAATCCAGTGGACATTGTTTCATCATATATGTAATTGGTTCACCATATACTGTGCTCCACGTAGTTTATCGAATTGTCTGGAATGGTGTCTGTTTATAATCGGCTTATCCTACTACCCATGGAGTAGTGTCTGTGAAACAAGCACAGTGTCCGCTCAATCCATTCGTTCTGACCATCCGAAAACGTTTATATTTATTGCTGTGCTATGTGTTCTACTACGTCCAACAGCTGCTATCATTTGGTTTCCTCTGTGTATCTGGCATCTATGGCAAAAGTGTAAAGTGAGTAGTTGTTCGTGGAGTGGAAATAACGATTCCTGCATAAAAGAACATAAAGATAATTCCAGGTAGGTGTAACTTCAGTTTGCCTAATACATAACAAGAGGCGTATTTTATTGAGAAATAATTTAGCTTCAAGTATTAGTTTGTATAACAGTGGCTCACTATGGACACTTGGAGACTGATAGAAGAGAGAGGGATGGTGAAAGAAAAGATTCTCCAGTGCACCGACGAGCAACAAAAACAGGATTTGAATGCAAGCTACAAGACACTGAACAAAAGAGTAAAGAAGAGTGCCAGAGAAGACAAAATAAAGTATTATGAAGCCATGGCAAGTGAAGCAAAACAAGCTGCAGGCAAAGGAGACCTCGCAACACTCTACCAAACAACTAGGTACCTCTCAGGCAAAAATTCGTCACAAATTAAGGTACCTATCGGGCAAAAGTTTGACACAAATTAGGCCGGTGAAGGATGACAACGGAAAGTCAATCACCAAAGAAGTGGAGCAAAGGAAACACTGGGCTGAACACTTCAAAAGACTCCTAAATCGACCACCACCTACAGCACGCCCAACAATACCAACGACGAAGACAGAGCTACCAGTGAACATCAACCCCCCGACGAAATCAGAAGTCCTGGAGGCAATCAAGATGCTAAAAGCTGGAAAAGCAGCAGGTCCAGATGGAATCCCAGCAGAAGCATTGAAAATGGACCCGGAGACAACAGCGGACTTGATGACGCCACTACTGGAGAAGGTGTGGAAAGATAGCAAAATACCCGAGGATTGGAAGAAAGGATACTTATTCAAACTACCAAAGAAAAGAGACCTAAGTCAATTCAAGTGCTGGCGCGGAATTATACTCCTATCCATCTCAAGCAAAATGCTTAGCCGCATCATCCTGGAGAGAATCAAACATGCCCTGGATGAAAAACTTTTGATAAAAAACAACAACAAAATCAACCAGGTGTTATGTAACACGCTGTGAAAAATCACATCGATTGTTATCCATCCTATTTTTAAACTGTAACGCAACTAGTTGTGGTTACAGCATCTACAAGAGTAATATTTGATACATAATAGTAGTTAGTAGTCAGTATTTGCCTTTTTCTTGACGTGTATATTTTTTTAGTCTCTGTGTCTCTCTTGTCGTTTCTTTCGAGTAATCTGTCTCACTATCCACCATTTTTAGGTTAATTCGCTATTTATGGAATTCCTGTTCAAGGATTCACGAAGGCTTTTCACATGCCTACTAATTTTCCGAATTTTCAATGCCTTACTGATTCAAACATCCTATGTAGCAGATGAGTATTGGCAGTTGATTGAAGTGGCGCATAACTGGGTGTTTGGGTAAGCGGAGTTACTCTACTATGACGAATTAAAAATAACAATATTCTGTGCAACCAGTGTTACAGATTTCGTATATTTTGTTATGTTAGCAAAATTGAGATATCTGTCTTCAATACATATGTGAAGATAGTTACCAGGAGAGGCAATTATATCGCTCATGAAGAAATTGAAATCATTTCACTTTATGCTAAATATTGCGCTGAAAGGGGATGTTGTCTGGAAGGGGGACGACGAAAGCTCCGCAACTAAGCCAACCAACTCAGAGAACACTATTAATTGCATATCTGTCTGTCTTCTATCATACAGCGTTTCAGGGATCTTTAGAAGACCTACAATCGTGCGTCGGTGGTTCAGTGGTGGTGGTACGACACTGGCACTGACCAAGTTAAGTGGTCCGGAGTTCGATCCCTAGTCGACGCACTTCTTTACCTCGCTTAGTCGGTAATAAGCTAGCTCGGTAAAGAGGGAGGGTTGGACATGAGGCCAACAACCCCACCTAGTAAAAAATACGCCACTGCTACTGAAGCTTCGAAGCTCTCGCTTGAAACCTTATGTTCCACTGGGAACTCAAAGGAATAAAATAAATTCTAAAAAACAGCTGTAAAGTCATTCATTGTTGTATTAAAGATTTATTCTACCTAAGGTACTTACATATACGTTGGTGGTTGGTTGGTTGGTTCAGTGATGGAGTGCTCGCCAACCATATAACTGGACCGGGGTCGATTCCCACCTGATGTACTTTGATACTACGCCTATTTCACTAAGTGGTAATAACTCAGGAAATGATGGAGTGTTTGGTATGAGGCTAGAAACATCACCCCGTTAAGATAGCTCTACGGTTAATGAAGCTTGAAAGCCTGAAAGCCTACGCTCCAGTTGGAATGAAAAACAAGGTATTTACACATGCCTTAGTGCACCGAATATTTTGGTAAAGATCTTTCTACGTAAAGTGTGTCTAATTCCACACAGCTTTTCTCTACTTGATAAACCTGAAATCCTAAACAAAGACTACTCTCTGTCTATAGATAATGCTAATATATGTGTGTAAAAATTGGGCACTGTGGTAGTAAGTAATTCCATATTAGTCTGTTTATTAGATATATCACACAGTGAGTGAAACAGTATTATTATTATTAACTGGATGACAATGTTTCGAACACAATTTTTTGTGGTTCATAATCATATCATCAATTATAATCACACGACTTGGAAACTTGAGTTTTATAGTTTTCTTTGTTCTCTCTCTCCTATTTGTCGTCGTTGGGGTAGTAGAACTTTCCAGATATCTGGCTGGACAGGTGTTGAATCATTCCTATTACACGTATTCTCTTTCAGTTGATTCGATAAATAAAGTTTACGTTATCAATTTCTCCCTCCTTTCAGCCTGTTACATTAGATTTTAAAACTGTCATCTTATCCCATCCATCCTATTGTATGGTCGTGTGTAATTGTATATAGTGCTATAACTGAACTATTCTATAGATTTCTTATCTTATTCGGGTCAACTAATTGGGCAGAAAGAAGAGACAGGACAAACCGTGGCTCACTACGGACACTTGGAGGCTAATAGAAGAGAGAAGGATGGTGAAACAAAAGATTCTGCAATGCACCGACGAGCAACAGCAACAGGAGTTGAATGCAAGCTACAATACACTGAACAAAGGAGTAAAGAAGAGTGCCAGAGAAGACAAAAGAAAGTATTATGAAGCCATGGCCAATGAAGCAGAACAAGCAGCAGGCAAAGGAGACCTCGCAACACTCTACCAAACAACTAGGTACCTCTCAGGCAAAAATTCGTCACAAATTAAGCCAGTGAAGGATGAAAATGGAAAGTCAATCACCAAAGAAGTGGAGCAAAGGAAACACTGGGCTGAACACTTCAAAAGACTCCTAAATCGACCACCACCTACAGCACGCCCAACAATACCAACGACGAAGACAGAGCTACCAGTGAACACCAACCCTCGACGAAATCAGAAGTCCTGAAGGCAATCAAGATGCTAAAAGCTGGAGAAGCAGCAGGACCAGATGGAATCCCAGCAGAAGCATTGAAAATGGACCCTGAGACAACAGCGGACTTGATGACGCCAATATTGGAGAAGGTGTGGAAAGAAGGCAAAGTACCCGAGGATTGGAAAAAAGGATACCTATTCAAACTACCAAAGAAAGGAGACTTAAGTCAATGCAAGAACTGGCGCGGAATTATGCTCCTGTCCATCCCAAGCAAAATACTAAGCCGCATCATCCTGGAAAGGATCAAACAAGCCCTGGATGAAAAACTTCGACCGGAACAGGCTGGATTCAGGAGAAACAAGTCATGTATTGATCAAATCGCCACACTACGGATCATCATTGAACAAAGTTTGGAATGGCAGTCACCTCTCTATCTCAACTTCATCGACTTTGAAAAGGCCTTCGACAGCGTCGATCGAGAGGTGATTTGGCAACTACTTCGCTACTACGGGGTGCCACCGACAATTATACATCTCATCCAACAGTTGTATGACAACGCTGCATGCCAAGTAATCCACAACGGGAAGCTCACGGAATCCTTCGAAGTGAAGACAGGAGTAAGACAGGGTTGCCTACTATCGCCAATGATTTTCCTGGTTGCAGTAGACTGGATGATGCGACAAATAACGGGCAACGAGGAAAGAGGCATAAAATGGACTCACACAAAGAACTTGGAGGATCTGGACTTCGCCGATGATATATGCCTGATTTCCCACAAACTGGAAGATATGCAAGTGAAAAGTAACAAGTTGGCAGAAGAAGCATCAAAGATAGGACTCCAGGTGAACATAGAGAAAACAGAGGTGATGAAGATCCCTGGCCAACAACAACAACAACAGACAGCCATCAGCATAAATGGAAAGAACCTGAAAGAAACTACCTCCTTTACCTACTTGGGAAGCATTGTTTCAACTATAGGCGGAACTGACGAGGATATCAAAGCAAGGATCGGGAAAGCAAGACAAGCTTTCATTACTCTCAAGTCTGTGTGGAGGTCAACATCATTCAGCGTCAGAAATAAGATCGGGATTTTCAACTCCAATATGAAGTCAGTACTACTATACGGATCAGAGACTTGGCGTGTCACAAAAAGCACCTCAAACAAGCTACAGACCTCCATTAACAAATGTCTTCGCTCATTACTCAAGATCAGATGGCCGGAAAGGATCAGCAACAAAGATCTCTGGGAGCGAACCAACCAGGAACCGATTGTGAAACAAATAGGCAGGAAAAAATGGAGATGGATTGGCCACACGCTGAGGAAACCAGCAAGTGACATCACTAGACAAGCCATTGCTCGAGTGGAACCCGAAAGGGAAGCGACGAGTTGGTCGTCCAAGGGTGACCTGGAGGAGATCATGTGAAGAGGAGATGAAAGCATGTGGGCAGACCTGGAGTCAGGTGAAAACTCTAGCAGAGAACCGAACGCAATGGAGACGCATGGCTGAAGCCCTATGTTCCTCTAGGAACTAAAGGAAATAATAATAATAATAAATCTAGATTTCGCTAGATTTTTATGCTCGGCTAATCTGACTGCCTCCTTTAGGCGACAAAGTATTTTTCTAATTGAGTTTGTGGTTGGTTTGAATTGCAGCCACTTTTATTGCTGCCAGCATTGTTAGGAATTCTGCGTAAGGTGGTTTCCGAGGTTCCTTCCTTGTATGGAAGTACTACTGATGATTTATATTCCTTATTGTTGGTGTTGTCATTATCTTGGGCATGTTTGACATGCATGTCGTCATTAATAATAATAATAATATTATTATTATTATTATTAAAATTGTCATCCTATCCCATACATCCTATATTGTATGGTTGTGTGTAACTGCATGTAGTGCTATAGCTGAGCTAGATTTCTTATCTTATTTAGGATGAAAGTTTTAAAATCTAATGTCACAGGGTGGAGGGAGAGATTGATAACGGAAGCTTTGTTTATTGAATCAACTGCGAGGGAATACGTGTAATAGGAATGATTCAACACCTGTCCCAGATATCTGGAAAATTCTACTACCCCAACGACGACGACAAATAGGAGAGAACAAAGAAAACTATAAGACTCAAGTTTCGAAATAGTGTGATTATAATTGGCAATATGATTATGAACCACAATAAATTTAGTTCGAAACTGTATCATCCAGTAAATAATACTGTTTCGCTGACTGTGTGATACATCTAATAAACAAACTAATATGGAATTACTTACTACCACAGTGCCCAAGTTTTACACATATATTAATAGACCTTGAATGATTGACTGATTTCCAACACAGAAGTGCAGTAGTTCAAGCCTCTACACTCCATATAGCACACAAAGGCAACTAAAAGAAGGAAACAAAAGAGGGATACAAATTCTCAGCATCCCGAACTAGGCAGTCTAACCTCCTTACATGACGTGACTCAATCCAACAGTCAAAGACTTCATTGATCAACCGATGACAGGTTTTGGTCTGACCATCCTTACCTCTTTTCCAACCTAATTCTGTGTCGGCTAACATTGCCTGTTGTCGAGGGAGGCCTGGGGCTTTGCATTCGCAACACGTGTCCTAACCATCTCAATCGATGTCACTTCACATTCTCATCTATTGGCTTCCATTATTTGTCTCGCAGTCAGTGCCTAACCTTATTATTACTTAACATGTTGCACCACTTAAGACAGGGAGTACGACTCACACATCTGTGGATTAAGGCAGATAGCCGCTTAATATCTTCCACTTTCGATGTCGATGTATCACCGCCATAAAGGATGACTGAGAGAACTGCTGAACACAGTACACACGTCAGCAAGCAGTCGATTGGGGCTGATGCAATTTCCGAAGCAAGAAGTGAAATGGGGCCTCAATGTTGTGGGAAGTAGTTCATTAGCGTGTGTTAGTATCCTATGTGAGAAAGCTCTAGTATACCAGCCATACAGAAACCATGCCTCGAAATATGACTATCAAGAGTGACATACTAATAACCTGCTTTCGGTGTACAAAAGTATAACATGGAAAAGTCATTATGATTATTATTATTGTTTCCTTTAGTTCCTAGAGGAAAATAGGGCTTCAGTTACACGTCTCCATTGCGTTCGATTCTCTTCCAATGTTTTCACCTAACTCCACGTCTGCCTACATGCTTTCATCTCCTCCTGCATGTCACCCTTGCACTGACGACCAACTAATTCGCCGCTTTCCATTCGGGTCCCACCCGAGCGATGGCCTGTTGTGTGTTACCACTTTGATGGTTTTCTCAGAGTATGGACAATCCACCTCCATTTCTTCCTGCATACTTCTTGCACAATTGGTTCCTGGTTGTTTCACTCCCAGAGATCCCTGTTGCTGATCTTTTCTGGCCGGCCATCTGAACTTGAGTATTGAGCGAAGACAGCTATTGATGAAGGTCTGTAGTTTGTTCGAAGTGCCCTTCGTGACGCTCTGGCCAAGTCTCTGATCCATATAATCATATTTGCTTTCATCACATTGTAAAATTAACTTTATCTAGAACAATCACCTTTTAAACCTTGTCTAGCTCAGTAAATATTCCTGAGTCCGAAAAACAGGGAAGTCTGAGTGAGTAACTGACAATTTTAACTTGTAATAAACAATCTTTGTTACTGAGACTGCAAACCTCATAAAAAGTCAACTTATTCTCCGATGAAATCGGGAAGACTCCTACATTCTCTGCTGGTGGATGAAAACCTTCTGGAAGCCAGCCGGTCTATGTGTTTTCTTCCGATGAAAGCAAAAGTAAACGTGGGGACATGTAATGTCCGCATCGTATTTGAGACTGGCTGGCTAGTTGCCTAGGCTTCTCAGATAGCAGAAGAAATGCAAAGCTATTGTATACAAGTGATAGGAATCTGCGACGGTATATAGAAAGAAAGTGGACTCTCCAAAGTGTTAACCACACAGTCAGTAGTGTACCTCAGTCATCCAAACGACAACCATGAGAAAAACAAGGGTGTCACCAACAGCAACCAAAGCTTTCCTTCAGGTTAATGACAGCAAGATTCGACTAAAATGATATGAAGTTACAATTATTCAGTGCTACTCTTCTAAAAACAACTCAGACGAAGGAGAGAATGAAGACTTCTAAGAACAATTGCAAACAGTAATGAACAAGACTAAAGTCGAATATCGACATCATATTTCAAACCCTTGATGTTGATACCAAACTGCGAACAGATGACACAGGAAGCGGAGACTCATCATGAATCGAGGAGTGCTCGGTGAAATTAATGAGAACTGCAGGATCTCCGCAGACTTTTGAGAGTTTAATGGTTGCATGATTGGGGACAGTGTCTACAAGCATGAAAATGTACTCAAAGCAATGAGTGTTTCACCTGAAGGAAACACTAAAAATCATATAGACTTCATCCCAATCTCAAAGAAAGTGGAAACGTCGCTTGCTGGACCCAAAGTCGAAAAGAAGAGCATGTGTGGTCTCAGATCACTCACTGTCTAATGCAATCAACCCTCAAGGTCAAGTTAAAAACCTTCAAAGAAGTTAGACATGGACCACGATATATGTCCAACACCCAGAAACTGAAGGACGAAACTACAAATCTCACTTTTGCTGCAGGTATCAGGGAAAATTAAGAGACATTACAGGACATCACCTGAGAAACCTGTGTGGAAGAACACTGGAAATATCTGGAAACGAAAGCTTGTATAAACATCTTAGGGAGGAGGAAGAAGCAAGACAAGGAATGGTTCCTTACTGACACGCGGAAACTAATAGAGGAGAGAGGGTTGTTGAAACCGAAGATGAACTGGTAAAAAGATGGACAAGAAAAGTAGGAACTGAGTTCAATGTACAATACACTGAATAAAGAAGTGAAAATTGTTAGGAAAGACAGACAATTCTACAACACAGTAGCAACAACACGGTCAGTAGCGGCAAGCAGTAGTCATCAGTGGATGATTTAAACAATTGCCGTTCGAGTCATCTAAAGGATTTCCAAAGGTCTGCAGCAGACTCTCATTAACATCTGCCTTCGCTAGCTCGATACCATAGATTAGATAACCAAAAAAGATAAACAACAAGGAACTCTAGTAGACATAAAATCAACCAAGAAGAAACTGGAGAGGGGTCGAAAACACTTTGAGGCGACTTTGGATGACATCATGAGCGCCAGGCCTCCCAGTGGGTGTCGATCCGCAGGCAACATGGAGGAGATGATGTGAAAAAAACATGAAGGCTTGTGCTCAGTCGTGAAACCGGTTTAAAGTGACGGCAGAGAACATAGTACAATGGAGTAGTAGTGTAGCTGAAGCCCGGTACATGAAGAACAAGTAATAGCAATAAATCAACTTATCATCACTAAAAATTCCTCTTTGAGTCATATAAAAGAAAAGGTGTTCGGCAAAGAGTTACTCTTTTCGGCGATATCATTCTCAAGCTGTTCAATCGCATATATATAGCAACAAAAGGAACATTTGCAAGGATGTGTCATTAAAATTGTAAGTCTTAGACAGCAGATCTTGTTAATCGATTAGAAACTAAAATAACATTAAACAAGCAAGTTGACTGACGTTATCTAATTAACGGGGTTGAGTAGAGCTCAGCTAAAATTAAAACTGAATAAAGTCAAGTTAACAACATTGGCAGTAAGGGGTAGAGGTTAAATAAGGGGTGGCAGAGGAAAATACTATACGATTAAGAAAGAAACAAGCAAGAAAAAGACGAAACAAAAATTACGTATTTGGCGTTAAGATAGGTCAGGTCCATTGTAGATTTAATGAGTGAACAAACTTCCTCTTTTGTATGAAGAGTTCAGGTTTTAGTATGTGAACTGCCATTGCTTCTGAGGCTTGAAGAAGTTTGATTTGTACTCTTTTTAGCAAGATATTCACGTATTCTATGGATGACTTTGTAGTTACTTTGAGAGTTTGCTTGCTGTCCTGATTCGATTAGGTGTTCCAGAATAAAGCTTCTGTTGGGGGACTTCATTTCTCCTTTACAATACCATTAGAGTAAGTTTTGGATGATACGTTTGGATGGTAAACTCTGGGTATGGCCGATATACGTAGCTCCACACGATCAGATGAATTGGTAGATGCACACTGATGAGGCCAACAGTGGTAGCATCGGTTTATCATCATTAAACCCTTTTGGTCCATATTTTCATTCTCAAAAAGAACTTGTTTTGGAATCTGACTCTGATGGAAAGACTTTTTTCAGTGTAAGTCTACTGTATGCGACTGCAGAGTATATTTCCGAAGGTTGGCGGTTGTTAAAAGTGCTGTTAAGAAGACTTATTCTTTGTCCAATCACTTTGCTTTTTCTCCACGTTTTTCGGAGGACTGTGGGGGTGGGGGAATTATTAATGATGAATAGAAGAGTAGAATTTCAGCACTGCAATAGTTGATAACTGCAGATTGAATCAGTCTATTTTGAGCAGATATAACACTGTATCACTCACTGTGTGGTAACTAGTCATTGAACTCTGTAGGTATCATAGTTTCATAAACCCAAGAAGTCTCAGCAACAGTCGGACGCCACCAATTTTTATGCATTCGGGTATGGCACCCCGTCATACTTATCTAACTAAATAGCTCTTAGTAAATTATTGAGGTAATTTTATGCATATCTTATTTTCGCCATAGGTACGTACACTACTGTATCCGGCACTGCTTTTCAGTGCTGGTTCCACGTTATCCCATTTCACAAGAAGTTATTTCTACCGATGACATTCTTTCTTACAGTGCTGTTGGCGTACTTTAGTAGTGGTAATACTGTATCATTTTTGGTTAACCGACGTCAGTTTGGATGGTAATAACAAGTGTTCTGCGGGTGATCACTGCCCTCCGCTCCCGCCTACCTAATGCTATAGTCCTATTCGCAACAAACGTAAGATAAGATGATTCAAATCACGATTTATGTTTATTGTCTAGCTGTTATTGTTTTATGCATACACATGTGTGTTGAGATTCTGTTCTATGATAAGTCGTCTATCCTTTTGTTCAACTATTTTCCAGCTTTCTTTCCCACAAAGAATTTCGATTCATCTTTCCATTAATTCCATTGGGTATGTATTTTTGTGGAGTTACCTCAGTATGGTTTATTCATCGTTACAAGTCTAGACTACAATCTCTACGAAGTCAGTATTCCCGACGTCGATACTTGATATGCTTCATCCTTGTAACACAGATCCCTTTGGCTTTGTATACCTGTCAAGTGCATCAACGCGGTGGTTTGCAGGCAGTTAGCTTCCTAAACGAAGAAATATCCCGAAAACAACTTGGGAGGAGTAATGAGCTTACAACAGTTTTATGCCTAATGCCATGTCATACTGTTCCGTCGATAGGGTAAGCTTTTTTCAAAACAAAAAACTTCATGACTTTAATACTCTTGATGTTCTAAAATGTCTTAAAACGCTTAAGTCCTCACGTAGCCTTGGCCCTGATGGTGTACCTGCTTATGTTCTAAAACAATGTGCAGATGCTCTATGTTCTCCACTTACTAACATCGTAAACTCCATTATGGATAAGATTTTATTTTGATAAATCACACAGTATTGTACAGTAATATTAACTGATGACCACGTTTCGAGCACAAACTATTGCTCATATGCTCTACCACAATGCCCAAGTTTTATACTTATATCACTAACATCCTAAACGTTTCTTTTTCCAAAAACGTTGTACCACTTGCATGGAAAGACAGGCATTAAAATAGTCCCTGTCCCTAAACCTGGAAATAGCAAGAATGTAAAATCCAGACCCATTGCCATTACTTCCCCGTTTCTAAAGCTGATGGAAAAACTAGTACTTCTTAAACTTGAACCCTCACTTAAAAGTTCTGAAGACCCTGAAGAATTTGCATATAGACAGGGTAGGAGCACTTTAGACGCTGCAGCCGTCTTACACAATAGTATCGTTTCATCATTAGATAAAGGTGCCAAATACGTTCGTTGCACGTTTCTTGACTTCACTTCTGCTTTTGACTCTGTACCTAGATGTCTCTTGCTAAATAAGCTGTCTATGACACAAACTGGTTGCATTCCTATTTCTCAAACAGAATGCAGTACACCGTATACAAAGGTAAATCCTCCACTGCTGTGCTCACTGAAGCTGGTGTCCCCCAAGGTGCTGTACTCTCCCCACTTCTCTTTTCTTTTTTCTACATGACTTACCATCTTCAAATGACATTAATTTTGTTAAATACGCTGACGATCTGACTGTATCTTTGCCTGTCAAATGTCAAGGTGACTACTCTAAACTAAATGGCTTTTTATCAGAAATCAGCCAGTGGTTCAAGGAAAACGGTCTTACCTTAAACCCCTCCAAATGCCAAACAGTCAATTTCACCTATAAGCATAAATCCGACCTAAACAGACTGGTTAGCACTCACGAGGTGTGCAACATAGATGGCACTGAAATAGAGACCAAGTCGGAAATTAAATATCTTGGCGTCATTCTATCTGCTGATCTTTCCTGTTCGTCTCATATCTTGATGATTTCTAAGAAAATATTCCGTCTTACCTTCTACATCAAGAAGTTAAAACTTTCTGGAATAACCCAACCCTTACTCTTACGATTCGTTGACTCTTGCATCCTGCGTATTATTCTGTATTGTTCCCCCTCAGTTTTTCCCGGACTAATGAAGAAGGACTATGTCTTATTACGTAGGTTGTCAGCAGGGTAAGCAACGTGCCACTTAACCAGCTTGTTAATATTCTGGTTGACAGGCACTTTGACTCATGTGAAAAATGGGCTAAATCCATTCTGTCTAACTCTCCTCTTGCATCTCATCAGGCAGGACCAGAAGCCTATATAGAAAACTAAATGCTCGCACTGGCAAGTACAAAAACTGAACCATACCCTACTTAGCTCGTGTTCTGTGTGATAAAGAAAGCATTAGACGTGAAACTTATAACTTATTAGATAGCCAGTAGAAGAATTGGATCTCGTCTTTCCAATGTATATCATTTATAAGTACAAGGTTTGCTTGCTTTCTTTTCCTTTTCTCTCTCTCCTTTGCTGTGCTGTTTTGTTTCTCTCTTCTTTACAAACTCTAATTAAAACATTCTTCTTCGTTCTTTCACACCCTGTATATCTCGACATTTTTGTTACCGCTTACGCGCCAGTAAATATGCTAGCATCTAGTTCTTTTCTAATACCTTCAAACATTCTGTTCACTTTTGGCTTTGCTACCTACCGATGTGCTAATATGTTGTTGTCAAAACTAACTGAGATTACCCATAATCTATGTAGCCCGGCCGATAACTGCTACCTTGCCGTGGTGGTCGGGCTTGAATGCCGCAGTGACCCAACAAACTAAACTGGCTGGGACTCATGTCCCTGCAGCTCCTACCATGCCAGGAAGGTTGTTTGGATAGCGGTTAGACTAAAAGCACTTACCATGGGGTACATGGGCTCCAGTTTCCAATTGGATCGAATAGCGTATGAACCCATATGGGTCACCGGCAACCATGGGAATGCAGCTCCTGACGCTGCTCCGCTGCCTTGCGGATTAGACTCCAAGTCAAAGGCTCGGGGGATGGTCCCTTAATAAAACCACCTGCTTCGGTCTGGGCGCCTGGGCAGTATCTCAGCCCGCACACAATGAATGAATTGAAGCAACGAACTCTCATTGAAACTCAACGCGCGCTAGTGAAAAATGATTCCAAGCAATATTGATCCCTCAAGGAACTTATTTCCTTCCTATCTTACTTTTATTTTTACACATAGTTTCCTGTATTTTACCTTTGCTAACCTTGGCTTCTTAACCTTCGACAGCCTTTCGCCTTTGTCGAGATTCCCAGCCTATCCGTGTCGTTTCGAGATGTTAGTGAGTAGTCCTCAAAATGGTTGTTCCCAATGCGACTTCTAACACAGATATCCTGAAACCGCGTGCTGCGTTCAAGCTGGCTACCTACAATGTTCGGACGCTGATGCAAATCGGACAACAGGCAGGGTTGGCAAGAACTTTGGAAAGCCTCGCTATCGATGTCTGCTGCATTTCGGAGACCCGCATTCAAGATCCCAGTGAAGTGCTTCGACTATCCTCTCCATCTGGAAGTTCTAGTAGTATGTACCACCTGCGCTTATCCGGGGACCCTGTGGCATCGGCATCCGCCGTAGCTGGTGTCGGTGTCGCACTGAGCGCTAGAGCCGAAGCTGCACTGCTCGACTGGATTCCCATTAACAGTCGTTTATGTGCTGTGAGGCTGGAAGGATATACGAAAGTAAGGAGTAGTAGGCCAGATAGGCGGTGTCTATTTGTTGTCTCTGCCTATGCACCGACGGATTGCAGCCCGGATGCAATGAAGGATGAGTTTTACTACCAACTGAGCGATCTGTTGAAACAGGCGGGTCGGAGGGATATCGTAGTGCTAGCTGGGGACTTGAATGCACAGGTCGGGCGTCTAAGCTCAGAGGAGAGTCGTCTAGGTGGTCAGTGGGGACTACATGGTCGCAGGTCAGATAATGGGGACCGTCTTCTGCAGCTTTGCGCGGATCACAACCTATTTCTAGCCAGCACCAACTTCCGGCACAGCCATCGCCGTAGCGCTACCTGGCGTCCTCCCTCTGCGAAGCAAGCTTGGACTCAGATTGATCATATTGCGGTCAGTTTCCGGTGGCGAGGATGCATACAAGACTGTCACTCCTTCTTAAGCGCATGCCTGGACTCCGATCATGCGTTAGTGTGTGCCAAGTTCGTCTTGCGATTTGGTGGGGTTCGTAAAAACCGTCGTCTAATCGTTGATGTGCGCAAACTAGTAGCACCTGCTACTTATTTGAAATATCAGAATGAGTTGAAAACAATGCTTGCCAGCAACCCCCCAAGTAGTATAGATGAACACTGGCTTCATGTGCAAGGTGCCATGCAAAAGGCGAGTGTAGCCGCTTGCGGCTTGAAAGAATGCTCCGCTAACAACCACTGGGTTTCTGCGAGTTCCTTACAACTCCTGGATGAACGCCGGTCCATTCCGGCTGGCAGTGAATACAACAATCAGCGAAAGGCGCTCACGCGCAAGATTAGACAGTGTTTACGTAAGGACCGCGAAGCCTGGTGGTCAGAACGTGCGTATGAGATGGAGTCAGCTGCTGCATCTGGCAACAGTCGGAAGCTGTTCCAACTCATACGAGCCACCGGCAGCAAGAAACAAGGTGTCAGCGAGACGGTCTGTGAGGCAGATGGCACGCCAATTACCAGCTTGAAAGGACGCCTGGAACGCTGGGCAGAGCACTTCGGGAAGCAGTTCAGCTGGCCACCAGCTTCATTGTCTACTATCACTAGCCCGAGTGCTCCTTGGTTGGTTAGTACCGACCCACCCACCGAAGCGGAGGTCCGTAAGGAACTCCAAGTTCTGAAACGCCATAAGGCGCCCGGTCCAGACAAATTACCCCCGGCTCTTTTTAAAGAGGGTGGCGAGACTCTCATAATGGCTCTAACTGGGTTGTTCAGGAGGGTGTGGGAGACAGAGAGAGTACCATCAATGTGGAACGAAGCCATTATCGTCCCCATCTTTAAAAAGGGTCGACGTAATTCGTGTGACAACCATAGGGATATCAGTCTGTTACCAGTTGCGTCTAAAATATTGGCTGCTGTCATGCTTCGCAGACTGTGCAAAATACGTGAAGGATTGATTCGCGAAGAGCAGGCTGGGTTTCGTTCAGGTCGTGGATGTATTGATCATGTGTTCACCCTTCGTCAGTTGTTGGAACACCGCCACACGTATTGCAGGCCAACGATCGTTGTGTTTCTTGATATTAGGGCTGCCTTCGATTCGTTGGACAGAACTGTGCTCTGGAACTGTCTGTTAGAGAGAGGTGTACCTGAGAAATTTGTTAACATCTTGAAAGCCCTATACAGAAACACCTCAGGTAGAGTGAGGGCATACAACCAACTATCACCACTGTTCCCAACCAACAGTGGGGTTAGACAGGGTTGCCCAATCTCGCCATTTCTCTTTAACTTTGCCATCGACGACATTCTGGAGTCAGCTCTGAAGGATGTGCGTGAAGGTGGTGTAGATCTGCTACCTGGTGATAGACTTTTCGACCTCGAGTATGCAGACGATATCGTCTTACTGTGCGATGGCATGCAGGCTGCCCAAATCGCACTTAATCAGTTGGCGATCAGTGTCTGTAAGTATGGTATGTGCTTTGCACCATCTAAGTGCAAAGTACTGTTACAAGATTGGCAGGAGCCTGTACCTGCACTCACTCTTGCGGGTGAACCGCTTGAAGTTGTCGATAAGTTTGTGTACCTAGGTAGTTGTGTGAGTGCTGGCGGAGGGGTGACGGATGAGATTTCCAACCGTATAATGAAAGCTAGGGTGGCATACATCAACTTGAGCCACCTCTGGCGCCGTCGCGACGTTAGCCTGGCTGTCAAAGGTCGGGTATACAATGCTTCGGTGCGGGCTGCGCTGCTCTACGCCTGTGAAACCTGGCCTCTCCGAGCTGAGGATGTGAGGCGACTCTGCGTGTTCGATCACCGCTGTCTCCGCAGGATTGCTTGCGTTCGATGGCATCATCGCGTGAGTAATTCTGAGGTTCGGCGGCGTGTGTTTGAACACAGTGGAGATCACCATTCATTGAATGTCGTCATCTGGAAACACCGGCTCCGGTGGCTTGGACATGTGCTGCGAATGTCACCCCAGAGGCTTCCGTACAGGTCTCTGTTCGCTAGCCCTGGGACGGGATGGAAAAGGCGGAGAGGTGGTCAGCCCATGACGTGGCGTCGTGGGATGAAGGATTTCTGTGCTAGATTAGCATCGGTTGGTGTGTCACGACTCCCTGGTTGGGGTCTGAGAGATAGCTCAAATCGATGGCTCGAAACGTTATCGGATATGGCCAAGAATCGTAATCAATGGCGAATGTGTTGCGATTTCCTTCTTTCTTCCATTCCCGATGATAGTTAACGAACACTGTTTGAACCTGTTAAGAATGAGTACTTTCCTTCCAGATGAAGTTCTTTATTCGTTCTCTACTTATATATATATTTTTTCTTTTCCTGCCTTCCTTCCTTCTTTTTCATCTATGTTGTTTTATTATTATTGTGTGGCGCATCCTTCTTGGTGCCATATTGTACCAAGTTCTAATGCGTTTAAATAAATAAATAAATAAATAATCTATGTAGAATTTTATGTTGTATTTATTTATGTATTATGTATTTTGATAATGTAGTAACTGGATGCGATACTGTAGTAAAAGTGCTGAGAATTCCATTCTGTATCACAAGTACTGTTTCGGAATAAAGCAAATTATTATTATTATTCTTAGACTGTAAATCTTATAGAAAACTAATAGTGAATTGATGCTGTTCACTGACATCGTCTTCATTGCTACACCTTTTGTATGTTAACGATCTTGTCTACGTTAATTGCAGGGCTTTTGTAATAATAATAAAGTAGTATGCATGTATACAGTATTATTACTATTATTAGAACACAAACTCGGTAAACATTATGTGCAACAAGAGATGCGTCACACAGAATTTCATGACTAGTGTGACGGGGCTGGAATACTGTGCGAACGGACCCACAGACTAAAGCACGTGATTGTCTTAAGGGACCACTCCCCCAAGCCTTTGACTTCAAGTCTTATCTATACCGTGCCGGAACAGCGTCAGCAGCTGCGTTCCCATGGTTTCCGGTGATCAAAACACGTTCATATCCCCATTTGGTACTTTCAGATCCTGGAGCCTATATATATATATATACACCATGTGGTAGCAATCAGCATTTTCCATCTCTTCTAGGCACACCAGCATATCCACCAGTCCGGTTGTGTAGGCGCCAGGCGTTCAGTTTCGCCCCATCACTTTTGTGAGTAATAGCCCCGACGCCGCTGGAAGATAGTGAATAGGACTTATGTCGCAGACGGTGTGTGAATGCTTGGTCACAGGAGAGGGCATTCCTAGAGAGAGGTAGGCCGGAGTGTATGCGGCCTCGGCAGTACCTGGTTGTTTAAAGGGGTACATATGTGTAAAACTTGAGTAGTATGGTAGCATGTAACTTCATATTTATTTATTTGCCGTATATAGTAGCACAGAATAAAACAGTGTTATGTAGTGGACGACAAAGTTTGCTTTTTCCCCGGACATCTAGAAAATCCTCCTACCCTTACGACAAAGGGGAAACAAGAACGAGGACTATATATAAATCAAGTTCCAATGTTGTTGTGATTATGTTTGTACCAGTGACTGAATGGTTTCAACACAGAACTTTGCACAGGAGTAGTACAGCAGTTCAACTTGCCACACTCCCTCCATGTAGCACGGAAAGCAAGAGTAAAGAGATAGAATAATAATAAACAGAAGTGTGAGTAAGGGGAAAAGCATAGTAATTTGGAAGAACCATAAAGTCTTATTGGATATTATAAATCACAAAGAGTAAGTGAATGCATCTCCTCCAGCCGTGGAGAACGATTTTGATCCATATATTTGTACCAAGTTAACAGTTATCCGTGTATTACATCTGTATTACCTCTTAATCCAAAACTGTTGTTCAGCTCCATTGGTGAACGGGTAGTGTTCAACTGTTGGACTATGAAACCAGTTTCCAGAATACTTCGTGCCATTTTTTAAGAAAACTTACATTTACAGTGACAACCGTATGCTGCTGCTTACAGACTACAGATTATCGTCTGATAACGCTTCGGCGTTTGAAACTATGTGCACTGGGTTCGAGCCTCATTGGTGGGAACATCATTATTCGCTGATGAATGCAGGTACGTCCAGATGACGAATCCCAAATAGTACAGGCGAAATGCGCATCCTCGACTCCACTGATGCTAGTCAGTCACCATCCACCAAGTATTGTCTGATTTGTTTGTAAAAAACAAAAAAATACTTCAATGTTAGGTGCGTTTCCAGTTTTTATTAGCCTAGTGATAATCTCATCATTTCCGGTCCTGGTGGTATTAGTTTACACATTAAGATGCTTGCTTACACAGAGAATGAATAAACCATTTCACATATATTCACATATATAATACGGCGGTTGTTTTTTGAATTATCCCTTGACGCTATGCAGACGCTACACATAACTAGTGAATAACTTACTTTGTTTATTTTGTTCTACTCTACCTTTCCAGATATCTGCATAAAAATATCACATTTAGACAGCTGTCTTGCGAACCAGATCTAAGAAAATTTAAACCTGACAACAACAACTATCAGTACACAGACGAAGCTGGTGTATTCTACGAAAATCCGAAATTATGGTTGGAAAACTACTACTACTACTACTCTGCACCGTCGATCAGTAGTAGTAGTAGTAGTAGTAGTAGTAGTAGCAAGTTGAACAGAGATTTTCAAAGACCACAGTTTCTACTGATGTTTGACCATCTGATTCATACCTACGAATCTGTACAGCCACTTTTGCTTTCTTGGAACTACAAACTGTGTGGAAGGTTGTTTTTCTCGCATGTATTAACACATTCACGATACAGTAGAAGTATACTGTTTTACTGCTTAAATAATACTTAATAGTGGTACAGATTATTGCGTTGTTGACTGTGTTATTCGAATACACGCAATTATTATTATAAGCACCAATTTCTTGATTTTGTGTTACAAATAGGTTGCAAGAGCCATTTGGTTTGTGTTGGATGATTGGAGCAAGTCGGTAAAGAGTCTGGAAGTTTGTTTTTGTGTTAGTTAAGACTTGTAAGTAAGTAAGGCGTGTATCGGAAACCTCAGAGTTGGTTGATGTTCCTCCCTTCTGAGAATCTGGCATAGACATTACAAACAAACAACCTACTACTCAGGCTTCTTTGACCGATGGTTGCTGCCATGACGTGGCTGCAACTCAACGAGCTGAAACTAATGTCTCCACAGAGATGCTACCATCCCAAATGTCTGTCTGTCTATCTGTCTGGATTTAACATAGAACTTGGCACCGAATGCAGCAGTTCGAGTTGCCACGTTCCAAACAGCGCACAAAGGTAGACAAGAAGATGGATGAGTGAAGAGAATCAATAGAGCTCTGACAAGTATAAGAGTGAAAGAGAATGAGTAATGGTAGAAAGGAATATGAAAGATGACAGAGACTGAATACATCTGCGTAAGCCTTTGACAACGATTTTGAGCCATGTCACCTATTGTCTCCAGCTATTGATTCCTAGAGTCATATAAAAGAAGAGAAGGCGTTCAGCGAAGAGACTTTTCGGCGAATTCATTCACTGAGCTGTACAATCGCATATATATATAATCTTGTTTGTGTGTGTGTACATTAGATTTATAAAGTTTAGATAATTATGTAATATAAGTATTATTTGGCTTGGAGATAAACGTTAAGATAGAAAATCAAATAGAATTGATTAAGTGAATTGGATGACGTAATACAGTTGAGTAGAATTCAGAGTAGGTCAGGTTGGCAACAGTGTTAATGAGTGATGGTTAAAATTAAATAAGGGTGGGGTTAGAGAATAATACAGTTGAAAATAATTAAGTTAATCGGATGACGTAACATAGTTGACTAGAAATTGGACGTGGGTCAAGTTAGTAACATTGTTAATGAGGGTAGAGATTACAAAAGGGTGTGGTAGAGAATAATATAAATGAAGATGTGAAATAATAAAATGCACAAGACAAAATAATACAATTAGTAAGACTGAAATCAAGAAAGATTACGTTCATTGTAGATTTAATGAATGAACGAATTTCTTTTGTATGCTGAGTTCAGGATTTAGCAGATGAATTGCCTACCGTTGCTTCTGCGATGTGGAGAAGTTTGATGCATACACTTTTAGCTAGATTGCCTTGTATTCTGTAGATAACTCTAAAGTTTATTTCTGGTTTGACTTGGTGTCCAGAGTCGATCAAATGTTCAAGGATCGAGGTGCGGGGGCATCGGTTTTCTCCTTTATAAAACCATGAAGGTAAATGTTCGTTGACGCGTTTGGATAGCGAACGCTGAGTACGGCCGATATACCTGGCTGGCTCCACACGAGCAGGTGAATTGGTAGATACACCTAGATGAGGCCAACGGCGGTAGCTTATCCTTCACGTTCATACGAATCATTGGTCTCGTGGAGAACGTCAGTCGTAATTCAGCTGCAAAGAAGGTTTTCTTCAATGTAAAAACCAAATGTCTGTTGATGCTTATTCTGATGTTAATGCTTTAAACAAATCATTTATCATGAAACAAATTAATATGGTAGTACCTGATTTACTTAGTCAAGATAATGGTCATTTTCCGGGTTTTAAAGAAGAGGATGTACTATTATGTTTGAAATCTTTAAATCCAACACACAGCCTTGGTCCAGATGGTGTACCAGGCATTCTTCTTCAAAAGTCTGCAGACATCTTGTGTCATCCGCTTACTCAAATCTTTAATGCATCATTTAACAAGGAAACGGTACCTGCTGACTGGAAAGAAATGAAGGTTGCACCTGTACAGAAATCATCTTCTGGAGCAGGTATAAAGTTTAGACCGGTCCTTTTTCGAAAACTATGGAGAAACTTCTTTTGAATATTCTTAAACCTTCTTTAAAAGCTTTTAGTGACCCTAAGCAGTTTGCTTATAAGTGTGGAAGAAGTACATTAGATGCAGCCATTGTACTACACCACAATATTGTTTCCTGTCTTGATAAGGGTGCTAAGTTCGTTCGAACAGCTTTTTTAGACTATACTGCAGCTTTCGACTCTGTTCCTAGGACACTTTTATTAGGAAAGATGATTTCAGCACAGACAGAGTCCTGGGCAACTAGATGGCTGTCTTCTTATTTTAAGGATAGGAAACAGCATACAGTTTTGGCTGGAAAGCGCTCCACTTCTCAGCCAACTGAAAGTGGTGTGCTACAAGGTGCAGTACTTTCTCCATTTCTTTTCTCTTTCTTTTTGCATGACTTTCCGAACTCACCCAATGTTAACTTCATTAAGTATGCTGATGATCTGACCGTTTCTGTCCCTGTAGTTTCCACATCGGATTGTTCCCATATGAATGACTTCTTAGCTGAAGTTAAGGATTGGTCTGGCTCAAATGGTCTTAAACTAAATCCAACTAAATGTAATTCTGTTGATTTCAGCTTGAGAAGTGAAAAAGACATGCATGGATTGATCCAATCTCATGAATGTTGTATTATTGATGGTACCATGATAGAGAGTAAGTCAGTCAAGTGTTTCTTATCTTGGCATTAGTTTCTTTTCAAACCTTTGCTGGTCGTCTCATATTCTTATAGTTTCTAAGAAGATTTTCTGTCTGACTTATTACATAAAGAAGTTGAGGCACTCAGGTATAACCCAATCTCTTCTCATACAATTTATTAATTCATGTGTTTTGCCCATCATTCTTTATTGTTCTCCATTATTCTTCCCTGGGCTACTCAAAAAAGACCATATAGTACTACGAAGAACATTGAGGGCTGTAAGTAGGGTCAGTGCTATCCCTTTGACTCAACTAACCGACACTGTTGTCAATAGGCATATGAATTCTTGTAAACAGTTAGCTAAAGTTATTTTGTCTGATAGTGAACATCCTCTTTATTCACATTTGTTTCCTTGTATCTCTTCGGGTAAGACCAGAAGAAAATTCATAAACATTTATGCTCGTACTACAAAATATAAAAATTCGACTGTACCATATTTGGCACGAGTATTGTGTGAAGGGACGAATATCAGAAAAGAACTTTTACAACTTTTAAATCATTAACTAAACTATAAAATGTAATGATGCACATTATTGCGTGTGTGATATGTTATATTATTTATTTATTATTCACTATGACCTAGAAATGGTGTATTTTGTTGGGGTTTTTATTTTTTCCTATTAACTATCAATATTTTTAAAATTTTATACATTTATATAATTATAAACAGAGCTAAACCATTGCAATATGTAAAAGAAACGCTGAAATTTCCATACTGTAAATTGTTATTGTTGTGGAATAAAGTGATTATTATTATTATATTATAATGGATAAACTTGCAGCAGCTGTGGTATATACTGTTTATTCGATGCATCTTATCCAGGTGTTCTTTTTTTACAACTGGATGACAATATGTGATTCTACATGAACTACTACAAAGAGCGTAAAAACCTTTTCATATATATGCTAATTAACAAGTCTAAAGAGAATAAAAATACGCAAGAAAGAGAAATGTATGCGAGCATGTGAAATAAACTCATTGAGGTTTATTCACTGCCAAGTTCTTAACGCTGACAGAAATCAACAATCATTTGGTCGTAGTTAGTACTTAAATAAGCGGTCCAGTGACACAGCACACTTAGTCTACAATTACACTGCTTTTAGAGACTAGAGTTGCGTTAAAGTTTCAATAAGCACAGTTTTTAGGCTCATGGCCAGACGAATTAACTTACAATCTGAAACCAGAAACTTCTCATCATTACATATTTAATTGTATTGACCTACTTCCTATAGACCAGCAAAAAGTGCTCGCATTTCACACATATCATATAGTCTGGGTGCTCTATTTCTTAATGTTCAGCACAATGGCAAAATACTACATAAGTAGGCAAAGACTCGTACCTGATTCATTTGCAGAAGACGCGGTGCATACTTCTGGAGATTTTCACAATCTTCTTCACCTAAGTCGGCTCCAATAGAATCCTGAGCAGCCACCGCAACAAGAGAAGCTAGTTGATCATCATTAAGGCATGTAAAACTCCCCGAAGAAAAATTTGAAATTATATTGCAACGAAGTGGATGGTTGGCTATCAACTGAAGAAGTTTCATATCATCCAAACATGGTTGTCAATGGAAGTGAACATTGAACGTTTGTTTTATTGGAACTGGCAACCATTGGCGGCCAATTGAAGGCGCGAATGGAACGATCGCTTGCAAGTTGAAGGAAGACTGGATTTCAATACGAATAAAAGTACTTTATAACTTTATTTGTACTTAACATTTGTTTGCAGACTTTGTAGTTTTCTTCAATTTAATTGCCAAACAATATAATTTCGTTCAAGGAATACTGGTGTTTTGGATTTAAAGTTGAAGAAAGCGCATAGTATTTATCGGCTCAATCGCTTAAGTCTTCATTACGATAGGAACTTAGGGCTAAGTTCCTTGACAGTTTTTATTCGTTTGTTCGTCTTCGGGAACAGTTTTCATTCTTCGTGGGCGCCTTCTGGAAATCGTCTGGGTGTACTTACTAGATCTGCAGCCAGCTTCTCTTTGGACAAGGATTATCAACGCAGTTTGGATTTTTTGGTGACGTGGATAATGCCTGGGTCAAGAAAGGGATGTGGCACCATGGAAGCAGACAAAAAAGTAAGTAACGATGAGTTGCCTGTTAATTGTAATGAAATGTATGATGCTCAGCATGTTAAGTTTGATGTTCACGCTTCACCGTTAAGGGATAGTAAGGGTTTATGATTGCCTAAGTTTGAACCGCGATACTTCGATGGAAACCCAGCCGACTACCCACAGTTCATCAAAGAGTTTGAGGTCATGCTGAGTGGTTTTGTATTAAATGATGAAATGAAGTTAATGTATTTATTGAGATATTGTACTGGTGTGGCTGCAAGAGCCATACAGTGCTGCAAGTTTATGCCCCCGAACGAAGGATATACCGAGGCAATGAAGATACTACGTCAAAGGTTTGGAAAACCATATATGATATCCCGTAGTATTTTCGAGACAGTGAAAGGTAACGGATCACAGTTAAACGATAATGCAGAGGAACTTGCAGAGTTCTTTGATAATTTGATGGTATATAGAAATACACTCATGTCTTTTAACTGCGTAGATGAATTGAACTCAAGTTCCGTGCTTGAAACTGTTGCCAAGAGATTACCTGTTCGTCTACAAAGGAAGTTCATAAAGGTTTGTTCACGTCTAGAGGAGGAGGGTTTAGAGCCCGGGTTGGATGACATTGTGAGCCTGGTGAAAGACAGTGTCAACCAAGCTTTGAGCAAGTTTGCTAGTATACTGCATCCTACCCCTGGAATAGAGAAATCAGAGAGCAAAATGCAATCATTTATGACGAAGGGGTCTCAGCGTAGTGGATATCGAGAAAGCTGTATGGTGTCTAGTAAACCTAATGATTGTGACAGCTTTAGTGAGACATCCCCAACGGATAAGTTACAAGCTGCAAGACAAACACGGTTGTGCTTCGTCCGTTTGCAAGAAGTGCATACAAAGGCGAACTGTGAAGCAACGAGCAAGTTTAGTGGCAAGTTAAATGTGAAGTCAGCATCATCATGTTCTGACTCCGAATCGTGTATCGATAATGGTGCGGTGAAGAAGCCTGTAGTCGTAACTGGTAATCCATTGTTGAAAAGAGTGTCTCAGACGACACCTCAGTTTGTGCATACGAAGAGGGTTACAGTTTCAGTGTCCAGTTCTCACTCCACAAGTTTACAAGGTAATACTAGTCAAAGTAAAGGAATTAAACCTTTAATGATTCATGAGGAAGAACCTGAGTCATCTACGGCTGTTATTAAAGAGTGTGGAAATGATGAAGTCGATCATACAGGCGGCGGTATAGTGAGTATTTCTGACAATGGCCACGGTAGTTCACATTTGTCTGTAGCTGATCATGATGAGATTAGCGGAATGCCTACTACTACTGAGTTGACTGAAGGTTCTGTACAACTTGAACGTGAAGCAGAATTAAAGGCAGATGCGGTTGGAGAAGGTATGGATACTCGTGAGGCCATCACTGTAAGTGATCCGAGTGTAGCCCAACTATCGACAGATGTTAAAACTGAACTGGAGCCAATAATAAAAGATAGCAGTGGTGGTAATCCTGTGGTTAGACAACCTCCTAAAGGTCTAACAACAACAGCTTCTGATACACCGCTAAGTTCATCAACTGGTGTCAGCCAGTCGTCGTTGGTGTTGTCATATGCAGTAAAAGAGCCGTTCATGAATCAACGTGTCTTATGCAGTGACTATGCTAGTGTTGGTCCGTTCGAAGGGACGAAAGTCAATGGCCAGTTTAGTGACGATAGGCCAACTGTGTACAAGAGGGTAATCGTTAGACTGACTTGCACGAATAAAGGCATTTCAGGTTTCAAACTACTATTTGAATGTTATTATCTTTGGTGCAAATTACTCTGTACATTCGCTTGGTTGGTCAGATACGTCGTATGTTTGTTAGTCATCTACCTTCCACGATACAATGTCATGGGCGTGTTACCATTCAGAGTCGAGGATATAGATGATGGAAGGAGGTCAGCAAATGAGCTCAACGACGATTTTCCAACTTAAGGGCGTAAACCTGAGAAGGGTTGTAGGCGTACTGCTGTAAGTCCTACAATTCTTCAAGGGTAGTACGTCGAAGAGCAGTCCATCGTACTTGGTGTACATATGTTCATGTTGTATATAATGAATTGGTATCATCCCTCTTCTATCTGTTGATTAATTTTGTTTGTATCCGGACGTCTTCCACTTGGATCGTCAACCTGAGAAGAAATGTAGGCGTACTGCTGTAAGTCCTACAGTTCTTCAAGGGTAGCTCGTCAAGGCAGAATCCACAACATTTGATATATTGATTGTACATATGCTTGTGTTGAGTAATTCAGTGGGTTCCGATTCATCTGATTGTCGGTTAATTTTATAGTTGTCGCATTGTGTGAATCATCTTGTAATGTTTTTGTAAGTACTTCTGAATTCGCTTCTAAACTTGTGAACGAATCGAGTAGAGTTAGAGTCAGCGTACGCGATTGGATACGCCGGGGAGAGGATTGGGCTAGAGTGGAATGAAGCAATCGATGCTTTGTGAACGAGACCAGTGGTGGTATTGTCGTCAGACAGCGTAGACCCCATGCGCCGGGGAGAGCGTGTCGGTGTGATGTGGTATGTTTGCTGTGTGTTGGGCTTTTTTGTCTTGCTTTTCCAATTTTAGCCTAGTCCCGATTGGCCCAGGTTCCCGCATTGGCAGTTCAGTTCAAGGTTACCGCCGTTGTGGAAAAAAGGGATGGACCCTTTTTTGCCGGGGAGTGTCAATGGAAGTGAACATTGAACGTTTGTTTTATTGGAACTGGCAACCATTGGCGGCCAATTGAAGGCACGAATGGAACGATCGCTTGCAAGTTGAAGGAAGACTGGATTTCAATACGAATAAAAGTACTTTATAACTTTATTTGTACTTAACATTTGTTTGCAGACTTTGTAGTTTTCTTCAATTTAATTGCCAAACAATATAATTTCGTTCAAGGAATACTGGTGTTTTGGATTTAAAGTTGAAGAAAGCGCATAGTATTTATCGGCTCAATCGCTTAAGTCTTCATTACGATAGGAACTTAGGGCTAAGTTCCTTGACAATGGTTGTTTTCCAAAATGAGGACGACACACCTCTGGGAAGTGTACACTATAACAGGCTCTTAATCGAGAAGCTGATTGTGTTAGGTGAGTATCCAATTCGTCGATCAGTGTCAACACCTTTACAATCCCAGTATCAGCTAAATGTTGTCCAATTCCCAGTTGCAAACGAGC
The DNA here is from genome assembly GCA_944472155.2 of Trichobilharzia szidati. NCBI lineage: Eukaryota > Metazoa > Platyhelminthes > Trematoda > Strigeidida > Schistosomatidae > Trichobilharzia > Trichobilharzia szidati. The sequence goes on from OX235279.1 coordinate 164,449,237, forward strand.
ACGTGCAAGACCGACAACCACTCGTGCGTGCGATTCAGCTACTTTGCCAGGAGCTATTTCATCTGCACTAGCTGAGGGTTTCGATTTTCCATTGTTCGACGATAAAAAGAAAGCAGCGCCAGGTTGGGTTACTAGTGAACGTGTCAAACGGGTGAAATTTTGTCTTACGACACGAAGTACCTCACGAACAGACCTGTAAGAGTTTGACTTAGGATTTAACTTCTACCTAACAATAACCGCTCTTACAAACTCTTTCACCGTTTATGACCTTAATTAGTACTCTGCCTACGTGCAAGTACGGTAGACGTTAAATGCCATGTTCTAGTAGCGCTGTTAAAATTTCCCTTGTAAATTTTTTTTTGTCAATAATTTTTAATGAAATTGCGTTATATGTTATCTGGATTGATGAGAATTCCCATTTTTTGGCCTGTTATTTTGGTGTCCGCGTCATGTAATCTGACTGCGACACCCCCTAGCATATTGGTTGCAACGATCAGTGTTTCAAGCGAACTGTAGCAAAATATCGCTATAGTGAGAAAGTTAGGATAGTTGAAGGGTAATTTCATCTACACAAATAATCTACTTTATTTAGATGCTGCACCTTTCGTCATGGTATCATTCAATGGAGACTTCACGTCTCAGGATATTAATTCAGTCTATTTACGTGTGAAGAACAGTCCTTTTTGACAAAAGAATTCTATCAGTACTTCGAAATCACCTGTAAATGCTAACAGAACCTTCTGTGGGAATAGAAGTAATCATGTAGATGTGTCTCACCGTATGTGTGTTTGGACAGGAATTATCGTAAGTTGAGAGGTTATTTCTAAGTGGATTTCATGTATATTTGCACTGTTTAGTGTAGTGTAATATGAGTTATGTGGACTCAATGTATAAAAAATACCTCAACTTTATTAATATTGTGCCATTGTCTCCTTAGTTGACTGCTTGGCTGGCAAACGTAGGTGGTTGTCATGATTATTGTAAGTGCAGTGCAGTGGAGAAGGCAATCACTCGTTTAAATTTCCTTACTGTGTCACTTAGTGCATTAATTCAGTGTATAGTATCATTATACACATGGATTGTGTCGATTATGAGAACTGAATCTAGTCAGCTCTATTACTATCAATCTACTGTCTGTTATGCCATTCTCACTGGCACTGTAAACTTAATGCTGCACTGTTTTTGATCACCAGTAGTGGTGATGAATTTTTCCTGAATAGCCCATTAACATGAAGCAGTACAGATGCAGTGTCACGATCGAATGTCTAGGTTGCATTATATGTCATTGTTATCCTCATCGACGCAACAGGTCTGCGTATCTTACAATATTTTAAGTGTTTCTCTATGCTGCTAACACTGTGCATAGTTGCTTAGAGTTGAAGCATGTTCAGCTTATATTTGATGGCTATAGATTCCTAAATATGAGAATGTAATTTCTGTAGGATTCATAAAACTATGCTCATTAGACATTACTGAGATTATGGATCAATTTCTAAGTTACACATTTGCAATACTTCATTTAATGTAAACGTATTCAGTGTGAAGTTGATCTGCAACTAAGGTTAATGAGAGTATGACGCCTCAATAGTATGGAAGCTTCAAAGATTGTCTTGATATTTGCGTATAATCCTTTAATACTGGAAAACATCTGAGGTCTATTGATGCTTATGGTGTCAATATAAAAACCAGCTGTAAACTACAAGTACATTTATTTGCATGAGATATTACTTAGCATTAACAGAATCAGTGTATTCATAGTGTGTGTTAATATGTAGAATTACCTTTTATAACTTCATATTGTGCTAGTCCTTACATGTGCTTTATTTTTTTCAGGTATACGGAGGTTGCCGAATATGAAATCAGCGGAAATATCATTGGGTCAAACTAACGTTAATACTCTTCATCGGGATTTTCTTTTGTAAATTAATGAAATGTTTAATATACTCTTCAATTCTACTTCATCTAGACTTTTTCAGTGCGTTGCTATACTATGTGCTTTTGTAATAAGTGAATTCTGATCAATGCATGTTAAGCTTAGTTAGTGGGATGGAGATTTACTATAGTATTGTGAAACTGTTGCTTTAGCCCTTCGTAAGATTTCGTGTCTGTTTCTATACAGTAGCACATTGTAAAAACTAAGTAAGATTTAGCAATTTAAATAATAATTCTGTACTGTTCGATACGCTAAAATCGCCTTATCTAGCCAGTTGCAATTCTGTAAACTGTTAAACGCCAAGTATGAAGTACAAGTAAATTTCATGAGTTAGGCTTGACAGCTACTTCACTAATCTGTTAATATGCAGTGACATCGTCAAATAGACTGTTCACTTGACAGTGAGCAAAGAAACAATTTTCATCTATTTCCAATATGCCGTTGAATCATGTGATGTTATCTAATATCCATCATTTCTATGATCAACAACTGCGGTGTTTGCATATCTACTTTATGAATATTAAATAACTTACGCATTTATGCATCTGATTACCTCCAGTATTACAACAGTATATCCTATTCATTTGATGTGTGTACGGTAAACAAGGCATTCATACATTCTCCCACAAATACCAAGGTTTCTGGTGTCACAAGTGTTAATCAGAGTTGCTTCCTTGGTTTCAATACAAACCTTTTTTCATCTAGTTAATAAACAATCTGCAATTAAAAGTGTTCTCGGAGCTGGTTGGTTTAGTCGCGAAGCTTTCGTCGTCCTTCCGGACAACACCTTCAGCGCCATATTTAGCACAGAGTGAAATGATTTAAATTTCTTCTTCTTCAGAGAACACTTTTAATTGCAAATCATCCACCTGAGCTACAAATCTTCTCTATTATTTCAAAATAAACAATCTCCTCCATCCATCTTTATATACCTTCAAGTTTTACTTTTATTATTTCTATTATATTTATGGTCCTGTTGATTCTTTGTTTTCACTTTCATAACTGCAAACACCAACTTATCTCTATGACTGCTGTAATCTTTGTTTTTCCCCTCACCATATCATGTAAAGAGAACATCATATTCAATATTTTTAATCATGCAAGGATTTGTATACCGCATCGACAATACTGTGTGAAACAAGCCCACGTCAATTTCCACTTGTATTATTATCATTACCTTAGCTGCTATCATTATTATTATTTCCATTTTATATGCTGCATGTTTTTTATTTTTTTATATTAACCCTATTGTAAATGTAGAAAAATTTTCTGTGTGATTAATTTTATTTATAATTGAGGAAATTAGATGCAATTTTGTGATTAATGCTGAAATTTCCATTCTGTATCACAAGTACTGTTTTTGGAATAAAGTAAATCATTATTATTATTATTAAATGACGTTCTAAAATATCTCCAGTCGTTGAACCCTTCTTGTAGTTCCAGATTGTTTGCCTAGCCTTATTCCTAAAAAATGTACAGATATCCTCTCACATATTTAATGAATCTTTTTCCAGAAATGTTGTGCCAGCCGTTTGGAAGGATATTAATATTGTACCTATACCTAAGTCGTCTAATGGAACATGTTTTAAATTGGGACCTATTGCTATTACCTCCCCTTTTCTAAAAGCTATGGAAAAGTTACTCTTACTTAATCTTCAACCTTCACTTAAAGCCTTTAACGAACTCAAATAATTCGCCTATAAACACAGTAGAAGTAATTTAGATGCAGCTGCAGTCTTGCATCACAACATTTTCTCCATTATAGTCGTCCAGTACCAATTGTATTTTTGTTTGACGAACTTAATGTACATACGCATACGAAATGAAATATGTCAAGTGCGCGGACTAACTATTCCGGTGTCTTTTAATTCGCATCTACACTGTACTAAAATGAACAGCTCTCTATTAGTAGTCAGAAAATGCTTTTAAACTAAATCCTTCAAAATGTCAGACTGTCAATTTCAGTTTCCGATGTAAGAGAAAGTCAGGTGAAGCTGTTAATTCCTATGACCGTTGCAAAATTGATGACAGTGATATAGAGCTCAAGTCTGACTTTAAGTATCTCGGACTAATTCATCAAACAACGTATTAGCCTTAAATGTATATCACACGCATGCATGAGCTAGGTATGCAAACCAAGGTAAACGCTGATATAAGTATAAAACTTGGGCACTATGGTAGAGTATAACTGCATTATGGATAAGATTTTATTTTGATAAATCAGACAGTGTTGTACAGTTATATTAACTGATGACGTTTCGAGCACAAACGCTAGCACGGTACACTAATTATTTAAAAAACTAACTCATATTTGAGAACTACGATTTGACCGGCTTTACAACGTTTAATATATTTAGACACAATAGACATACACTGCTTACTTCTATGACGCATTACCTAAAGCTACCCCCTTGCTACTACCTAAGTGAGCAACTCAACGTTATCTTTGAATTACAAAGTAAAAGCGGACATCCTGAGAGCTTTCTGGGTAAAAAGATCGTCTCCTAGTCGAGAACATAAACATATCCTAATCTCTTCACGAAAGCGTTTAGAGGTATTTATCCTATCGCCTCAAATGACTCACTATTTGCAGTCATTTAAAAAGTAAAAACAAATTTATCGAAGGCAGTGTGCTTATGGTTTCTAGACATCATAATGCACCATGAGGAAAAAGCTTTATTCATAGGGTTATAGCAATTAGATGCGCGATATAAATCCGAAACTCAACGACTACGATTCTCAATCACAAAACATTCTACTTTGCTACCTAATCGTCTCAATAGATGCTTCGCCAAGAAAAAGAAGACCACTGGATCAAAGAAAATTTATTTAAAGTTTTCTTATAAAACATGGGCAACCGTGTTTATAACCACGGAGAAATCACAAGCATCCGATAAATAGGAATTTCATCATTTGAACTGAAACAAGCAATTTGTAACCAGCTAATTTTTTCACCCCGATTAATAATCAGCTTCTCAGACGGTTGTAAATTCGAAACGTTATTCTTGCTAGTGAAATTCTTACCGAACACTCACCAGATCATCGTACGTTAGCCGCTTTTCAAATCCTGTTGAAACAAATAAAATGGTTGTTAACACCGCGTTTACTACAGGCAGTCCTAGTTCGTGGGTTTGGATCTAGTAAACTAGGCATTAACAATCATTTAGGGATTTCCTATTCCTTCCTAATTTTGCTTCCAAAAGTACATACAAACACCACACATTCATACTTCACATGTGGCTCTCCCTTGCTTGATTCTCTCACAATATATCTGATTTTTAGCTGACGACAGACACCTTGTCGAAAAGCTCCAAAGCATTTTAAACTTCAAACCAGGTTCTAAATTCTCTGGGTTTAATTAGTTCTTCGAAAACTTTGCTAATATCAACCCTGATGGTGCTCTCTTCAGCGGATTCATTCGTGGACTGTTGCATGCTGTAAACATGAACGTGAGAGACATTTTTTCCAGATTTCTACATATTAAGTAACCAACTAAGCCAGCAGCAATAACGGCAACCAAAAATGCACTGGAAACAATGGCTTCTGCTTCCCAAAAATGTTCACGCGTATAATCTCCAAGATTTCTACACAGTACTAATTCATTAATAGCTGAAAAACAATTAAAACACTGAAAACATGCATGAATGCAACGTATGAAACAATTACAATGAAACGAATGCACTGACCTGGTGGCAAAAACTTTCGAAACAAACGAAATAACTAATTTCAACAGAAATGGAAACAATAATGAAGTGAAACGCAACATTTGTGAACAATGTGAATCAAGATAAGTTGTGAATAACTGCTGGATAAACGGAAAAATCGACGTGTAAACGAACAGCAACGGAACTGCAATCCAACATGGCCGACCAACATGGACGAAAATGACCTTGGAGCGTCTCACTCCATCAATGACCTTGTACATGGCGTTTAATTTCTGCCGCAAGTACTAAAGAACGGAATCAAAGTTAAAAGACTCGAAATGGCAAGTGTAACTGGACCGGAATTGTATTTACACAAAGAGATATGGAATTTGATAAGAAATAAAAAGTACACACTTATCTGGAGGTGAGACGGTTGTCAGCTCGTAGAGTGTACTAGGTGAAAGTACAGCGAGAGAGCGAGACAGTAACCGTACAGGAGGAACAGGAGTACCAAGCGGAAGTGGGGTTAAAATTCAGGTTGCGTTCATTCAAACAAAAGTTCAAAGGTACAATGTACACTACAGGTTATCCCCCCCTTAGAAGGTTGGTGGGATAACAGCAAGCTTCGATATATAAAAGTAACAAGGTGGCGTACAATAACAGTGAATGGACAAGAAAATGTGAAGATAGTAATAAAATAGTTGTTTCTCTTTTTTTTAAAAAATATATATTGAGAAAGGAAAGAATAAAGGAAAAAAAATTAAGGCAATTTATGAGCACTATGTACATGATCAATGGAGTAAGATGGAATATAAGAAGGAATAACGCTGGTGCCTTGGTGCGATTTTTTTTAGTTTTTTTTAACATCGTTTATTTATACTTATCTTTTTTTATTATTTTATTTTTATTTATTTAGTTTTTTTTTACGACATACTATTACGGACTGGGTTATGTGGAGGTGTGATGGTTTACCTCGGTTACCCACGTTGTTATAACGGGAAGGTGGCTCATTATGTCTAAGTTTCCTCTTAGACTAATGCTCCATCCTTCCTCATCAACTAAAACTAGTAGTAACACCAAAGGCAATCAGTATACCAGCGTATTAGGAGGAATAAAGTAAAAGCAACAGAAAAGAATAGAAGAAGAGGTTAAGATTTAAAAATCAGCATAAGGTGTTAACAAAAACTTAAGAGGAATAAATGCGAAGGAACTAGTGTAACATGGGAGTGGTACGCCAAATTGAAATAAAACAAGGGAAATTGTTAGCGCTCTGAAACTTATGCAAGGTACAGAGAGGTGTGTGTATAACCAATAGTTATGAATATGTACAATCACCATTTGTTAAAAAAAATGTAGCGAGCTGTATAATTAAAGTGATGCAAAGTAATTACAAGTATGGGTCACAAAATAAATAAGTTTCGTCATGGCATAACTCGAGTAAAAATAGTAAGATCTGTGAAAATAGATTGAGCGGATTAAAATGTACAGCATAGAAGTGACGTATTTATATGCAAAAATATTTAACGGTCCGTTTAACTATACAGTGAAAGTTTTTGTTTTTACATTTTATTATATTTTTTATTTATTTTATTATTTTTTTATCGGGTCCATATTTTTGTTCGTTTGGTTTGTAATTCCACGAGTGTTGGGAGTCACCATACGACAATGGAATGGACTGGTCTAGTTAGCGGTTCGAGTGCAACGCCAAAAATAAAATGTTAGAACACTGTAACGAGAAAGAAATCTAACAGGATTAGTAAATGAAAAAGTGGCTACTGCCCACAAACGAAACCCAAAAGAGTAACTATCATGAAAAATGAATGTAACGTGAGAAAAGACATGAAGGTATGAGTTACTCTTGTAATTAAAAGCGTTTAGTTAACAAATTCACAGTATCGCTTAGGCCAGTGTACACGCCGACCAGAGCGTGTAACCGGTGCCTTACTTGTCTCATCCGGGGAACTGCTAGGTTTAGTAGGATTTTCGACAATCGAACTTGGCTGGGGTGTGGGTGCGGGCGTAGTTTCTGGTTGTGTAGGCGTGAGGGGTACAGATTCTTCGATGTAGGCCGCTTTGAGTCTGTCGACACTTACGGTGTCTTGACGGCCAAGTCGATCAATAACAAAAAATTTTTCTTTCCTACTAACAACCTTGAATGGTCCATCATAAGGAGGTTGTAACGGTCTACGAACGGCGTCGCAACGCACAAAAACGTGTGTACAGTCATCGAGTCTAGCATCTACTTTCACTCTCCTGTTTTGTGTGCGTGTGGGAGTTGGTTGCAGGCGCTGCATAAGGCGCTTGAGGTTCTCAGCATAACACTGTACATCCGTAACAGTTGTCTCACCACTTTCAGGTGAGATAATTTCACCCGGTAGACGAAGGGTGGTACCAAACACCAACTCTGCGGAGGTGCACTGTAAGTCTGCTTTGAGCGTGGAACGGATGCTAAGTAGCACTAGGGGAAGAGACTCAGTCCACTTAGTATTCTCGGTAGCCATTAACGAAGCTTTCAGTTGTCGGTGAAAACGTTCTACAAGTCCATTTGCTGCTGGATGGTACGCGGTTGTTCGGATGCGTTTGCACCCCAGCAGCTCTAAGAGCTTCTTGAAGTGGGTTGATTCAAACTGCTGTCCACGGTCTGTAGTCACCGAAGATGGGCATCCGAATTGAGCTACCCAGCGTTCCATGAACACTCGGCAAATGGTTTCCGCGGTCGTATCGGAGATGGGAATAGCTTCTGGCCAACGAGTGAACCGGTCGACACATGTCAACAAGTAACAGTGGCCATTTGATGGTGGTAGAGGACCCACTATATCTAGATGTACGTGGCTAAAGCGAGCGTCGGGTGTGGAGAAGGAACCCACTGGAGTGATGTTGTGTTTGTGGACTTTGGCTCGTTGACACGGCACACAGGCACGTGCCCAGATACGCACGTCTCGATTGATACCAGGCCAGACAAATCTAGCTGACACTAGTTTGTCCGTTGCCCGGATACCTGGGTGGGAAAGGTTGTGGAGGCTATCGAATACCGTACGGCGCAATGAAGGTGGAACGATGGGTCTCAGGGTACCGGTGGACAGATCGCAGAGGATGGTACCCTCGCTATTAACAAGCGGTATACGCTTGATATGCAAGGAGGTATTTAACGAGAGCTTATCAAGATCTAACTCTGTAAGCTGACGTTGCGCCATTTGTTTCAGGTCAATGGTTGGTGGCGCCGACATGGTACATATCCTAGACAAGGCGTCCGCCACAGCATTGTCAACCCCCGAAATATGTCGAATATCCGAAGTGATATGTGAGATGTAGTCCAAGTGACGCAATTCGCGTGGAGAATATCTATCTGTAGTAGTGTGGAGGGCATACGTCAGTGGCTTGTGATCGGTAAATACTGTGAATTTCCGACCTTCGACAAAGTGGCGAAAATGTTTGATAGCCGCGTATATGGCGAGGAGTTCTCTGCCAAAGGTGCTATACCTCGCTTCAGCGGCGGACAACTTCCGGGAGAAAAAGGCAACTGGTATCCATGAAGTATGTACCAGTTGCTGTAGAACAGCTCCAATGGCTGTGTTAGATGCATCAACTGAGATGCTAAGCGGAAGATGGACGTCAAGGTGGACTAGCATGGTGGCGTCTGCAATTGCCGGCTTAATATTCTGGAAGGCTTCTTGAGCCTCTGATGTCATGCTGAACGTTTTGTTCCTACCCTTTAGTAGGTCTGTGAGTGGCAGTAAAATATGTGCACATTGAGGAACAAACCGTCGGTAATAGCTCACCATGCCGAGAAATGTGCGCAAAGATTTTATTGACGTAGGTTCCGGGAAGTCGCGTATTGCCTGCACCTTCTCAGGTAGCGGGCGAATTCCCTGTTCATTAATGACATGTCCCAGGAAGGTCAATGAATGGACGCCAATCTGACATTTAGACATGTTAAGTGTCAAACCATGGGATGTTAACCGCTCGAAAACCATCTGTAAATGCGTACGGTGGCTAGCTTCGCCTGGGCTAGCCACGAGAATATCGTCGAGGTAAGCATATGCGCAATCTAATCCGCGCAAAACATGGTGAATAAATCGCTGGAATGTTTGTGCGGCGTTGCCAAATACACTCGTATCCAAAATTGCAAGCCCTTTGAAGATGTAAAGTAATGGTATAAATGACTGCAAAAAAAGAATTACTGATTACTACAGAAAAAAACTACCACTCATAATTCGGGGTAAGCAACAAACACGATGGAGACAGTACACCTGCTAAGACTAGTGAAAATATTAGTTGGATTTTGAGATTTACTACTTAGTTAAGTGACGGTGAAAATTCGATAAAACACAAGTAACCATGTCGAAAACGTGTTTATTGTGTGCAACACACTTTAGAGGTTGCAGGTATCGACGTTCGCGAGTTGTACGGATTATACTAACGCAAGATCTTATACCAACAACCACTATAGTGTTCGTTCTTCGAGTACCAAATGGTAAAGCAAAAGACCAGATTTTGTCGTCCAAAGTACGTAGTATATTTCGGGACAAAATCGCGGGTAGAGGTGAATGCTTAGCTAGCTAGTAATCGTGCACGCACGTGACACTACGGAGCACCAAATGGCGGGGATGCTTGACCGGAAGCCTTCAGCTAAACAAGTCGACTTAAACAGTGATGGTCAGCATCCAATGTTGAGTGATGATTGTTGTGGTTAATAATTTTGGGGAATTATTTACCGCTACAGCTCACTCCCCCCCCCCTAGTGGGTTTGTGAGGACCCTAAGACATGACCAGCCGGAAGTAAAAAAATCTCGATGGTTCCCTGATGGGTGAAAAAAATCTTCCGAGCGGCTTGATCGAGAGCCTGCTGGTCTGTCTTCCTATGCTAATAGGGTGTCTGTACATAGCTTCCTCGATGTTGTTCGTTGGATCCCGTGCTTCGTTTGTTTCCTGTCCAGTGCCCGTTGCACCTGGAAAAGAAAACAAGAATGCTGAGAACCTTGTCAAGGAAAATGTACCACATAAGCGTTTCTTTCAGAAAAAAATGACGTGCATCTACTATACAGTAAAATAATGTAAAGTTCAAAATATCGGGAAAAAATATACATCTAATTTAATTTTATGTACGGTTATAGGAAAAATATCATTTACTTGTGTTAAATGACGCAACATAAAAAAAATTGATGTGTCACTCAGTTATGTGAAATAGGTGTGAAGGTATTCTGGGAATCTAACGTGACGTCCAGAACGCGTTTTCTTGGAGTGATCGACCAAAGTAGCCAGTGGGCGAATGCCCTGACAGCCATAGTGTGACCCAGAAAATCGAGTGAGTCAACGCCTATTTGACACTTCTGTATATTGATGGTAACACCATGTTGGCGTAACCTTTCAAATGCCAAGTCCAAGTGTCTAAGGTGAGTTTCCTTATCTGGACTGGCAATGAGGCAGTCGTCTAAGTATGCGTATACAAAGTCGAGACCGCGAAATACTTCGTTGATGAAGCGTTGGAATGTTTGGGCCGCATTCCGGAGGCCGAATGGCATACGTAGAAATTCGAAAAGTCCGAAAGGCGTGATGATAGCCGTTTTCGGAATATCTCCTGTTGCCATGGGGATTTGGTTATATGCTTTAACCAAGTCGATTTTGGAGAATATGGATGCTCCAGATAACGTTGCCGTCAAGTCGTGTATGTCAGGCAAAGGGTAGCAATCAAGGGTTGTTTTGGCGTTCACTCGCCGGTAATCACCAGTGGGTCGCCAATCGTTACTATCCTTTTTCGGTACCATATGCAATGGGGATGCCCATGGACTATTCGATGGTTGAATGATGCCAAGGGTGAGCATATGATCGAATTCATTTCTAGCAATTCTCAGTTTGTCAGGGGCCAGTCGTCGTGCTTTAGATATCACGGGCTGTCCTGAGGTTATGATGTGGTGCATAACATTGCTGGTTATACACCGGAGATCGTTAGATGGGCAATTGAGTTCCGGATATTTGTCAACAATTGGTTGAAAAGTTGGATCGAGGATCGCTTTCATCTTAACGATTGACAAGCTGGGGCCTACGTCAGTTATGCCTTTGATAGACAAACTAGTAGTGTTGTCAATTAGTCGTTTACGGCGGACGTCTACGAGCAAATCATGATGATTAAATAGGTCCGTGCCAATGATGGGCATTGTGACGTCAGCGATTAGGAAAATCCACTGAATAGGTATGTGTAAACCTACGTTCAGATAGACGTATTTCCGACCATAGGCTGCAATTGGTTTCCCATTTGCAGCCTGTAGGTTGAAGTTAGGTTCCTTCTGTCGATCTGCTGCTGTAGCAGGAAGGACGCTGACTTCGGCGCCTGTGTCGACTAGATATCTAGTCTGGCTCATTACATCATGGATGTAAAGTAAGCGGCTAGTGCCACCGGCGACGGTTGCCGCTAACGCGTGCCGGCGGGATAGATTCCCACAGACTTGGAGGCTTTGCCGAAATCACAAGGTTTTCGACAACATTTCGCTTCCTTGCCATAGGTGTTGTGATACCAACACCAGTCAGGATTTTTGAGAGAACGTGTGTGGGACTTAGATCGTCCAGATGCGTTTAGTCGTTGAGGGGATTTAGAACGACGATAGGAGGAATTGCTAGGCTTGTTTGACCTAAGCATCTGCTGGACGGAGTTGATTAACTCTATCATTGCAGAATCCTTCTTCGAAGTCTGTTCGGTAACAGAGTATACTTCGGTAACTGGCCGTTTCGTTATCTCTAGAATACTATCTACAGAGACAGCTAAATCATCTATGAGAACACCCTGAAGTGTCACAAGTACAGTCTGAACTGATTGTGGCAGTTTGGATAAAAATAGTTCTCTAAACAGTCCTTCATCGAACTGACTTTGGCCAATGATCTCTTTCATTCTTGCCAGCATGCTCACGGCTGACTGATCTCCTAACTCGATGTTACGGAATAACTCATCCAGACGTTGTCGATCTGTGAGAACGTTTCTCTTGAGGATGGATGCTTTGAGCAACTCGTACGAGTTACTTACCGTCATCTGCAGAGTTACGCACCTGCTGAATTCCCGCGGTAGGGCGTGAATAACTGCAAGGAACTGTGAACGTTGATCAGTTATGCCATGTTCACAAAAATCAGACTCAGCAATCTGAAACCACGTTTCAGTATTATCTGGCCAATATGGTACTAGTTGGATTGTTTTGGCGGTTGAGCGTATGCGAATAACCTTGAGGGTAGGGTCAGTCATGACGAAAAATATGCCGATGACAATATAGTACAAGAATAAACACAAAAAGGAACGAACTCACCGGGTTTATCTGCGTGTGAATTGAAGATGTAGTTCGTGGTTGGGCTCACCAGTTTAGTGGGCTGTAGGTATCGACGTTCGCGAGTTGTACGGATTATACTAACGCAAGATCTTATACCAACAACCACTATAGTGTTCGTTCTTCGAGTACCAAATGGTAAAGCAAAAGACCAGATTTTGTCGTCCAAAGTACGTAGTATATTTCGGGACAAAATCGCGGGTAGAGGTGAATGCTTAGCTAGCTAGTAATCGTGCACGCACGTGACACTACGGAGCACCAAATGGCGGGGATGCTTGACCGGAAGCCTTCAGCTAAACAAGTCGACTTAAACAGTGATGGTCAGCATCCAATGTTGAGTGATGATTGTTGTGGTTAATAATTTTGGGGAATTATTTACCGCTACAACACGAATGACTAAAATACAATAAGACCAGCTGACATAATTACTAAAGCAGTTTAAATCATACCACCAAACAATAAGGAAGACCACTGGTAGAAGTGTGGCATACCAAGCATATATAGCAGGTGAAACGCATTCCCATTTTACAATGGAATTTATACACAATAATTTTATAAGTTGGAGCCGAATACTGCAAAGCGTGTTTGTAAATAGTTACATGTAGTTCATATTCGCTTTTGATGCCAAATTCAGTTACATTAGGTATGCTACAACCGAATCTCTATCATTTATCCCACGTGAACATCTAGCAAGCAACGCAAGATCAGTTGCTGAATTTCATAAAAACGGAGGGATATAATAGACCTAGTTTAACCAAATCAATGCATACTCTAGGACTTTTCATCTTCCTGCTGAAGACTTGACTCATACAATTTTCCGTCTAATAGTAGATTAACAAGCCAACAAAATTTCTCTATATCATGTCCAAAGCTAATGAAATATGTAAAAACGATTTTACACTTCAATGGTCAAGTTCATTAAGTCCATATGTTACCTCATATTAATCAGAATCTTTACCTGCCAATCCAAACTTAACCAGTGACAAGTGACACCTGAATAAATATTTCTGCACATAAAGGGAATTCTTAATTCGAATCATTAGGAACCAATATAATTGCAATTAATTTAATACAGGTAATCATAAAGTAAACATTTACACGTGTTGACGGTGAGCAGAACACAATGTGTAGCAACCTAACACGCAGCAAGTTTAAAATGGTTAGTTATGCAGTCTCCGTTACTCAGCATACAACTGATAACAGATATCTGATTCGAGACTTACAGTATACTCTTGCCAAGAGCTTCATCGCTAACTCCCAACACGCAATCGGTGACAGGAACATTTCGCCTAAGAAACTGCTTCAACAGATCGGACAGATTTCCATCCACTCCTGAACTCAGTTAGCCCCATTAGAATGCCTCAAATTGAGATGGATAAGTTCGATGGTACACCAACTAAGTTCCTGAAGTTTATAAGATGCTTTAACATGTTCATAGGAGAACAAACTAATGATGACAACCTACGTTTAATGCATCTTATACACAATTGTGTTGGTACAGACAAGGAGGCCTTAGAGCATTGCGTTCTACTGCCCTCTGAGGTAGGCTTTAGGAAAGCCAGCCATGGGGATTTTATGAAGTCAATTTGGCCAACCTCATGCAGTTTCGGATGTCTTCGTCTCCGAATTACTGTCAGGCCCACAGCTGCAACCTGAAGATATAGTTGGGCTACAACGGTTGTTGAGACAGATGACCAATTTTGAGATAGCCTTATCTCAGATGAATCACATGGCAGACTTGGACTGCTACACCACCAACCTTAAGTGCATTGTTCAACGTCTCCCCCGGCACCTACGATCGAAGTGGTCAGAATTGGTAAACGATGGTTTACAGTTTGCTGAACCTAGCTTTCGTTACCTCAAAGAATTCCTCGAAAGGCAACTGTCATTGGCTACAAGCTGTTACGGCCAGATAGCTAATGGGAACAGGAACAACAACAAAGAAGTAGGGTCCAGTGATAAAATGTCCAGAGCCACGCCTTCGCACAGTGTTAATGTATGTCGTGAAGTCACGAGCCCAGAAGTCGTGCATAGTTTGCTTCACAGATCACGACTTATGGGAATGTCAACGCTTCTTGTCGATGAGTCAGTCACAAAGAGAGACTAGTAGTGTCAATGCGGCATAAGGTGTGCTTCAACTGTTTGAATAGTAGTCACCGAGCTGACACTTGTCGTGCAGCAAGATGTTGCGATGTAGTGGGATGCACTAGACGTCATCATAAACTTCTACACAATGAAGATAATTCAGCATGCCAGACTGTCAACTACTCTAGCACGGAATCCGGAACTTCCCTTTTAGGATATGTGCCGATTCGTATCTTAGGTCCTGAAGGATTTCTAGATACCTATGCCTTTCTTGACAATGGTTCAGACTCTACACTACTGCTGAGTCATGTTGCCCGCCAAATAGGACTGGAAGGGGTTAATACATTGATGCAGGTAACATCTTTCTGTGGAACTACTTCTCAGAATTCATCTAAGGTTGATTTCGAAGTTGAATCCTTAACGGGAGATTACAAGACGAGGGTCAAGAGTGCCTACACCGTGGAAAGCTTACCTGTAAAGAGAGCTAAGACTCCTTCAAAGGAACAGATGAAAAATGGCCTCACCTGGCAGAAATTCTCTTTCTAGACATCGAATGTAAACAGGTCAGTCTACTAATTGGGACTAATGTACCTGAAGCACACTGGGTGCTGGAGCAGCATAGGGAAATCCAACCAACCGTTTGCATCCTTGTCAGTTTTTGGTTGGTATTTATTGGGTTCAGGAAACGAATATAAAGAAGCAACCTCTATCTTCTGCTTAGGGGAAAGTGAATCAGTAGAGAAGAAGCCTTTGCGAATGATTGAAGCTGAATTTCAGGACAAGCACTCATACGAAAGGTCCAGTTGTGAAATAGATAAAGAAGTTCTGAAGGCAACCGATAGGGAGATATGATTACGGAACGGACATTATGAAGTTCCATTGACTTGGAAAGAGGACTGGCGTAGATTACCGGCTAATTGGTTTGAGGCAGAACGCAGGCTGGACAGTCTTCAGAAGAAACTAAAAAAGGACGAAAGCCTATCAAAGTCCTACAATCAAATACTAACAGACCATGAGTTGAAGGGTTATATTAGTCGCGTTCCTGACGACTTCTCCAAGAAACGTAGATTTATCTCTCACCACCCAGTTATGAATCCCCGGAAGCCTGGTAAAATTAGAGTGGTTTTCGATTGTGCCTTTAAATGTAAGGGAATGTCCTTGAACGATTGTCTGTATTCAGAACTGGATCTGATGAATGACTTGGCTGGGGTACTATTGAGATTTAGAAAACATCGGATAGCCTTGTCAGCAGATATTGAGGAGATGTTTCTTCAGGTTCACTTACCTGTCAAGGATAAAAGTGCCTTTATTTTCTTGTGGTATTCTGAGGGGAGACTGGACTTACCACCGAGCCTGTATGAATTAAACGTACATCCCTTCGGTGCTACCTCATCACCTTTTTGTGCAGCCTATGCTTTGAAACGAGCCACAATCGACGTTAGTTTATGTGGACGTTATTGACGACGATGGAAACAAGGTCAACTCCTTGCCGATACGTTTTGGAGATGGTGGAAGCGGGAGTACTTGACGACCTTACAATCGCGTGCAAAGTGGGTTCAACGACATCGAAACTCACAAGTGGGAGACCTAGTATAGCACTAGTGACTGCGGAGCCTTCACCTCGCAATCGTTGGTCAACGGGAATAATTACAGGTGTTACGGGAAGCTGTGATGGGTGGGTATATCAGAAAAGTGGATATCAAGACACCGAGGGGTATAGTCAACCGAGATGTGCGTAAGGTTTGCCTATTAGAAGGTATTGAGGAGAGATAAGCACTTTGCGGAAGCGTTGGTGGCATAGCGGTTGAGACACTAGCAGACCATGGACATGGTTCGGGGTTCGCTCCCCGGCCGACGCACTCCTTTAACCTCGCCTAGATTTACTAGGTCACTAGTATTCTAGCCGATCCTAAGCCCGGATAAAGAGGGAGGGTTGGGGCGTGATGCTAGCAACTCCACCCCCAAAACTTAACCGAATTGCTACTAAAATTTCAACGCAGAAATATATCGAAAATTCTAAAAATACAAACAATGGCCTTATTTTTCGCTGGAATCGGGGAAGTGAAACAACGCAGGCTGGTGAAAGCCTTCGGGAAGCCAGTCAGCCGATGTGCCTTCTTTCGATGAAAGCAAAAATAAGGATGGGGACGTGGAATATTCGTACAATGTACGAAACTGGAAAGGCTGCTCAGGTAGCCGCAGAAATCAGGAGATATAAAATAGAAGTGTTGGGAATCTGCGAGAGCAGATGGAACGGATGAGGAAGGTGCCAACTACCAACTGGAGAGACAATAATCTACTCCGGTCACCCAGAGGACGATCACGAGCACACCGAGGGAGTAGCCATCATGATGTCACCAACAGTGGCTAAGGCTCTCATGCAGTGGGAACCAATCTCCTCCAGGATAATGACAGCCAGGTCCAACTCAAAAGGAAGGAAGGTTACAATCATTCAATGCTACGCGCCTACAAACGTCTCAGAAAAAGAGAAGAAGGAGGATTTCTACAGTCAACTACAAACAGTAATGGACAACATCTCAAAGAGCGATATCAAAATCCTGATGGGTGACATGAATGCGAAACTGGGAGGAGACAATACAGGAAGAGAACTTACCATGGGTCGTGAGGCACTCGGTGAAATGAACGAAAATGGTGAACTCTTCTCAGACTTCTGCGCCTTCAGTGATTTGTTGATTGGTGGCAGTGTGTTCAAACACAGGGATATACACAAGGCAACATGGATTTCACCAGATGGACACACCAAAAACCAGATAGACTTCATTTCAATCTCAAGGAAGTGGAGACGGAGCCTACTGGACACAAGATCGAGGAGAGGAGCAGATGTGGGTTCAGACCACTATCTAGTACAAGGGACTTTCAAGGTGAAGCTGAAAGCCTCGAGGATACCTGGGGATGCAAGTTCAACACGCAAAAACTGAAGGACACAATCACACAGGACATTTTCACTACAACTGTCAGAGTAAAGCAGGAAACACTACGTGGCATTACTGAGGAACAATCCGTGGAAGACCATTGGAACCCTCTGAAGGCAATTTTCAACGAAACGTGTTCAACGGTTTTAGGAAGAAAGAAGAAACAAGACAAGGAATGGCTCTCAACTGACACTTATAAGCTAATAGAGGAGAGAATGGTGAAAGAGAAAATGATTCAATGCAAAGATGGACAAGAGAAAGAGATGCTGAGCTCAAATTACACAGCACTGGACAAAGAAGTGAAGAAGAGTGCCAGGAAGGACAAAAGACACTTCTACGACAACCTGGCTACTGAAGCTGAGAAGGCAGCAGGCAAAAGGGACCTGAGGACACTATATCAGATAACCAAGTCTCTATCCTGGAAGAGATCAACACAAGTGAAACCTATAAAAGACAGCCAAGGGAACCCAATTACCAAAGAAGAAAGACAGATTAAACAATGGGCAGACCTCTTCAAAGGACTCTTGAACCGACCACCACCTACAACCCGTCCAAAAATACCAACAACAGCACGTACACAACTGCAAGTTGATACCAATCCTCCAACGAAAACTGAAGTCTTGAATGCAATCAAGCTTCTGAAAGCTGGAAAAGCAGCTGGCCCAGATGGAATACCCCCCGGAAGCACTGAAAGTGGACCCAGAAACGACAGCAGATATGCTGACTCCATTGTTGGAAAAGATCTTGAAAGAGGGAAAGGTGCCTACTGACTGGAGGAAAGGTTACCTCGTGAAACTACCAAAGAAGGGCGACTTAGGAATCATGCTCCTGTCGACGCCAAGTGTTAATTCCTTTCCTACCTGTTCATTCTCAATCTTTCCTTTGTTCCACATTATACTACTTGCCATTAGTAAGTGGTATGATTTTCTTTGTATGTTAATTTATAACAATGACACTTGCTTACAACTGCAGTTAAATTACTTGTTCTATTATCATTCATTCTGTTAATGTATAGTTCTTATTTTTCTTCTCCTTGAACATTCATTATTTTCCGACCTTACCCTATAGTGTATGCTTCCCTATTGAAAGTTGTTTGTTCATATTTGCTTGCTTGGCATTCGCGGGCCGTTTGAACAGACACGTGGATCGACGTTGACACAGCGTTGCTGTTTTTACTTATTGACTGCACAGTGGTTGTGCATTTGACGGCATTTAGGCACAGACACCTCACATTTTGAGGTTTGTATATTATATATCTATTTTTATGTAATAAAGTACCGTATTGCAGAATATCCTGTATATCGAACTTTACTCACGCGCCACTCAACGTGTGGTTAAATCTATAGTTTGGATTATCGTTTCGGATTTCTTTCGGGAGAAATTCACAATAACAAAGATGTAGTAGCAAACAGAATATCAACTGAAATTGAGGAAATTTCTCCAAAAAACTGAGGATCATTCAAACGTAGATGGCCAAGGTAAGGATAATGTCTGAACTAACTTCTTTTGGATGCACAAATTAGGCTTGTTAACATGGATCCCAACAGCTTCAGCAATAATTAGTAATCGAACTCTTAAGGTAAAACTGAGATTCGTTTTTTTTATCCTTCGCGTTCCCCAGTGGAACATAGGGCTTCAAGCTAGTGCCTTGAAGTTTCTGTATCAGTGTTTATTTTACAGGATGGGGTTGCTAGCTTCATGTCCAACCTTTCCTCTTCACCAGCATTATTTCTGGCTTAACGAGGTAAAGGAGTGCGTCTGTGGCCGGGGATCGAACCCCGGACCATGTGTATGGTCGGCGAGTGTCCTAACCACTACACCACCGACGGGAGATTCGTTAGCATGCGGTAAATAGCCCTTAAAGCATGGTTAACGTCAGTCTTGTGTTCCGTATCCACAAGATGAGATAGAATAGCGCTGCAAATAGATTTTGTTTATCCTTTGCTTAACGACACAAGGTGATGTTTGGAAATTCGGCGAGAAACACGCCTAATTGTACGGCCTCTGTACCTGGCACACTCCACAGGAGCAGTTAAACTGGTAGATACACATAGAGTGGGAGGCGAAATTAGGTAGTTTGTCTTTCACTCCCGAACGCAAGAGAGGAGTGGTTTTGAAGACAGCGTAATTCAGAAGCAGGGAATGCTCTTTTTACCTCATTTCTAAGGCGCTGTGTTAGTATCTCGCTGATGCTGTCCCCAAGGAACTGCATTTGTAAGAATAACACCATTGTAGAAACTGTTGGTACCTTGGGTTGCCTTGATTTTAGATTCATATTCTTATCAACAAACTTTTCTGGATAACCATTTTCACTCAGCAACCGTTTAATATTATTAGGTTCCTCATCAAGACATTCATCCGAGCAAATTGCTCTTACTCTGTGAACCAAGACAGCTTTAAAGGGGTTTGTGGTACAAGTGCTATCGATCAACCCCCAGGCTCAATGCGGCGTATAAGATAATTAACTGAATGACATTTCAAGCCCTGTCTATTGTTTGTACACCAGGTTCATTATTTGGAAACGCAACAGCTGAGCAAAAGAAATGCCGCATTCCGTCTGTTTACTGTATGAATGGTTCGTAACTGCTGTCCAACAGATGGCCATTGTAGGAGTGCACAGTAAAAAAAATACTCCAAATCTGACCACAGAATGGTGTCGGTAAAGACCAGTCATCTTGAGATTTGAATTTCAAATCGCATTCGCTAGATTTTATGAGAATGATTGAAGTACTTGTGTATGCCCGCATTAACGACCTGGTACTGCCGAGTGCATGTAGACTCCGGCCTTTCTGTCTCCAGAAATGTCTTCCTGTGACCAAGCATTCACACCCTCTGCCACATAAGTTCTGTTCACTCCTTTCATGCGGCCTTGCTGGTGTTTCTCACAAAAGTGATGCGGCAAGTCCGTATATCCGGCGCCTTCAACCATACTGGTGGACATGCTTGTCTACCTAAGGCAGCTGGAAAGCTCTGACTCCAAACCTACGGTTTACATCGGTTCCAGAATCCGAAGGGAAGAAATAACGTGTTTTGATCACCTTCGACCACGAGAACGCAGCTCCATTGAGTTGTAGATCAAAGTCAAAGACTGGGGTTGGTTCTTTAAGACAGCCACCTGCTTCAGTCTGCGGTCTGCACAGTATCCCAGTCCTCGCACAACTTATGAAGTTTTTCTGACGTATCTCTCGGTGTTCCTCGAATATATATATATATATATATATAACTCCAAGAGTCCTTTATCCACTAGATATTTTTTTAAATACTCATCTTTTCTTTGCTAGATGTAAACAATTGCTGAGTAATTTTATGCGTCAGATACGAGTTTATCTGAGCATTATCATTCCCTGTGTCGTCTGTTCGTGTATTTTGGACCGTTGGGCATTTGGCAGATGGACAATAAATCAATGGAACTTTGTTAAATTCAATGTTTTGCACGGTGGATCAGGTGTATATGGTGTTCAACCATGGCATTGGTATCTATCACAAGGATTGGTGGTTATGCTGTTGACGCAAACACCTCTAGTTCTAGGCTTTATAATCATCTACATTAAATATGGTCCATTTTCACGGAAAGATTTTGAGGAATACAGCGAAAAGATTGGCAATTCAAATGTTTCTAGACGTCGATTGTTTCGTGATCCCACTGGCATATGCATTATTGTCATACTGTGGACTGTTATGTGTTATAGGTAAGTTTAACTGCACCATTGTCAACTATATTGCTCCAGCTGCTTTTCTCTTTCCATCTGTTTATATATATTTATTTGAGTGTAATTAGAAGCATTATGTGTCCGCTATATAACTGTGATTAAAGTCATCAGTGTGGAAACATGGTTGCATGTTTCTGACAAGTCTGAGAGATTCAAAAGTACAATTATACGCAGAAATGTGAGGTAGAAAGACTAAGTAACATGGAAAATCTTTAGAGTTTAATGAAAATAAGAAATCATAAGAAGTAGGGGTGATTTTGAGTCATATCACAAATAGTCTGCGGTTATTTGGTTCTCAGCATCCCGAACTAGGCGATGGGACCTCCTTACATGACGTGACTCAAACCAGCAGTCAAAGACTTCATTGACCAACCGATGACAGGTTTTGACCTGACCATCCTTAACTCTTTTCCAACTTAATCCTGTGTCGGCTAACATTGCCTGTTGTCGAGGGAGGCCTGGGGCTTTGCATTCGCAACACGTGTCCTAACCATCTCAATCGATGTCACTTCACATTCTCATCTACTGACTTCCATTATGTGTCTCGCAGTCAGTGCCTAACCTTATTAATACTTGACATGTTGCACCACTTAAGACAGGGAGTACGACTCACACATCTGTGGGCAAAGGCAGATAGCCGCTTAATATCTTCCACTTCCGATGTCGATGTATCACAGACTCAGAGAACTGCTGAACACAGTACACACGTCAGCAAGCAGTCGATTGGAGCTGATGCAATTTGCCAAGCAAGAAGTGAAACGGGATCTCAGTGTTTTGGAAAGTAGTTCATCGGCGTATGTTAGTATCTTATGTGGGAAAGCTCTAGTCTACCAGCCATACAGAAACCATGTTTCGAAATATGACTATCAAGAGTGACATACTAATAACCTGCTTTCGGTATACAAAAGTATGTTATGGAAAAGTTATTATGATTATTATTATTAGTTCCTTTAGTTCCTAGAGGAACATAGGGCTTTAGCCACACGTCTCCATTGCGTTCGGTTCTCTGCTAGAGTCTTCATCTGGCTCCAGTTCTGCCCACATGCTTTCATCTCCTCTTCACGTGGCAACTCGAACTGCTGCACTTCGGTGCCAAGTTCTATGTTGAATCCAGCCTCTTCACATGACCCCTTCCTCCATGTCACCCTTGCACTGACGACCAACTAACTCGCCGCTTCCCATTCGGCTTCCACTCGAGCGATGGCCTGGCACCTAATGTCACTCGATGGTTTCCTCAGAGTATGGGTTGTTGAAACCGAAGATGAACTGGTAAAAAGATGGACAAGAAAAGTAGGAACTGAGTTCAATGTACAATACACTGAATAAAGAAGTGAAAATTGTTAGGAAAGACAGACAATTCTACAACACATTAGCAACAACAAGGCCAGTAGCGGCAAGCAGTAGTCATCAGTGGGTGAATTAAACAATTGCCGTTCGAGTCATCTAAAGGATTTCCAAAGGTCTGCAGCAGACTCTCATTAACATCTGCCTTCGCTAGCTCGATACTAAAGATTGGATAACCAAAAAAGATAAACAACAAGGAACTCTAGTAGACATAAAACCAACCAAGAAGAAAATGGAGAGGGGTCGAAGACACTTTGAGGCGACTTTGGATGACATCATGAGCGCCAGGCCTCCCAGTGGGTGTCGATCCGCAGGCAACATGGAGGAGGCGATGTGAAGAGAACATGAAGGCTTGTGCGCAGTCGTGAAACCGGTTTAAAGTGACGGCAGAGAACATAGTACAATGGAGTAGTAGTGTAGCTGAAGCCCGGTACATGAAGAACAAGTAATAGCAATAAATCAACTTATCATCACTAAAAATTCCTCTTTGAGTCATATAAAAGAAAAGGTGTTCGGCAAAGAGTTACTCTTTTCGGCGATATCATTCTCAAACTGTTCAATCGCGCATATATATAGCAACAAAAGGAACATTTGCAAGGATGTGTCATTAAAATTGTAAGTCTTAGACAGCAGATCTTGTTAATCGATTAGAAACTAAAATAACATTAAACAAGCGAGTTGACTGACGTTATCTAATTAACGGGGTTGAGTAGAGCTCAGCTAAAATTAAAACTGAATAAAGTCAAGTTAACAACATTGGCAGTAAGGGGCAGAGGTTAAATAAGGGGTGGCAGAGGAAAATACTATACGATTAAGAAAGAAACAAACAAGAAAAAGACGAAACAAAAAATTACGTATTTGGCGTTAAGATAGGTCAGGTCCATTGTAGATTTAATGACTGAACAAACTTCCTCTTTTGTATGAAGAGTTCAGGTTTTAGTATGTGAACTGCCATTGCTTCTGAGGCTTGAAGAAGTTTGATTTGTACTCTTTTTAGCAAGATATTCACGTATTCTATGGATGACTTTGTAGTTACTTTGAGAGTTTGCTTGCTGTCCTGATTCGATTAGGTGTTCCAGAAAGGAGCTTCTGTTGGGAGACATTTTTCCTCCTTTATAAAACCATGACTGTGAGTAAGTGTTCGATGATACGTTTGGATGGTAAACTCTGGGTATGGCCGATATACGTAGCTCCACACGATCAGATGAATTGGTAGATGCACACTGATGAGGCCAACAGTGGTAGCATTGGTTTATCACCATTAAACCCTTCTGGTCCATATTTTCATTCTCAAAAAGAACTTGTTTTGGAATCTGACTCTGATGGAAGGACTTTTTTCAGTGTAAGTCTACTGTATGCGACTGCAGAGTATATTTCCGAAGGTTGGCGGTTGTTAAAAGTGCTGTTAAGAAGACTTATTCTTTGTCCAATCACTTTGCTTTTTCTCCACGTTTTTCGGGGGACTGTGGGGATGGGGGAATTATTAATGATGAATAGAAGAGTAGAATTTCAGCACTGCAATAGTTGATAACTGCAGATTGAATCAGTCTATTTTGAGCAGATATAACACTGTATCACTCACTGTGTGGTAACTAGTCATTGAACTCTGTAGGTATCATAGTTTCATAAACCCAAGAAGTCTCAGGAACAGTCGGACGCCACCAATTTTTATGCATTCGGGTATGGCACCCCGTCATACTTATCTAACTAAATAGCTCTTAGTAAATTATTAAGGTAATTTTATGCATATCTTATTTTCGCCATAGGTAGGTACACTATTGTATCCGCAGTACTGCTTTTCAGTGCTGGTTCCCCGTTATCCCTTATTTCACAAGAAGTTATTTCTACCGATGACATTCTTTCTTACACTGCTGTTGTTGGCGTACTTTAGTAGTGGTAATACTGTATCATTTTTGGTTAACCGACGTCAGTTTGGATGGTTGATAACCAGTGTTCTGCGGGTGATCACTGCGCACCCCCCCCACCTACCTAATGCTATAGTCCTATTCGCAACAAACATTTACATTAAAACAAGAAGTATTGAACAGTTTACCTTTTTTTCTAAAAGCAAACAATTAACACCACATATTGCGTATTACTGGATTGCTGTTGGAATGAATTTCTCAGGTATAGTGATGATTATGAGATGATAAAAGTTCTCAAAAAAAAAGTTTCTCTATATGACATGATTATGGGATAATAGGAGAATTTATTTGGTGATTAATGAAGCTGGTTAGCATACATATTCGTTAGAAAAGATAGTTGTTAAGTATTTTTCTTGATTGCTCACAGGATTTCATCATGAGCTGACATCGGTTGGAGGACTATTGGAAAACCAGCTGGGAGTACTGCCAGACAGCTGCCTAGTCAGTCTAGTTTGGGACTCTTCAGCAGTACGCATCCATCGGGGTTCGAACCCAGGACCTGGTTACAAGGATTGCCTGCTGGTAAACCATTAAGCCACCGGGACCGGACCCGATGGTCAGCTTATGAATTCCAACCTGTGCCAATTCACGACGTAGTGCGATCACTAACCATTGTCATCGCTGGCGAGTACTTGTGCTCACACCCGACCTGCTGCACCCTGCTGGTCACGACGTCCCACTAGTGTCCAAGGTGACTACCTACCTGAATAGAGCCAGTCACTATTGAGCATCTCACTGGGAGCTGTACTCCCACGTTTTCTAATGGTCCTCGAACCGATGTCAGTTTATTATGAAATCCTATAACCAACCAATCGAATCCCTACAAACCAATACTTGAAAATTTTTCTTAATGCTATGTATTTAGAGTGAAAAATAGAGGGTTAGGCTTGATTCCTCATGTTTCAGCAGTCACTGTTGTCGTATTTTTCTTAGCCGGCTTAATAGCTTCACACCTAACCTCTCCTTTCTGTCGGGTTAAGTAGGTTTTAGAAGTTCATCGACCGGGAGTTGGACCTTGGATCAGCCTGTGTCACTGACGAAAATTATACCACTGAACTAAAGATGCTCACCAGATAA
This sequence comes from Trichobilharzia szidati, assembly GCA_944472155.2. NCBI lineage: Eukaryota > Metazoa > Platyhelminthes > Trematoda > Strigeidida > Schistosomatidae > Trichobilharzia > Trichobilharzia szidati. Next base: position 164,475,195 of record OX235279.1, read on the forward strand.
ATATACTGCCTACTGTTTCAGATTATTAAGATGTCAGACTGTGTGAATCATGTGATGAGTACATGTTGTCAGTTTGTGAAGTAACTGAATACTTGATCCATTGTATGTACCTGAGATGCATTCATCCGGCGCCTAAAGCTTTCAACACTGCGTCGGTGGCACAGTGGTTAGGACTCTCGCCGACCATGCACATGGTCCGCGGTTCGATCCCCTGCCGGCGCACACCCGATATCTATGGTCAGCCTGAATTTGGGCTACCGATATCCATGCTGAAAATTCCACACTTGTACTGAAAATACCGGGTGGAATCAAGCTGTAAATCAAAATAAATAAAGGGTTATTCATTAATCGGATTGGTTATCGGTTTTTGGTCTATGATCTCATTCAGTTGATATCTCAATATCCAATTAAATAAGATTTTCATTTTCATGGAGGATTTCATCATGAGCTGACATCAGTTAGAGGACCACTGGAAAACCTGCAGGGAGTACTGGACAGCTGTTTTGTCCTAGTTTGGGACTCTTCAGTAGTACGCACCCACCAGGATTCATCCATTCATTTTCATCATCCAGTGTTGGTTATTAGAAAGGTCTACATTTCATACTGAACAGTAATCAAATAATGTTATAGAAACTATTAAAACCTTGATATAGGTCATGAAGTGGAAGTTGTAAAATCCTTTAAAATTATCAATAGACAAAAAAGCTCAGTTCTCAAATTTACCAAAGTAATGTCAATCAAACGCTTGAAACCCGATTTATGCATGCAGAAAGATGCAGTTATCAGTCTTTCCTTGCCCTGCCTGATAACTGAGTGTCTTTATTCTCTCTCTCTCTCTTTCATTTGATTACGTAATCTTTGGCTTTAACCTCACCCCTCGCTTTGATACGGTGGAATTTTGCTTATCTCTTGTTTTTTCATGACTTGATTACTCATCACATTTTTGAAATGTCTTGATAACAATAACCCCCAAACTTATTTTTATTCTTATCGGACAAACCTGATGTTGACACGCATACAAAAATAAGTAAATACAATTGCGATTGTATAACTAAGTGAATGAATTCGCCGCCAAAAAGAGACTCTTCACTGAACTACGTGTTTTGTTTTCATCTATGATTTGAGTTGAACTCAGTACATTGTTAGCTAGTTTATTAATCACTTGGCATCTTACCCACCTCTCATCTTTATCACCTAACTCCTTTATCATTGTATGCATACATTTACTTTGTTTAAACTTGAATTACCGGTGTAAAAGCTATATAAGCGTAATTATATGAGCATTGTTCACTAAGCTCGGAACCTCCCGTCCACTGATATTTTGTAAAATTTGCAAGTATGTTAAAACTTTTCTCTACATAAACTGAGTAATAATTTTTTTAGGCTGCAAGCAACTGATGAGAGGCCGAAGAAATAAGCAATGATAGTACCATATTATTCTACATAAACCACACTGTTGTTCTTGCTTTATTTAGAAAACCACATCCTTTATAATAATTTTAAATCAATTTTTATGTATTACTTTCAGTACATATTTTCCTGTGTTAATTTATGACCATTTTGCGTAATTCCTTCAGCTAGTATTGACCGCCTTGTTTACTGTGCTTCTTTGATGTATGATGTATACCCTAGTTTTTTTCCTTGTGAATGCATTAAGGAAGGATATAAATAACATAAAAGTCATGTTTATACTTGGCGACACGGTAGATATGCCGAACCAAGTCGTCTCTGGAAAAGGAATGTTAGTTAACATAGAAGAGAGAGAGTCAAGAGTGACCAAATTAATACAAGGCATCAATCCATAAAAGCCTTTGATTGTTCGTTTGAGCGACTTATATAAGTGTAGGCTGTCTGATCAGAGACTTCCGGGTGCTAACGATAAATGATTAGGGTAGGGACTGTTTGTTGGTGATATGACTCAAAATCGTTTCCAGTAGTGCAGATGCATTCACTGTTTGTAACCCTCATGTTTTTGCATGTAACCCTCATGTTTTCTTTCTAACTCAGATTTCTGCACATGAAGTGTTCTTTTGAATTTCTTCTCCCTCTGTTTTCTCTACCTGTGGTGTTATTGAAAGACATTCACTCAGTAGGTATGGCTGATTGGATTAAGCACTAAGATTTTATCCAATGTGACCCAGGCTTTAATTCTCCTTACTGTAGGGTTACACCTGTTTTTCAGCCTAAAAAGCCTTGAATCGTTATAAATTATCTAAAATAATCCCAGTGTGTTCAAGTAAAAATTAAAACAAGATTTTTCTGAACGTTTCGCTGTATAAGGCGTAGCTTATTCAGCGGATTTATTTGGAATTTTATTAACCATCAAAATATATTGTTAGCGTCTTAATATCAAGGGTTATAAAAATGAGAAGGTTACACACTGTAGTTTCTGTTGTGTAAAATGCACTTTGTAACCCACCTAATCAGTTCGATAGTTATCCAATAGACTTTGTAGTTGTCTATTTCACACATATAGCTGAGGCGATAGGCATTGGAACTATTAAGCCCAAACTATGCATTCAAAAGAAGTTCGAACAGCCATTATCCCTCCCTTTTTGACCTATTAAGACCTAACCAAATGATAACTTCTCTACCACCCCTCACTTATATTTTCAACCTCACTCTCTTATCATCCCCTAATCTTATTACATTTTCATTCAAAATGTGTTTCATTTACTTCCTTTACAATCAGTCTAGCATTACTTAATCGGTTCATTTGTTTTTACTAGCCTTTATCGACTACTTCCACCTGAACATTTTTTTGTTTAACCATGCTGTTTTTCGTTATTCGTGTTATCACATATTGCCTCCTTACTTTTTCATCCTTGTTAACGATAAGAACCATTATTATTATTATCACTACTATTATTACAACTAATTGCACAATCTTATTATCCTATAGACAGAACATTATGGTTGGTTTATATATTTGAATTTTTATTTGTAAAGTTATGTAGGCATATTACAGTTAATAATTTAATAATTTCCATGGTAGCATTAAGAACACAATATTCAGCGAAGAGGCTCTTTTCCACAACGAATTTATTATCAAGCTGTGCAATCGAATGTATGGGGTTTTTTAAAGAAATCATATCGGTGAGGGAAGTGAATCAGAGGTGTGAATACATGGAATAATAATAGTAGTATGAAATGCAATTAAAATATTTGTGATTATAATCATAGTTAAATGTCAAGTGGCAAAATAATTAATGTCAAATATAGAATAATACATAAGGTGTATAGATGTGTGGAAAGGGGTACATAATTATAAGATTAGTAGACGAATATAAAATGTTACATAACATGGTGTGTGAAATTTGATAAGATATTACAGTTAAGCCTGATGATGAGATCTAATTGAAAGCACAATATCACTGTGGCTTAAATTTCTTTTTCTTAAAATAAAAGTATTATCCTGGTTCCTACAAATTTAGTACTATTATTGTTTTATTATTATTATTGGTAATGGCATTAACACAATCATAAGAAGTCTAATCACCAACAAAAATAGTTTTACTATCATGAACTAAAGCAAGATGAAAAAAGTCACTGGAATTAAGCTTACAAATGAAAGAAAAGTGAATTCCATGGGGAAAAATATCCATGTGATATCAATTTCAACAAAAAGTATTTCGTTTCATAACTTTTCATCTTAAAAGCTATACAGTTAAATAACAGTGTGCTCTAAAGATCGTAGATAGTGCCAGTGGAAGTTAATTATTGATATTAGTTGATCACCAAACATATAAAATTACAAAAAAATCGATTAAACAGTTCTACATAACCTAAAAATATCAAGGTGATGAATAGCGCTCAGAAATGATTGTCATTCCAACTTTATACACAAGTAAAACTTGAAAAAAGTCTAATTCTTACAAACCAAACTCTCGAAAGTTAATCTGATGCTCGCTAGTGACTGACTTGCTACAGGACGAAGTTTCCTGGAGTTCTAGTGGAGAATTCGTAACCGGTGAGGTCCATCCAGTCAAGTGTGAGAATGGATTTCCCGCCGATGACACTGGTTGGTGCCAGTCGCGCTAAAGTCACGAATTGGTAGAAGTTAGAATTCATGGGCTGGCGACCATTGAATCGGGTTCCAGTGGCTGAATGATATACGAGCTTGCTTATTTGTAACCGGAATGTTGTGTGTCCGAACCCCCTGTGGTGGCTGCGTACTACCAATGATTCCCAAACAAGTTGAATGAAACAGTACATCCAGCTGGTTTTCAATGGTTCTCTAATTCATATCAATCCGTGGTCAAACTCGAAAAAACATTGAACTGCGCATACCATTATTGTGACGTTCAACGTTTTTCTAGACTAGTACAATAATTTTGTATGTAAACAAAACACCTAGTTCAGGGAAGAGTCTCTTTTCGGTGAATTTATTCACTTAGCTGCATGTACAATCTCAAGTATTATTATTATTATTATTGTTCCCTTGGGTTCCTAGTGGAACATAGGGCTTCAACTGCACGTCTCCACTTGTTTCTGTCTTGTGCTGTACTTTTCACTTGCGTCCATGTTATTCCATACTGTTTCATCTCCTCCTCACACGATCTCCTCCATGTCACCCTTGGACGTCCCACTCGCCGCTTCCCTTTCGGGTTCCACTCGAGCGATGGCCTGACGCGCGATGTCACTCAACGGCCTCCTCAGCGAGTGTCCAATCCATCTCCACTTCCTCCTGCATATTTGTTGGGTGATTGGTTCCTGTTTCGTTTGTTCCCATAGCTTCTTGTTTGTGATTCTTTCCGGCCATCTAATCTTCAGTATGGAGCGAAGACAGTTGTTGATAAAGGTCTGCAACCTGTTGAAAATATTCTTGGTGACCCGCCAAGTTTCTGATCCGTAAAGCAAAATTGACTGACTTGACGTTTGTATTGAAAATCCGAATTTTGTTGTTGATGGTGAGTGACGAAGATTTCCAGATTGGTTTCAGGTTGATGAATGTGTTTCTCGCCTTCCCGATTCTCGCTCGATTTGACATCCTCGTCCGTTCCTCCTGTGGTTGAGACAATGCTCCCTAGATAAGTGAATGAAGTAACCTCTTTCAAATCCCTCCCGTTGATGGTGATTGGCGGTGGATGTTGCTACTGTTGTTGGTTGGTTATTTTCATAACCTCCGTGTTGTCTATGTTCACCTGGAGTCCTGTCTTTGCTGCTTCTTCGACCAGTTTGTCGGTTTTTGCTTGTAAGTCTTCGATTTTGTGTGACATCAAAGATAAATCATCCACGCGCGAAATCGAGGTCTTCTAGGTTCTTCACGTCGGTCCAGAATATCCCTGTCTTCTCGTTTCCCACTGTCTGACGCATAATCCAGTCCACCACCACAATTAGGAATATCATTGGTGATAATAAGCACCCTTGTCTGACTCCTGTGTTTACTGCAAACGCCTCGCTGAGTTTTCCGTTGTGGATCACTTGACATGTGCCGTTGTCATACAGCTGTTGAATAAGGTTGATGACTATTTGGAGTACGCCGTAGTACTTGAGTAGTTTCCAAATTACTTCGCGGTCAACGCTGTCTGTCGAAGGCCTTCTCACAGTCTATAAAGTTGAGGTAGACAATCTCAAGTATACATACTCATTTTTGTATGTGTGTGTGTACATTAGGTCTGTCCGATAAGAATAGAAATAAGTTTAGGGTTATTGTTGTCAAGACATTTCAAAAATGTGATGAGTAATCAAAGTGTAACTGTCGAGGGAGGGGGTTCAAGATTGGTGAGATGGCAGTGATGATTTGTTGTCAAAAAGCAGCTTATCTATTAACACATAAAAGAAGTTAAATATGCGTAATACAGTTATGCAATAAGATGAATAGTTTAATGATTGAGTTGTGATTAGGATGCATATAGAAACAAAGGAAAATATGGAATTATGTAAGAGCCCTAAAAATTACAAATGTTATAACCAGTTAGAAAAGAAAACAAGCACACAAACATCAATTCAGTAGAAGTCAACACGGTTATTACCAAGAGAGTAGAAATGGTTGGATAATTTTCTTTTGCATACATAACTCTGGTTTCCCCCAACTGAATGACTAAGGCTGCAGAAATACAAAGGAGGTGAGAGTGTATTGTCTTTGGTAGGTTGCTCGTCACTTTGTAGATCAGTTTGAAGGAGGAAGTGGCGTTTGTTGAGATGGAATGACCAGTGTTTACCAGATGTTCGATTATCGCACTGCTTATACAGCCACTATTACCTTTTTGCAGCCATGCGGGATAGTGTTTTTTGAACTCTTTTGGATAGGGTACGATGTGTCTGGCACCACAGCAACAGGTGAACTGATATATGCATGTATATGTATGTAATTCATATTCACCAGGTGCTTTTCCTTTATCTTTCTTTTGAACCCCCTTACTTTAAAATATACTGCATACATACTCAGGGTCACTTACTCTTATATACGATAAACATGTTACCAAGCCCTTCCGATCACTGAATTAGTGATAATCACTTCTGAACACTGTTCATCATCTATTGCTTTCAGATTGCTTAGGGCTTAAATTGACCTCTGTTAGCTTTTTCTATAACTTTTTAGAGAAGTTGCATACTACAGGTTTGTGTACTTTTTCTCAGAAAGTATAATAGTAGGCGATATGCTCCAAGAAAAAAACAACTTCATCTTCACTTATTGCAACTTTATGTCTACTCTGTGGTGAAATATGCTGGCTTTAATTACAAATTGCACAGTTCAAAGTGAGAAGTGATCATCTGTGAAAAATTAAAAAAAAATTAATTCAGATCACTTCAATATACGTACGATCTAATTGAATTTTAGATTTTTCCCGTCGATTGATTGGGCCGAAGTGCTCGTTCTCAGGTTGACATGTCAGCTTCTCCTTGTGCAGAGACTTCGACGATGTCTGAGCATATAATTAGAAGGTAATTGGTGGATGATGACTAGCAGTGGAATCCAGCCAGAATGCGCATTTCGTCCTATTTGGTCTAGTGGATAACGCTTTAGCGTTGGAAACTATGGGCACTGGGTTCGAACCTCGGTGGGAACATCATCACTCACTTGGGAATGCAGGTACATCTAACTGACAAGTCCTAAATAGGACGAAATGTGCGTCCAGCTGGATTCCACTGCTAGTCATCATTCACCAACTAACTTTTACATACGATTCGTTTGCTACTCTGAATGGTAATCATGGTAGCAACCTTAATAGAATGATAGTATTTCAATCAGTAGCACACATTAATGTCAACGAACTGAACACCTCTAATAATAAAGACAATACTAATTTCACTGACTTATCTAAATTCACTGCAGTGTGGACAGAATTGGTTGAACTGGCATAAAATGATTAATAAAACTCTTTTATCTGTCATCACTCCGAGACTTGAAACGATGGATGATGGGTCTCAGTCTCAACGGGAACACTTGTAATTCAGTTGACGAGTCACAAACTAGGACGAAACCCGCATTCTCAGTGTATTTTGCATCCACCTCTAGTTATCACTGCCAGCTAAATCAAATGGGTAGTGTTCCAACTTTGAGTATAAGCTTATATCAGTTAGAGAACCATTGAACCAGGGAGTAGTACTGGGTGACTGTTTCTTCTTAATTTGGGACTTTTCACCAGTACGAACCTATGACCCCACCGGGGATCACGATCTAAGGTAACGAAAGCTGACTGACTATTCACTACCATTGGGATGGGATCCAATGACCTGGCTATGAATTCGAACTCTTGTCAACCCGGTGGATTACTTTTGAAGAGTCCAAGGCTAGGATGAAACAGTTGTCCAGCATTCACCGCCAGGCTCTTCGGCTGATACCAACCCGTGATCGAATTTGAAGGCAATTCAATCCCTACAAAATAACATTCGAAAAATGAATAGTTTTTCTTTTGTTTAAAGCTCTGCATTAATGCTTTTAAAAATGCCTTTTATCTTGTCGATCAGATTTTCATTCAGTAGTGTAGGCTTAAAATATTTAAAAAAAAATATTGAAGTACCGTCATAAAAAAGAATTTTGCTAAAGACTATACATAATGAAAAGAAGAGGAAGAAGGGATAAAGCATTTTAATGCATATAATATGCATTAAAATTACTTAAATGGTTTTAGTTCAATATAAAATGAAGCATGCGTTATTATTATTAATTATTTTTGCTTTCGACATTTATAAGTCTTATAATGATTGCATCCTAATGTATTTCGCTAAAATCCTTTTCAATTATTGGCTTTGTAGAGATTTCGTTTGATTGGGTGGAGGATTTCATTATGAGCTGATATCAGTTAGAGGGCCACTAGAAAACCTGCGAGTACTGGACAGCTGTTTCGTCCCACTAATTTGGGACTCTTGAGCAGAACGCACCCACCCTACTGAATTTCGAGCTCACGACCTTCTGGTTACAAGGCTAGAGAGCTCGTAGACTATTGATCCACTGGGACCCGATGCAATGGCTAGTCCGTGAATTCTAACTTCTGCCAATTTTACGACATAGTGCTACCATTTCGCAATATCTTCTTAGATGAGTAACTGCCTCATCCTCAACCTCATGATGAAATTCTCCATCCAATCAAACAAAAAATCCCTACAGAACTGATACTTGAAAATTAATCTGATGTTCACTAGCAGCTGGCCCTATTCAGGCAGTGACCTGGGGTTCTAGTGGGAAGCCGTGACCATTAGGGTACAGCAGGTTGAAGATGAGGCAGTAACTCATCGAAGAAGACATTGCGCGAAGTGGTTGCGCTATGTTGTGAATTGGCAGAATTTAGAATTCATGGGCCATTGGATAGGGTCCCAGTGGCTCAGTGGTCTAAGAGCTCGCTAACCTTGTAACGAGAAGATCGTGGGCTCGAACCTCAGTAGGGTGGATGCGTACTGTTGAATAGTCCCACACTAGGAGCAATCCTTTTCATCAATAAATAAACAAGTAATTACGCATATATGCACGCATCTAATGCTTGATGTGTGGACAAAAGAATGAAAAAGTATCCATCTCATAGTCAAAGGATTTAAATTCTTGAAATAAAAGACCAGTTATACAATAAATCTAACTGCATAATATAGGTGGCTTTTATTTCCTTAGGATCTCGTGCCAGCATTTTATAGTGTGAGTAATCACTGTGAATGGTTTAGTTAGAGTTGTAACATGCTGTCTGAGATATAATCGGTGATAGTTTTAGCCTCCATAAACCACCTGGGTAGACTTTGGTCTTTGTCTGTCGAAATGCTCTCATATGGCCATGTCTTCATAGCCTACCTCTGCCAGATAAGTTCTATTCATGCAGCGGAGTGAGTGCTTCTCACAAAAATAAAGTGGCGAATTTCGAAAATCTTATAGGCATGCACACTTAGCTAGGGTGGCTAAAAGGGTTCCGGCTGCAAACTTATCGTATGCATGGATTCCAGAACCCGAAAGGATCCCAGTGAACCGGTTTGATCACTGAAAATCATGAGAACGCAACAGCTTCTGACGCTGCTCTACTGCCTTGTGGACCTTGTGGTAAAAGTCTGCAGTCACCTGTTGTAAATCACTTCTCAGTCAACGCTATCGAAGGCCTTAACGAAGTCGATCAAGTTGAGTTTCAGTAGTAGGGGTATTCTTTTTTTAACAGAGTAGGGTAGCTAACCTTCCACTCAACTCTCCCCATCTCCCCCCCCCCGCCTTCGGCTTACTACCACGTAAGTGATGTTATGGAGTGCGTCACCTCAAGAATCAAACCATGATCGCTTGCATAATTGGAGAGCATTCTAAAAATGACTCACTGACACTCTAAATCCACTAAATTCTCATTTTTCACTCGTACATTTCTGCTTTGCTTTGCATTTATTGATATTTTTTTATCATTATGAATATTTTATAAAGTGTCAAGACTTGAAGTGCTACACTTCACTGTAGTGTTCTATAATTTCAACGTTTAAAATTGAATATTTGAGTAATTATTATTTCAATTTTGAAAGTCATGTTTACTTATATTTAAAAAAAAACACTTAAAAACTTAAAATGTCAACAAATGAGGTGATTTAGCGTGTGTGCTCTACTCATTCACCTTTTAAGGTCAGGTCACATTTGTCAATGTTTATTATTAAAAAAAAGCAAATAATGTTTGTCTCCATGCTTGAGTTCATACACCCACACACACACACACACCAATCCACCCCCCTCACCCCACGCCACTCCACACGGTGACTCATTTGTCTACTTTACAAAACAAATAGTGAATATTCTCACACTTGGTTCACACATGGTTAGTTAACTTCAAAATGTCTCTCTTTCTCTTTTCTCCACATGTCACTTCATTTTTGTAGTATGTATAAGCTAAAATTTAACAAAAACAGATTTGACCTTTCTATGTGAATAATCAAAGAGACACACAGAGAGAAGAGGTGATCTTTCTTGTTTTCACTATGAATTAAACTATTTTATATTATGCATATGTGATATTTTTAAGTTAAAATGTTTATTCTCTCTATTTCTGTTGAAGAAACAGAAAGAACTAACATGATTAGAGCTGACATTAGTTAGCGAACCATTGGCAAACCATCATGAAGTACTTACTGCCAGACATCTGTTTCGTCATCAGTACACACCCACCGGTTGGAGTTCGAACCCAGGATCTGCTGGTTACCAGGCTAGCGAGCTCGTGGACCATTCAGCAGCCACTGAAACCTGATTCAATGGCCCATGAATTCTACCTTGTGCCTTGAAACCTGAAGCTCCTGGTCTCAACCCCCCGTAGTGGGTGCGTACTGCCAGTGATTCCCAAACTACGACGAAGCAGCTGTCCAGTAGTTCTTGGTTTTCAGTAGTTCTCTAGCTGTTACCAATCCGTGGTCCTTACAAACCGACTCTTGAAAATTATTAGATAATTTGGGGGATTTCATCATGATTAGAAGACGGAGATTATCTGAAAAATGTGATGTATTAGCGCTATACATTTCGAACAATCTGATCACACATTTACTTGTCAAGTCAATATATATGGAAAAGTTAAATTAAACAAGGTGACAAAAAAAAGAATTAAGAATAACTAACACAAACGTTTGGTAATCCAATCAAATAAGGATTACCAAGGTAGGTTAAGAGTAATAACAAACTGTTTTTGAATACACAAGGGGGGCTTAAGTTTCTGAATGGCTATAGCCTCAGCGTATTTCAGTAAACGTCCTTGACCGTTTTTATAGATGACCTTAAAGGCTGAGTTAACATCAACCTTATGGTTCATCTCGATTAAATGTTTAGCTATAGACGAAGTTGGTAGTCTAGCACCTGCATCTATGGGCTTGTCACAATTCATCTGTTTTCCTAACCACTTTGGGATATGCTCTCCCACCCCCACGTGCAACGCGCGATTACTCCTCCCTATGTATGTATGTCCACACACACACGAAAATTGGTAAATTGTATGGGATGTGATAAAATCACTTGTGCACTTTTGAGGTTTCCAGTGAAGCATATTTTTAGCCTTTTCGACAATTACAAGCTGGGCTGCATAGTAGGTTCTACGGATGATGGAATTCAACCTTTGTCTCAAAATCCTACTATTTATTTCCCCATTATATGGTAATTTGATGAAAACCTTTTTCTTAGGGACAGTATGGATTGTAGGTTTAGAGGCTAGTTGACAAGCCCACATTTTTCAGATAATCTCCGTCTTCTAATAATGCTATCAAAATTTATAAAAGGGACTAACTGTTTTAGATTTCATCATGAACTAACATTAGTTAGAAAACCATTGGAAAACCAGTCGGGAGTACTGCGAGACAGTTGTTTCGTCCCACTAGTTTGGGACTCTTGAGCAGTACGCACCCATCACCACTCTTCCAACCCGCGACCTTCTGATTGCAAAGCTAGCGAACCTGTAGATCATTAAGCCACTGGGACCTGCCCTATCCAATAAATAGCCAACCAGCTCATGAATTCTAACTTCTGCGAATTCACGACATAGCGCGACCACTTCGCACAATGTCTTCTTCGATGAGTTACTGCCTCACCATCAACCTGCTGCACCCTAGTGGTCATGGCTTCCCACTAGAATCCCAGATAAAGTTTTACTTTGGTAAATTCATCTTATTGTAGGGTGAGTTTATTAACAAAACAATCGAGATTTTGGTTAGCGTCTGGATTTTCTTGCTCCTCCTTTTTTTCAATTCCTTTGGCGTTCCGAGTGGAAGATAGGACGTCAAGCTTGAGTGTTGAAGTCTTACTAGTGGTTGTGGTGTTGCCTAACACGTTCAACCATTCCTTATTACCAGTCTTACAATCGGCTAAGTGAGATTTAGGAGTTTATTGGCCAGAAGTTGAACCCTTGGCCAACTGAGTTGTTGGTGAGCATTCCACCTTGGAACCGTCGGCGATGAAACTTCATTTTTGCATAAAACTACGCAGTACTGGCTGATTAGGATGAGCAGTTAGTTGTCTGCCATTCATATCAACCATTAGTATCTGGTAGTCGGCCAGACTGAGGTGACCTAAACACCAGATGACCATTTCGTTTGTTTAGGGCTGGGTTCATCAGCGATGCATTCTGTTTAACTCAGCTCAGGCAGCTACATCGATTCAAACCACCTGTTTAAGCGCGCTTTCTCTGGTGTTAGATGGGATATTATGTTCAATTAAGTGTATAGTGTTAAATAGGGAGGGAAATTTAGTCGATAAGGTTTTCAATTTGTGTCGATTGAGTTGAATGGGGCATGTGGTATCTATGCCAAGTCATAAAGATTCCTTGTCAAGCAATGTTACCTGATATAAGATTGTTTTGGAAAAAAGCTGACAGTTTTCTAATCAAAACATGACATCAATCTATGAAGTATTCGGTTGTTGGTTGGAACCATCTAGGGTGGTGTAGACCGCCTCATTGAAGTCCTGGAGATACTAAGAAATAATAAGTGGCAACTTTTGGTGACATATCTCTAAATCGTCCTTGGCAGTGGTGAAGGTGCATTCACACTTTGTCATCTCCCAGATCCATTCAATCCTGAATGTTCTCCATGTTACCATTCTTTCACTCATACATACGCGTATATACGACAAAGGAGTGAGAGAGTTCCAGAACTGTTTCCAGTCGAGGATCAAATTGTAGTGAATAACAAGATTAGAAATGTGATACTAAAAGGTAAACAGGCAATTTTGAATAAGAAACGTGATCAAATAATAATTATTGAGAAAATTGACCGTTTATAATTACTGCACCAAAGACAAAGATTGAACGTGTTTCTTTTGAATATTTAGCGTAGGCTTGAACTTTTGGCTCACTAGTGCCTCAGAAATGACCAGATGTCTTGATCTTGCTCCCTTTAAAAGGTTCGATAGGATCTTATATCGGACTTTGAAGGACTTTTCAAGTAGAGTTGAGCGTCCTGAACTTTCCAGGTGTTTTACTGGAGGCACACCTACGTTCTTCCTTTGCTATCCAGGATGGATAGTGTTTCAGAACATTTGTTTCCCATGGAAATATAAAACAAGTAACAATTGGGGTAGCAAAGATCCCTGAAAAGACTATATTGACTTACAGCTTAGAAATAGGGAGTGAAGTGCTAGAGCATGTGGATCATTTCATTTACTTGAGAAACTGCATCAGCCAACGCCAACGGGTTGATCGCTGACAAAATCTCAGCACGGATGCAGAAGGCTTGTTTCTCATATGCCAGTTTACGCCGTCTCTGGCGTAGACGTGATATCTGGCTATCGACTAAAGGGCGTGTGTACTGCTCAGTGGTCCGCTCCGTCGTCCTTTATGGCTGTGAAACCTGGCCATTGAAATTGGAAGACATGAAAAGCCCACCTAGCTGTCTTTGATCATATGTACCTGTGTTCTGTCTTTCGTGTCAAATGGTAGGTGTAATAGGGTGAGGAATATTGAGGTTAGGCATCAGTTGAGTGCTAGGTAAGGAGTGGAAATCAATCGACGAAGTTGTGAAGATACATCGACTGAGATGGTTAGGATATAATAATATCTTTATTCTGGACAGTATTTGTAAAATGTACAGGATTTTCAGAGGATATTAATTGACAACAGTATATCCTGTGACACGATGCTCTCTGAGCTGAAGCACAAACCACTCCATTATGATATAGCTGCTTTGGAATACGTTACCACCCCCAGAATCAGGCCATTCCTCAAGTTTAGTAGGAACTTGCTAATCGGAAGCTTGTAAACACTTTAAATACACAGAAGAGTCGATAATACTAATAGAGGTCATCTCTCAACTGATTATTACAAACCGAACGTATGCCTAGCCATCCTTTGCTTTCCTCGACGGTCAATGTTAGCCGCTGACATAGGATGATCAGGTTGGAAAAGAGTCAGCTAGTATTGGCGAAACCAAAACATGGCCTCATCAGTCAATGAAGTTCACAACAGTTAGTTTGAGCCAGTCACGTGGGAAGGTGTAGACTTCCTAGTTGGTGTCCTCGGGACGGTAGCAACCAGCGACTGAAGACAGTTGGTGGTATGGCCCAAAACCCTCGTTCCCAATGGATGTCACAGATGCATACACTCCTTATGATTTATAATATTCAATAAAATTCGATTGTTCTTCCATATTACTATTTTATTTCTCTCACCCATATTTCTGTTTATTTTCTCTCTTTTGAATGTCTCCTTACTCTCTTCTCATGCTTTGTGTGCTATATGGAGGGAAAGTGGCAGCTCGAGCTGCTGCACATCTGTTCAAAGTTCTTTGATAAAACTATTAACAGCACTAGATAGCCTTAACGTCAGTAAAAACAATATCGTCTTTTGTTTTTCGTTCATTGAGAAATACAAAAACCTTTTTGACTAGACACTAATCAGTGACAAGTGTAGTGTGTCTTTTCCCTTGTTTGGTGCAGAGTGAATTCTGTCAGTCAAGTTTGAAATGTGGCCAGCATGCCACTAAGTGGCTCGCCATCACAGTGCACTTTGAACTGTCGATATTAGATGATTTGAAGCAATCGGCAGGAAGCCTTGTGTTTGACTTAGGTTTCGTGCTAGTCGGCACTCACCAGTCAGCAAGGCGTATCTGCAATCACCTTCGAGGAACTCATATCC